>CM050163.1:500906810-501326810 GCA_027410445.1 Discoglossus pictus | reverse complement strand
ATACATACAAACATGGAAAAATCTGGGGGGATTTGTCCCCCCAAATTCCTACACCCATGCTCAGGGGAATAAATAGTCTGAATATCTACCTGCATACACCAGCCATTCTTGAATTCCTTTACTGTTTTGTCCCCGCCATTTGCTAGGGAAGGATGTTCATTGAATGCACAACTTTCTATAGCAACAACCTATTTATTCTTTTTTTTTTTTTTGGCATTTTTACCTCCAACTCTCTTTTAACTTTCTAACCCAAAATATTATATTTTTTCTTAAGACATTTATCCATTTTCTTTCATAAAAACTCCCACAGATCAATTTCATATAATTTTTAATCCATTAAACATTTCTGACAATATGTGGGCACTGGAACTAAAGAGTTTAATGGCCAGTTGGTAAAGGTGAGGAGGACCCATAGACTATCCAAAGTAGGTCAATGTATTCATGGGATCACATTGAGTTCTGTGGCCTATTGGCATATAAGAATATCAGCAAACTGCTCCACTACCCACCCTGGGCAACCTTTAGAGGGAGTGGGGAAATCACGCGTGGAAGTGTATAATAAATGATAGAAGGCTTTAAATAAATAAATGAATAAATATTATAGTCTGGTAAACTGCAAACAAGTCAACATTTCAAGAGATATCTAGTAGCATATTTACAATTAAAAAATGTGTACAAACCTCTTTACTGATTTTATTTAAGTTATATATTAAAGGAATATACTAATTGCTTAAGCACATTATCCTCTTTTAAATATATCAGGAAATGTTGTAGCTTTATAAATAACTCCACTACACACCTTTACATTTTTATTGCACTATTCTCCATAGATATAATTTCTATATCTTGATGCTGACAATTAATTACCTTCTTTATTAGTAATTGTCCAATCCCAAGAGGCCATGAGACTGGCACATGTATTGCCACGCACCCCTGCACATAGTTTACATATTAAATAAGTATCCCAGAACAATGCATGTCTGACATATTAAAAGGCATTTCATTCACGGTGTTTTATGTTTATTTGCTTTAAGTGTACAATACTCCAAATATGTCAAATACACAGAAATACCAAATAACATGGTATCAAAATAATGAATAATTAGACAATTGTATTTATAAATTAAAGCTTAAATTTAATTGAAATAACACATTTTCAAACCTTGTGATGGATTTCTACCAAATTAATACTTAAGTTATGAATTGAGATATATGTAGATCTAATAGAAACCAAATACTTGTTACATATCACAGTTTTCATCATTTCAATGTTTCCATATTATTATAATATCATTTTAAGATATCACACCATGGCTATAATTTGTATATCAAATAAAAAAATTGTGTTGATAAAACTATTCATTTTTCGTAGCCTGACAGTGTATATTCTTTGTACATTTATACTATAATATAATCCCTATATTGTTAACCATGTAATATATAATTTTGATGAATAGGTGTGCGTTATTGTTCAATGTTGTAACAACCTGAATTTTGTGGGTAACTGTAAATATCATTAAAAATGTTTTTTTGTTAACTTTTTACATTTATTTTCTTTGAAACAATAAAAATAATTACAATTTAACTTATGCAAATGAAAAAATAATACATTATTTGTAAGAATAGTAAATAATAATAGAAACATAAGAGACATATGTGTAATAGTAAATGTTTTTATTGCCCTATTAGCAGTAGTGGCAGGCTTGGCAGGGGGCAGTTGGTGCTGAATCTGGTGGTGGGTATGTGTTATGGTGGATGAGTATCTGACGGTGGATTGTAATCTAATGCATCCTTTCTTCTTCCTGCTATATCTCAGGTCTGGTTCCAGAACAGACGCGCTAAATGGAAGAAGCGCAAGAAGACCACCAATGTGTTCCGCTCCCCCGGGACCCTCCTGCCCACCCCCGGATTGCCCCAATTCCCCTCAGCAGCAGCCGCAGCGGCAGCAGCGATGGGCGATAGTCTGTGCTCTTTCCATGCCAACGATACCCGCTGGGCAACGGCTGGGATGGGGGTGTCTCAGCTCCAACTGCCCCCCTCCCTAGGCCGGCAGCAGGCCATGGCTCAGTCCTTGTCCCAGTGCAGCTTGGGGGCGGGGCCCCCTCCTGGCTCCATGGGCTTGTCTAACATGGGCTCCAATGGCTCTGGGCTGCAGTCACACCTCTACCAGTCCTTCTCTGGCATGGTGCCCACCTCATTGCAGGGTCCAAGCAACGTGTCGGGCTCCCCCCAGCTCTGCAGCTCCCCGGACAGCAGTGATGTGTGGAGGGGCACCAGCATCGCCTCCTTGAGGCGCAAAGCACTTGAGCACACAGTCTCCATGAGCTTTACTTAATGTCCCACCCATCCCCTGTACACCCTCCATTGTCCTATTGCATTTCATCCACTTCATCCATCTCATCCCAGTAGGTGTAGAGACAGTGCCAAGCCAGGCCACCAATGGGCCCACATGACGACCCCAACAATGACAGGTGATGGGCAGGGTATAAGAAAGTATGGCAGTAGATGCAGGGTATTACATTTCTTTCTTTCTTCTTTCTTTCTTTCTTTCCCCCATTCCTTACTCACTCCTTACCTCCCCTTCTTTCTTTCTTTCTTTCTTTCTTTCTTTCTTTCTTTCTTTCTTTCTTTATTTCCTTTATTCCTTCCTTTGCTCCCTTCCTTCCTTTCTTTCTTCCTTCCTTCCTTCCTTTCTTTCTTCCTTCCTTCCTTTCTTTCTCTCTTTCTCTTTCTTTCTTTCTTTCTTTCTTTCTTTCTTTCTTTCTTTCTTTCTGTCCTTTCTGTCAGGTCACCATATCCTAAATAATATTTGGAAGTCAACATTATCCAGAATCCCATTAAAACCCAATCGATTATTCCACAATACTTTCAGCAAGTTCCATAGCTGTCCTATCTATCCCCCTACACCATAACATTACAGGGAGTGAATAAGCCCCACTGTTATTCTGATCTCCCTTATCACCTCTCACATTTTCCAGGAGAAGGCCTAAAATATATAATAAGATGACAATATAATGTGTGTTAAGTCAATGTCAGGCCCTTTGCTGGCTTGGGTTATCTACCAAAAACAGATATCAGTTAAATGACCACTAAAGCCACATATTTGTTGTATGTTGCTTTGAATAACTTGGGTAAATATTTTTAGAAAGTAAAAAACACATTCACTTGTATATTTAATTTTGCTTTACTACACATAGCTCATATCTTTTCCTTATCTGAACAGTCAAATGGGAAAGACCTTGGATGGAGATAAAATCTCCATTTAGTGGAAGTCCAATTTACATTGGGATCTTTCCCCTAAATTACTTATCAGGTCTTCAGAAGAATAAAGTGTGTCTTCAGTGGTCATTTCACTCATTTATGGTCAGAGCAAACATCTCAATGCTGTTCTATCTGGCCACCAAGTGGTTACATCTCTACACTCCTCATCAATCTCTTTCCAAACCCACTGGTTTCCATTTCCCCATCTCCCTCCCATGGGCTTACAAAAGAAATACATTTTCTAAGCACAATTATTCTTTCTAAAATAGGTTGTCCCCAAATGGATTTCTTTTGTGAGAACGCCAATGAATTCTATACTTCTTTCATTGAAGACCCCACACGTTTTTGATAAACATTTTTATTTAAATAAATAATAATAATAATATTCAGTGCTGTTTCTTTTTCTAGAGGCAAAAAAGCACTTCACTTTTCTGATGTTAGTTGGCAGCTTGCCTTTTTAGTCCCAAATCCATTGCTGATACCACTTGCCCTGCATGCCCAGCAGGTGAGTGGTACCCACAGGGCACATGTAAATTTTCAACCCTGGACTTTGTACAGAAAACCAATCAGCTTTTCTGCATGTGCTGGTCAAATACACGTACAGAGATCAGAAGCTATTTCTAAGAATGAACAAAAAATGTGAAATAGGATGTTTTGTGTAGATAAAGCATTCTTGTTACATACTGGTCAGTTTGTGATATGTTTTAACTTATTGTCTGTGCTTATTTATTGATTTGGGTTTTTTCTTAAATGTTCAAGGAAAAATATGAAAATTATGATTTGAATTTTCTTGACAAGTTTATATCAATTTAATGTAAATGGATAAATAAAATCATTTTCAGTATGTGATCTGGAGAATGAGTGATTTATATTGGAGAAAAATCTACTTCTTGTTTATTTCATCTTATACATATATCAATTTGCTCAAAAATATAAATCAATTTTGCTTATAGTGTGCAATAATACTTGTGGAAACATCAGTCAAATATTTTAGTATTTGAGTGGGCATTTTAATAACTGAAAAGCTATATATATATATATTTATATTTATTTACTTATAAATATATATGAATATACATATGTAAATATATATATATATATATATATATATATATATATATATATATGTATATATACATATATACCGTATATATATATTTATATATATATATATATATATAAATATATATATATATATATATATGTATATGTAGATATATAGGTTATAATGTCCTATTAAGGTTAGTTTGTTCTCTGATTGAGCACCTCTTACTTTGTTGTTTTGTTTATGCAAAGTACCTTTAAGGATTAGTCTCCCTAAAGGTGATGGGGGACTCCAGACGTGAACCCCTTGCACACTGTGCCTTAGGAAGTTCAGCTGCACCTCACTGGCGAGGACCAATGAAAGCCAAAACGTACGTCTGGGATTTGTGGTTTCTACTGTTCAGGGTAGAATTGCCTGGTATTTCGGGGGTGGACCACTCGAGTGAGTGGGACCAGACTGATATACTACAGGATATTTCTCCCTGTGAATGGCACAAGTGAGCTAAAAGAAGTTGCTCTCAGAGTGGGTTATCATGTCCATAGAACTAACCTATTAAGGTTAGTTCGTTCTCTGATTGAGCCCCTCTGACTTTGTTGTTTTTTAAATATATTTGGAGAACTTACATTTTCGAAGTAAGGAGCCCATAACGCCCATTAAACACTCTGTTCATTATAACTCACATTGATCCATGTTAGGCTCGCTATAAAAGCGGAAAAAGCATTTAGTAAATTGCATGCTGTTCTGCAATGCTGGATCACAGGTTAAAGGCATATCTAAGTTTTCCTGTTTTTACCTTTTTCGAATCTAACACCTGCTGCTTATATCAGAAACACACATTACATGGAGTCATTCTATGCACATACAGATATATTTTATTTAAAAAAATGGTTTCCACACCCCTAGATATGCCTACATAGTAACCTGGTATGTACCAATAGAAACACTGCATTCAAGTAAGTTTTTTAAGTCTGTACTAGCCTTCAAGTCAACAGCAGACAGCGCAGCGATCCAGAGCAGCACTGCCTGAAGCTTGTGGTGGAAAGACTACACATTGCATGATGCTTTGCTGCAGAGACTGATCTCCAGATATTTCAAAAAAGTTGTAACTGCCTCTGACTGGGCAAAATGATTTTTTAATTTTATGCTAATTTAGTTAAGGTTTTCAGGAGGAATTCCTTTTTTAAATCAACTTGCAGAAAACTTAAGAAATTTGAAAACTTTCTGGGTTTCTTGTTTTTTTTAAATGCAAAAATGTTTGCATACACTACTGATTCTCCTCTATTAGATGCATTCATAATCCATGATACTTCTCTATACTTTTAACAAAGGATATTACATCAATGTACGCGTCCACAATCCTTTAGTAAATCCCCCATTGGCGTTCGTGTCAATACTTAGGAAAAACTCTTTTCCTTCTTTAAGGTGAAATATATTTCCTTATAACCTCAAGGGGTGACCTCTTGTCAAAAGTAAACTTCTTGGTAAGAAGAGTTCACCTGACAAAGCCTTATATTGACCCTGGATTTATTCTCATACAGTAGTGCAACAATTTGAAATTTTTTGTGTCTATTTAACTTCTCTTTGCTTTCTTGTAAGTAAAACTTAGATAGCTTTTTGATACTTCCGACCATCAATGCTACAAAGTTTTGCACAAAAATCTCCACACATGAACAAGGGCAATTCGTTCTAGTATTGTATATGTAATGTAAGCAGCTGATGTCATGTATAAACAGACTCTTGCTTAGAGTCCCAGTCAGTGCTCGGGCGAGAAGAGACCAATTCATTATTCAGAAGTGGATGAAGAAAAATGCAGATGGACACTAGGACCAAACACAGAACTAATAGCACCAAATAGTAGACAAACTGCATCAATTTTCTTCTGTAGATAAAATCCATTGATTATTGTATCTACACCAATAATGATTTTGTAAATACTACCAATAGATTGATAGCCATTAAAGCTCAATGCCTCAAAATGACACTGTAGCCCAGTGGTTCCATTCTACAGACCACAACAACTGGCCAATGTTTGAAAGACCCCAGAAGTCTCAAAGTTACAATGTGCTCTTTTAAATAATTCATCACGGTAAATGTTTTCAGAAAGGAAAAAAAAATCATATGTCCTTTAATTTATTGACTATAAAATGAAATTATTCTTTACTGTGGAAGACCATTATTTTGTTTGCTTACCTGGGTTATCACTTGGGAGTAATCCTATTGCAATAGTATTCCATTTTGAATACATCCTTGATTATTTTGTAAATTATATTCCATTGTGCATCCAATGTGACTTCCAGATGTTGTTTTTAGCCGCAATGCAATATGCTCATGTAGGATGCTATTGACCCATATACACTATCCTTAATTGGTAAGAACTGCCAAGTTCATGTAGCTTGAAGTACTATAACTTTATTTACAAGAAGTTATTATTATGATGAGGTAATGATCGGGAAGTAGGGTCAATACCACGTGGCTTGCTTTTCATAATACAAATACAATTTACAAAAACAAAAGAGACTCCGAGGCCTGTTAAGTATATTCCTGCTTGAGTGCATTGTGATCTAATCAGCTACTTGTTTTTTTCGACTGAACCACCTGTGCTCAGTTAGAGGCACCCTGAACTCCTAGCCTTCTTTACACCCAAAAACTTATCCTGCAAAGAAGAGGTTTCCAAAATGAGGTCTGTGTACCACATAGTTTCCTCAGATGGTCCATGAATTACTGGTATTACAAAAAAGAAATATGAAACAAAATAATAAAATGCTTTAAATTGTATAACATTATCGAAGAAGGACCAATAGACTGGATTTTATTATTTATAAATACATAGACTTAGGCCCTGTAAGAAAAGAAGAGTGAAGTTAAATTGTAAATAATTACTGAGCTATCCTATCATACACATAAATCTAACCTCTGAGAAATGCCATCCGAGTGCTCGAAATATCCCTAATATCCTAAGCCCCGAGTACCTGTGCCATAACTATTTAAAATATTGCTATCACATGCTTCAGATAACAATATCCAATCACGTTCAAGTTTATTCAGGAGTCTCTCAGAGTGTCCAACATTTTTAAAAAGCGTATACAGTGCCTTGCAAAAGTATTCACCCCCCTTTACTTTTTACCTATTTTGTTACATTACAGACTTAAGTCCGATGTTTTGTTAATATTAATTTTATGTGATGGATCAGAACACAATAGTCTAAGTAGGTGAAGTGAAATGAGAAAAATATATACATAAAACAATTTTTTAGAAATAGAAAAACCAAACACTGGCATGAAGACCAAGGAACTCTCCAAACAAGTAAGGGACAATGTTGTTGAGAAGTACAAGTCAGGGCCAGGTTATAAAAAAATATCCAAATCTTTGATTATCCCCAGGAGCACCATCAAATCTATCATAACCAAATGGAAAGAACATGGCACAAGAGCAAACCTACCAAAAGACGGCCGCCCACCAAAACTCCCGGAGTGGGCAAGGGGGGCATTAATCAGAGAGGCAGCACAGAGACCTAAGGTAAACCTGGAGGAGCTGCAGAGTTCCAGAGCAGAGACTGGAGAATCTGTACATAGGACGACAATAAGCCATACGCTCTATAGAGTTGGGCTTTACGGCAGAGTGGCCAGAAGAAAGCCATTACTTTCAGCAAAATGGCACGTTTGTGTTTGCGAAAAGGCATTTGGGAGACTCCCAAAATGTATGGAGGAAGGTGCTCTGGTCTGATGAGACTAAAATTGAACTTTTCGGCCACCAAAGAAAACGCTATGTCTGGTGCAAACCCAACACATCACATCATCCAAAGAACACCATCCCCACAGTTAAACATGGTGGCGGCAGCATCATGCTGTGGGGATGTTTTTTCAGCAGCCAGGACTGGGAAACTGGTCAGAGTTGATGGAAAGATAGATGGTGCTACATACAGGGATATTCTTGAGCAAAAACTGTGAGTGATTTGAGGCTAGGACAGAGGTTCACCTTCCAGCAGGACAATGACCCCAAACACACTGCTGAAGAAACACTTGAGTGGTTTAAGGGGAAACATGTAAATGTGTTGGAATGGCCTTGTCAAAGCCCAGACCTCAATCCAATAGAAAATCTGTGGTCAGACTTTAAGATTGCTGTTCACAAGCGCAAACCATCCAACTTGAAGGAGCTGGAGCAGTCTTGCAAGGAGGAATGGGCAAAAATCCCAGTGGTAAGATTTGGCAAGATCATGGAGACTTATCCAAAGCGACTTGGAGCTGTGATTGCCGCAGAAGATAGCTCTACAAAATATTGACTTTAGGAAGGGTGGATATTTATGCACATTGACTTGTTCTTTTATTTTGTCCTATTTGTTGTATGCGCCCCAATAATAAAAAAAAAAACATCTTCAAAGTTGTGGGCATGTTCTGTAAATTAAATGATGCAAATCCTCAAACAATCCATGTTAATTCCAGGTTGTGAGACAACAAAACACGAAAATGCCAAGTGGGGTGAATACTTTTGCAAGGCACTGTAGATACTTTCAAACCCACGTAGAGCAGAAAATGCCCCAGACACAATTAAGGGGTTAAAACTCTAATTTGAGCCAGGGGATTCTCAGAATCCCCCTTAAAGGCATATACAAGTTTAATAGATTATGAATGCATCTGATAGAGGAACAGCAGTAGTATATAGAAAAAATGTTTGCATAAAAAATACCAAAATAAACATTATTGTACTTACCCTAAAGTTATATCTCTTGAGTTTGCAAGCAGTTGATTTTCAGAGTTAACACCCCTGGATATTCCTGCTAAAATTAGCATAACATTCATAGTTAATTTTGGCCAATCAAAGGCAGCTAATACATTGTATCAATCAGTGATGGCAGTTTGTGCAGGAAGGTTTCACCTATCAGAGCTCCTCCTCAGAGTAGCTCCCGTGACCACTAGCATTTTTTTACCTTGCCTTCGCTTTATATATTATTGCATGCAAATTATATTTTGTGGATTGAAATCTGTGGATTCCGCTTGGTTAGACTTTTAACCAATCAGATATGAGGTAGTAGTAATTCAAATACTCGATTCTGATTGCCTGAAATATAATTGACACATATTTCAGCCAACCGGAATCCACAAAAGTAGTATATAAGGTGAAGGCGTGGTTAAAAAAAACATTAGTCAGAACAGTAGCTCCTTAGTGCACAAGCTCCATCATATTCATTTTGTTTTTAGTCGCAATGCAATACGCACCTGTAGGATCCTATTGACCCCTATACACTATGCTACGTAGCTCTTAATTGGTAAGCATTACCAAGTTCTTGTGGCTTGAAGTTGGCTATCTAGAAGTTATTATTACGATGAGGTCAACGATAGGGAAATAGGGCCACTATCACCTGGCTTGCTTTTCATAATACAAATAAACAACCTCCCTAGCAATACATTACATTACAAATAACAGGTTTAATATTTCCTAAGTTCTTATGATAGTTTATAACAGAAGCTGCAAATTAACTAAGACTATTTGGGTATACACTGCAAATTTTACACCCTATACATCCAATTTAAAAAAAAAACATTTAGCTTGCAAATTAATTTAGGAAATATATGCTAGACCAATACTTTGATGGATATACAACACATGCCCCAACAAACAAAAACAAATCTTGGTGTCTTAGTTTTTAGGCCTGCTCCTGGGGCTATTGGGGGCGCTGATTCAGAAAATTGCATTGGATAGACCGCATCAGCTCTAGTTTCTTAGATATAGACATGGGATAGTAGAGCCAAACATGAACATTGGGCAAGAAAATATTGGCCTCCATGAACCTTTGGTAGCACAAGATAGACTCATACTGCCACCACCACATATAAAGCTCGGCCTGATGAAACAACTTGTAAAGGCTTTGAATAAAGATGGTTCGGGCATTGAATACATATTGTATAAATTACCTGGACTTACCATGGAAAAAATGAAGGCAGGAATTTTCGATGATCCACAGATCAGACAACTTATAAATGATCCACATTTCATAGCATCAACGAATGAAATTGAATCATGTGCCTGGTCTTCATTTGCTCTTGCTGTGAAACACTTTATTGGCAACAAGAGGGCAGACAACTACACACAATCAGTAGAGGATATGCTCTTCCATTTCAACAGACTCTATTATATGCACAGTCACTTAGATGCCTTTCCATAGAACCTTGGTGACTTAAGCGAAGAACAAGGTGAAAGATTTCACCAAGACATAAAAACAATGGAAGCCAGAAACCACCGAAGATGGGATGCAAACATGGTGGCCGACTATTGTCTGAATTTTTTTGTGGCATTGTCCTGGCAGTTCCCACTCTCGGAAGTCTTACAAAAGGAGCTTCTTGTGTGTCGAATGACTGGTAGGTTTGTATCATAATCCATAAAGTGGTATATGGCATATGTATCTCAAAAACTAGAGCTGATAAGGGTGCTTTTTTTAGAATCAGCAGGTCAAATATACCCAGAATCAGGTACAGTATAACATTTGAGGCACCAAAATGTGTGTAATGAATAAAGTCACAATGCTATTAAATTTCATCTGGAGACTTTGTATGAATAATTTAGGGTCATCCTATAAGCAACACTGTAAAGCTTGGGCCAGTTGTTCTCCTAGTGCAGTTTAGACCAGCTCTGACTGCAAATATAAGTGTCAGATTATGGTAGTTATTATTACGGAAACAGGCAATTTATTAGAATACCACAGTTTGCCTGTCTGCCAAGGCACAATCTCACATCACTGTTCAGTAAAAAAAAAATGAGGGTATTCACTGATAACAGTTTACATTCAACATTATCTTCACAACAAACCAAATCACATATATAGTTGTCAACAGTGCAAATTGACAAAAGTTGTTGCTAACGCTGCGGCCCTCGCTTGCTGGCAAGGAGCGCCAACCTCCAGCAACCGCAGACTTTAAGGCCGCAAATGCAGACCCTCGCAAAGCGAGAGGCCGCATTTGCGGAGGTGGAGGTTCCCACCACGACTGCAACATTTACGGACTTAGCATCTGCAAATACGAGCCGCGCCACTTACCAACAAAAATATTACGACCTCGCAAAAATACGACATTAGCGGCCGAAACCCGAGCACACCAAAACACTAAAAACACAAAAAATACACACAACAAACACATAAAAAGCTTAAACACAGAAAGGGGAGCACCTAGCACCCCTAAAACTGAAGTTACAAGTCAATTTAGGTAGAAATTAAAGAGTTTAGACACCCGAAAATCTCCTAAGCGAGAGAAAAAATGGCCGCCAAACAAAATGAAAACGAGGCTAAAGGACCCTAATAGCGCAAAACACCAGGAAACACAGATGGATTTTTCAAAAAAGCCATACGAGGTACAAGAACAAGGACGCAAAATCAGCCACAGCCGCGAAATACACACCTTAGGCGCCATTTTACAACACTAACTTACACAATGCAGAAGTACACAAGTACCCTAACGGATTTTCCTTGCGCACGCACACTATTTACACTACACACTCCACACATCGCTGACACTTACACAGCAGCTCCACAACACTCAATTCACACATTAGATGCTGCGGCAACATCAAAACAGATTGTCAGCTCTTCAACACAATGCTTTCTGCATATATTACTTCCAAATAGGTAAAGTATGTTTTGTAATGTATTATTTATTTGATTACCATACACCAAACAGCATTAGCTCACTCTCAATTTCATTGCCGTCATTTTTTGACGGGCAGTATTCTAGTGCCTACATAATTAAGAGCAAAAAGGTAGGATAAGATAGCAGGGCCACTGAGAACATTGCATAATCACTACAGCGAGGCTTACTTCTTGATAAGTTCACTAACTGCTTAATACCAATTTACTCTTTATTGAACTAGTCTCTAGTTATCATATGTCATGACCCATTTTTGGGGCTATGGTGGAAACCCACTAGTCCCACCAAAAATGGTCTTGCAGGGCCAAAACCTGTTATGGACACTTTTCTTTGGTGATCACTGGACCAGGGGCTTCACAAGGATTATTACATGTTGTTCAGTATGTTGGTATGTGGGATAAATGTTTTTTGGGGTTTCTTGGTGGCAATGTAGTCACTGTTATTACTGTACTGTTACAAAATGGTTGATGTGCTGTATTCAGTAGAATGTGCTGTACAGACCAATTTTCATGGTTGCTAGTAACTAACAGGAACCTGTGAATAAACATAGATACATTTTCCTGTTTCTGCCATATTGTGTGCAGTCATCATGTTGGTTAGTGTGACTCCATATTGGGCCACCACAAAGACAACATATCTGCATTAGCTATATTGTCACCCCTGCCCTTGAAACAGAAGAATGGCTTGTTAATTAAACCCCCCTCTCAAGTAAATGATTAAGTTGTCAGTAAGGAACAGAAGTCTAGAGATTGACAAGTTAATGAGAGTATGTTAATAGCGAATGGCGGGAGATTAGTTAGTTTCATTAACCCTGTATGCAGTATACAGTGGATATAAAAAGTCTACACACCCCTGTTAAAATGTCAGGTTTCTGTGCTGTAAAAAAATGAGACAAAGATAAATCATTTCAGAACTTTTTCGCATGTGAAATGCTATTATTCTTTACTGTGGAAGACCATTATTTTGTTTGCTTACCTGGGTTATCACTTGGGAGTAATCCTATTTATTTTGTAAATTATATTGCAATGTGACCTATAAACTGTACAACTCAATTGAAAAACAAACTGAAATCTTTTAGGTGGAGGGAAGAAAAAAAAAGAAAAATAATGTGGTTGCATAAGTCTGCACACCCTCTTATAACTGGGGATGTAGCTGTGTTCAGAATTAAGCAATCACATTCCAAATCATGTTATATAGGAGTCAGCATACACCTGCCATCATTTAAAGTGCCTCTGATTAACCCCAAATAAAGTTCAGCTGCTCTAGTTGGTCTTTCCTAAACTTTTCTTAGTCGCATCCCACAGCAAAAGCCATGGTCCACAGAGAGCTTCCAAAGCATCAGAGGGATCTCATTGTTAAAAGGTATCAGTCAGGAGAAGGGTACAAAAGAATTTCCAAGGCATTAGATATACCATGGAACACAGTAAAGACAGTCATCATCAAGTGGAGAAAATGTGACACAACAGTGACATTACCAAGAACTGGAGCTCCCTCCAAAATAGATGAAAAGACGAGAAGAAAACTGGTCTGGGAGGCTACCAAGAGGCCTACAGCAACATTAAAGGAGCTGCAAGAACATCTGGCAAGTACTGGCTGTGTGGTACATGTGACAACAATCTCCCGTATTCTTCATATGTCTGGGCTATGGGGTAGAGTGGCAAGACGAAAGCCTTTTCTTACGAAGAAAAACATCCAAGCCAGGCTACATTTTGCAAAAACACATCTGAAGTCTCCCAAAAGCATGTGGGAAAAGGTGTTATGGTCTGATGAAACCAAGGTTGAACTTTTTGGCCATAATTCCAAAAGATGTTTGGCGCAAAAACAACACTGCACATCACCAAAAGAACACCATACCCACAGTAAAGCATGGTGGTGGCAGCATCATGCTTTGGGGCTGTTTTTTCTTCAGCTGGAACTGGGGCCTTAGTTAAGATAGAGGGAATTATGAACAGTTCCAAATACCAGTCAATATTGGCAAAAAACCTTCAGGCTTCTGCTAGAAAGCTGAACATGAAGATGAACGTCATCTTTCAGCATGACAACGACCCAAAGCATACATCCAAATCAACAAAGCAATGGCTTCACCAGAAGAAGATTAAAGTTTTGGAATGGCCCAGCCAGAGCCCAGACCTGAATCCAATTGAAAATCTGTGGGGTGATCTGAAGAGGGCTGTGCACAGGAAATGCCCTTGCAATCTGACAGATTTGGAGTGTTTTTGCAAAGAAGAGTGGGCAAATCTTGTCAAGTCAAATTGTGCCATGCTGATAGACTCATACCCAAAAAGACTGAGTGCTGTAATAAAATCAAAAGGTGCTTCAACAAAGTATTAGTTTAAGGGTGTGCATACCTATGCAACCATATTATTTTATTTTTATATTTTTTCTTCCCTCTACCTAAAAGATTTCAGTGTGTTTTTCAATTGAGTTGTACAGTTTATAGGTCACATTAAAGGTGGAAAAAGTTCTGAAATGATTTACCTTTGTCTAATTTTTTTACAGCACAGAAACCTGACATTTTAACAGGGGTGTGTAGACTTTTTATATTCACTGTAAGGTAATCATAACCAATCTTAAGCACACTTTTTATCCAGAATTTTTTTTATAATAGCTTAGTCCCTACATTTCCCTTATTCATTTTGTTGCCCATCTCTGTAACTTTTTCCAGCTGTAAAATGTCCTTTTTTCAGTGACAAAATTAAATTTGCTTCCCTTGCTCGATTCCCTATCTTATGCATGCTAATACTTTACTTGTCTTTGTAAATACTGCTTTGCATTTAACACTGTTATGTAGGTAGTTGTCCAGAAAGTACCCCTAACTCCTTATTTATCTCTAATACACCTAGATTTGTTCCATTTAGAATATAAATCGCATACTTATTTAGCTGCTCATTCTAAATTATATAAGTCCCTTAGCAGTGAAAGTCCTACCTCTAAATCATAAATAATATGTTAAAAAGGAGATGACCGAATACTGATCTCTGTGGAACTCCACTTACCACATTAGTCCAATTGGAGTATGTTCATTTACAATAACTCTTTGCTTTCTGTCTTTTAGCCAGTTTTTAGTCCATGAGCACATATTTACTGTAATTCCAGTAGCCCTTTCTTTGTACAATTACATCCCATGTGGCACTATATCAAAAGCTTTTGCAAAATCCAAAAACACTACATCTATTGAGTTACCTTCATCCAGGTTCCTACTTACCTCCTCATAGAGACTAATAAGATTTGTTTCACATGACCTATCCATCATAAATCATTACTGACTCCTACTTACTATCTAACTCACATGGATATATTCCTTCCAACCTTCTAAAAGCTTCCCCACTACAGAGGTCTCTTCCCTGGTTTTGCTCTTGCTATTTTCTTAAGTCTGTTTTTATCCAGTGATCTGAAGGGAGTGAGACTAATAGATATAATAGTTTAGCTAGTTCAGAACCCAGTTCCCTCAGTACCCTTGGATGTATTCCATCAGAATCTGGGGCTTTATTTATTTTTTTTCCAACCTCTTTTGGATTTCTTTGTGCATTAACCAATTATTTGGTGAAGTTAGTGTAGCCCCATTAGGTTCCAGCCATTGGTACTTCCCTTGTGTATACAGAAAAAAATAATGTATTGAGCTCATTTGCCTTTTCTTTGCCTATATTTGTCGGTCAGCCTGTTTCTCATTTTAAGGTTCCAATATTTTCTTTCCTACCCTTCTTTCCATTAATATAATAAAAAAAAGTTTTAGGGTTATTCTTACTCTCCTTTGCAATAAACTTTTCATTTTCTATTTACTCAATCTTTTCTCAAGACGTACACGCATAAAGATGCCTGTATTGCCTGTATGTTTGCTTGTGACATGAGTTGTAATTGACTCCTTTTACTTATATTAGCATATGGTATATGGTGATAAGTATGTATATATAGTAAAGCTTTAAATGTTGTCCATTTACTTTCTGTATTTGTACTTGTCAGTTCTTATTCTCAGTCTATTTGTTGCATTGCTGCCTTAAGACCATTAAAAATTGCCTTTTTAAAAATGAATTGGTAGTATGACAAAATAAGAAAGGATTTTCATGACAAATAGAGGTGCATATATGACTAGAATACACAGATAAGTAGGCAAATAATTAATTAATCAATCAATCAATTATCTATAAATTATAACATTATAAATGATCTTAAAACACAGATATAAATTATGAATTAGTATATATATATTATTAAATGAAGTCATGTTTACAAATGTGTGTTTTGATCAGAATGCTCTAATTAGTGGTAGCATTTACTTTATAAGGGTCATTAAGTCCAATAAGAAAATTGATTGAATATAACTATAGAGTGGTGCAAAGCAAACGCTGTTTTTATGTTGCCAGTGTATAATTAAAAGACCACTGCAGACACTTGTTTGTCAAATGTGTACCAAACTAATTTTTTTTGATGAGTCTGTTTATGAGTCTGAATGATGGGGGTGTGTCTCTATAGTTATCAGTGGGGCTAAGGGCGGGGGAGGAGGGAACAGGCAGATATTTGTTTGATTATAGGATAAGATGAGATTTGATACCATACTCCTTCCCCTCACAGAAGGAGAGGACTTGCATCATTCAATGCAATCACAGCTCTCCAGAAATCTTAACACCCCTTGTACACACACAACCTCCACCAATGTATCATGGACATGGGTGAAGGAGCCAAAGAAAATCTGGGGGGGATACCGCATATAGTATAAAAATACCACACAACTGCTTCTCTACACATAAACACATACATTGAAAAATCTGGGGGGGGATTTGTCCCCCTTGTCACCCCCAGTTCCTACACCCATGATCATGGATGCCTCCAGGCTCCTGCATATGCATTACAATGTACATTGTTTTTTCTAAATAAAACAAATTGTATGACTGAAATGTGCTCTTAGTAACACTGACAGTTTTCAAATATACATTTTGTTTCCATTGTGCAGTGGTCCTTAAAAGCAATAACTTGCCCTATGGTAACACACAGCCTTATTAAATTGCGATTCGGTAAATTTAATAGGGCTCTATTTAAGCACACAGCATTTTTTTTTTACAGAAGTTTTTAGTTAGTGAACTTCTATCCAAATTCAAGGTATTCACTAACAAAAAACGTTTGTAAATAAAATATGCTGTGGGCTTAAATAGAGCCCTTTTAAATGGACTGAATCGCAATTTAATAAGGCTGACAGTGTTTAGCAAATCATTTTCAATATTTTTTAGACAGTTTTCTTGGGTGCAATTTAACACAGAGCTGTGCAAATGTTCACTGTTTTTGGATGCTGTAAAATCATAAACATAGGACAGAGAAGACAACACAACACCAGCATTGTTGTGGTAAATTAGTAGATGGTATAGAACATCTCCATCTCAGATATGAAACCTGTTTAACAATAAGAAAGCATACATCTCTGGTAAGCTCCCATCTAACAATCTGGTCAGTGGTTGCATTCTCAAGGTCTTAAGAAAACTGCAATGCCCTTTAAAACCCATTCTATCAAAATGAATCCTCTTCATACTAGCCCAATCCCAATTTCCACACATTTCTTCAACATATCCCTTAACACTGGCAAGTACCTACCATCTCTCAAGCATGACTTGATTACACTTATTATTAGGAAAGCTTCTCTTTACCCAGCATCTCAATCCAACCAATGTCCTATCTCTCTGTTGATTTTGGTTTCAAACTTAAGAAGCCCTTAGATGCTTAGCCCATTTCTTCTACTTAACTGGTTTAACTAATCCTCAGCCTGGCTTCTGTCCGTAGCACTGCAAAGACACAACCCTCACTAAAGTCACAAACAACTTGATCACCAAATCAAAAAGCCATCTCTTCCTCCAGATGTGTCTCAATCTCTTTGTTGCCTTCTATACAACAGGCTATTCTCTTCTCCAAATACAATTTCTTGACATCAGTGACAATGTTCTCTTGTAATTCACATCATACATTTCTCTTAAACAAAATGTCATATAGATAGAGGCTTATGGGGGTCTGTATAGACCCCCAGAAGTGATGGTGTTAAATAGGCCCAGTTAGGGTTAGATAGGTTAGATAGGTGCAGTTAAATATGGTTTAGTATGGGTTAATGGGGTAGAGTTAGGATTAAGGGGTTAAAGGAGTATAATTAGGGTTAATAGTGTAGTGTAGTGCTTAGACTTTGTCATGAGGGTCCTGGAGGACCCTCATGGCATGTATGGGGTTAACCTAGGGGTTAATAGTGTCCTATAGTGTATCCTATAGTGTCTATTGGACCGAGGGGGTTAATTTTCTCTATATTGACCCCCATAATTGCTGGGGTTATAGTACCCCCGGGGCAGTAGTTAGTTCTATATTTCTCGCAGGTCCTTTAAGGACCTTTAAGGTCCTTTCAGGACCTGCACGGGCCGGGAATTTTAAGTTTTAGTGCAGCGCACTGCAAGGTTTAATGTGGGGATCCTCTGGGGGCCACGATGGGGACCCCGCAGCATGGGGGGTTAATGTTAGTTATTATTACCAGGCCACGGTCCCTTTAAGGAGTCACAGATTTGAATCCAAGCCCATACTTGGAAAATAAAGTTGAAAATAAATTCAATGCAGCGCTGTACAGCGCTTTAAATGATAGGGGACACATTGGGGGACATGAGGATTACATGTAGTACATTGGCTAGCTGGCACATCGCCGCTAGCCAATACTGTCATTTGTGGCCACAAGTCCGCCGGGCTTGGAGAACGGGTTACTGCCTTGGGGGTCATCCAAGCCACAAATGTAAGTATTGGCTAGCAGCAATGTGCCAGCTAGCTAAGGTTCTACATGTAATCCTCATGTCCCCCAATGTGTCCCCTATCAATTACAGTGCTTTACAGAACTGCATTGAATTTATTTTCCACTTTTTAGTTTGGCGGGCTTGCACTCTGATCTATGTGTAAAACAATATTGCTATATCAAGAGAGAATAAGTGTGCAGGGTTAAAAAGCAAAAAAAAAAATTAAAAATGTCAATGTTTGTTGGAAATTATATTAAACAATAGCAAAAATAATGTTTAATTACTTTGTATACTAATTTGCCATGGAAGGCAATGACGTTTATTTTGTCAATAATAGCTTGCAATATCAGTTCATTGGTATAAGGGATTGTGTATTTGTAAGATATGTATTGAATAAGTGTAATAGGAAAATAGAACTCCAGACCTAGGGTCAATTTAATTAATTAAAGCTTTTTGCTGCAGCTCTAACTCATGTATGGGTGACTTTTTAGGTCACTGCAATTCATAGTTTCTGTGATTGGTAGGAGGTGCCTACATACTACATTTGTTTCATGATAATATATTTATTATAACAATTGAAGAGTGAAACAGCAGTGAATGTCCAGTAATCTAGCAATTTAGTAATTATTAATATATATATATATATATATATATATATATATATATATATATATATATATATATAAATTAATAATGAGTATTGCAGTATAATTTGATACCTTTTGCATTGGACAACGTGTTCTTTATATTAACGCGCTTTTGAGAGGTTCAACCTCTCTTTATTAAGTCTGAAGCAATAGTGACATGAGATGGAACCCTCAGTTTGAATAAACACAGTGATGGAGAGAGAGTGGTGACAGAATCTAACATCATCAGGTAAATACATATAGGGGAATAAACACAACATAGTAAAGGAAACATATATACACATACTATATACACATATACAACAATATATATATGACAAATCAGAGCACTGTAGTCCACAGTGATATCTTTCCTGTTGGTCAAACAACTAACTAAGAGTGTCAGCCTGTTATGGTATGATAAGAAAAAATCAAATGAAATTGTGATAATGTGTTAGAAAACCCAAGTCCATGTTAAGTCCTGTATGTTTAGTGTTGAAGAATTTGATCATCTTATTTTCAAATGCTTTTCTCTTTTGGATGTTTTTAAATTTTCCTCTGAGTATTTTGACTTTTAAGTTTTGGATGGACTGGTCATTCTGGCTAAAATGGTGTCCCACTGGGCTACAATAACTGTCTTCATTATAGCTGGTTTCTCCAATGTAACAGCCTGTGTCAAATATATTACATTGTATTATATAAACCACATTAGGCAATGTGCATGTATACAATCCTTTGATGTTATAGGTCTTGTTGTTATGTGTGGCTGTATCATTATTACAAATATGTTGACGTAATTTACAGGCATATTTGCTACAACGTTTATTTCCATTTTTTATATTCAGTTGTTCATTGGCCAATTTTCTGCTGACAATTTTTTGTTTCAGGTTTGGTGGTTGTTTAAATGCAAGGATGGGCGGTATATATATATATATATATATATATATATATATTTTTTTTTTTATTTATTTTTTTTATTTTATTTAATAAATTCTAAAAGTTTTCATGGATCTTGTATCTAATTATGTCTGTTGCTGAAAGGTAATACAAACAGTCAGGTCCATAAATATTGGGACATCGAAACAATTCTAAACTTTTTGGCTCTATACACCACCACAGTGGATTTAAAATGAAACTAACAAGATGTGCTTTAACTGCAGACTTTTCAGCTTTAATTTGAGGGTATTTACATCCAAATCAGGTGAACGGAGTAGGAATTACAACAGTTTGTATCTGTGCCTCCCACTTTTTAAGGGACCAAAAGTAATGGGACAATTGGCTGCTCAGCTGTTCCATGGCCAGGTGTGTGTTATTCCCTCATTATCCCATTTACAAAGAGCAGATACAAGCTCCAGTGTTCATTTCAAGTGTGCTATTTGCATTTGTTGCTGTTAACTTTCAATATGAGATCCAAAGAGCTGTCACTATCAGTGAAGCAAGCCATCATTAGGCTGAAAAAACAAAACAAACCCATCAGAGAGATAGCAAAAACATTAGGTGTGGCCAAATCAACTGTTTGGAACATCCTTAAAAAGAAAGAACGCACCGGTGAGCTCAGCAACGCCAAAAGACCCGGAAGACCACGGAAAACAACTGTGGTGGATGACCGAAGAATTATTTCCCTGGTGAAGAAAACACACTTCACAACAGTTGGCCAGATCAAGAACACTCTCCAGGAGGTAGGTGTATGTGTGTCAAAGTCAACAATCAAGAGAAGACTTCACCAGAGTAAATACAGAGGGTTCACCACAAGATGTAAACCATTGGTGAGCCTCAAAAACAGGAAGGCCAGATTAGAGTTTTCCAAACAACACCTAAAAAAGCCTTCACAGTTCTGGACCAACATCATATGGACAGATGAGACTAAGATCAACTTGTGCCAGAGTGATGGGAAGAGAAGAGTATGGAGACGGAAAGGAACTGCTCATGATCCAAAGCATACCACCTCATCAGTGAAGCAAGGTGGTGGTAGTGTCATGGCGTGGGCATGTATGGCTGCCAATGGAACTGGTTCTCTTGTATTTATTGATGATGTGACTGCTGACAAAAGCAGCAGGATGAATTCTGAAGTGTTTCGGGCAATATTAGCTGCTCATATTCAGCCAAATGCTTCAGAACTCATTGGACGGCGCTTCACAGTGCAGATGGCCAATGACCCAAAGCATACTGCAAAAGCAACCAAAGAGTTTTTTAAGGGAAAGAAGTGGAATGTTATGCAATGGCCAAATCAATCACCTGATCTGAATCCGATTGAGCATGCATTTCCCTTGCTGAAGACAAAACTGAAGGAAAAATGCCCCAAGAACAAGCAGGAACTGAAGACAGTTGCAATAGAGGTCTGGCAGAGCATCACCAGGGATGAAACCCAGCGTCTGGTGATGTCTATGCGTTCCAGACTTCAGGCTGTAATTGACTGCAAAGGATTTGCAACCAAATATTAAAAAGTGAAAGTTTGTTTTATGACCCATTACTTTTGGTCCCTTAAAAAGTGGGAGGCACATATACAAACTGTTGTAATTCCTACACCGTTCACCTGATTTGGATGTAAATACCCTCAAATTAAAGCTTAAAAGTCTGCAGTTAAAGCACATCTTGTTCGTTTCATTTCAAATCCATTGTGGTGGTGTATAGAGCCAAAAAGATTAGAATTATGTCGATGTCCCAATATTTATGGACCTGACTGTATGTTTTGTAGCAAGTTCTCATATCCTTTTTTTCTTTGTAATTTGGTTTAATCATTGAAGTTTTATGGTTTAAATAATTTAGTGGGTGACATGACTCATTAAAAATGTATTTAATGAATTACACCATTTTAATGCATTATATACCCTTGCTGATGTTATTATGTATCCCCTTACCCAAAACTTTGCCAGTCGCCCTGGGCAAGCCTTCCTTTGTTCACTAATCTTATGCTATATAATTTGCACATAATTGACCAATGAAACCTCAATAACCAAAATAATATGTTTACTTGTTCCAAATGTTTACCTGTTCAGATCTTGTAGAACTCTCAATAGGGTTCAATTAACTTAATATATTTTTCAGTTCTATCAGACTAGAGCCAAATAGAAATAAAAAATGATAGATTACAAAATGGCAAAACTGCATATAAAGCTGATAAATTAGAGTCTCTATCAATGTTTTTAAAATTTTAAAAACAATGAGCCTCATTCAATTCGAAGGCCGCATCTCGCGGTATCCAGGCCGTATGTCTGCGGGCTTGCTATGTGCTCGTGGTCTGCTACAATTCCAGTGCTATTCAGTTGAACAAGCCGCAAGTTACAGGCCGAAAGCCGAAACCGTAAACTCTGCACTCATACGTAACATTTAAGGGCGGGAACATGATCAATTAAGCCAATAGGAAATGAGACAGTCATCATTAGGTCAGTAAAACATGGAGGTTACATGTCAATCAATTAGCATTTGGAGGTCCGATATATGATCGGACTTGCAAACACGCAAAACACAAAATAATAAAAATTATTGCCGATACTGATATGTATTAACTCATTGATTCCCGAGGTCGATATAATACCAAAATCAAACATAAAATACAATGATTTTTTATTGCCAATTTGTGAGCTTGTGACTTGTGCAATTAATTCTAATGTCTTACATCACTTTCTGCGTCATTTACAGTGCAGTATTGATTCTTTATTTGCTTTTACAGTGCTACGATCAGGTGTTTAACCCCTTTACAGGTCCTCTCTAGTACTTGTAGGATTTTTTTCTACATTTGCCATTTACAGGTGTGAAAACATTGCAGGCTTGAGGAATTGTAGCAACTGAATAGTGATATGCGATTGTAACTCTTGCAGACGTGAAAGATCAAAGGCTTTGATGGGGTGTAAGTTACAAGTAAACCATTTTTGTCTTGCAAAAAATCGCCACTTGAATAGCAAATTAGCTTACGGCCTCCATTACCGGCTACTGTAACTTACAATTGTTCAATTGAATGAGGCTCAATGTGCCTATTTTAGGTGTAGTTCTTCAAATAGGGAGAATTTACTACAAGGACACCCGATGATCTGTTATCTTTCACAGCACATGCGCCTCATACAAACTTAAGGCTTCTCCTGATTTACTAAAGAAAGTTTATTAAATTGATCCCTCTGATGTGGCACTGTGTAATGGTAGTGTACCATTTATTTAACATGCCAACATTTACCTACTTTAAGCCCTAATGAGCATGCACTGCTTGGGATCTCAGTTGATCAAAGAACAATATATTAAAGTGAAAGCCCAACATAAACATGTAACTACATTTTTACATTAAATTTAACTTTCTAAAGACAAATGCCACTGTCTTCGCTGACTGTTTAATCAGCCAATCATATAGGGACACTTATATTATTATACCCTATTTTGATTGGTTGCTACTTTAACCACGCAAAGTAGTTAATGTTAATGTAAGTTAATGTTAAATCTTCTCTTTTTGGTTACTGAGTCAGAATATTTGGGTTGCTCAATTCTGATTGGCTTATATATAATGGACATATATTTCATCAATAAGAACTGGGGCAGAGCAACCAGCGGTGCTGGTGGTGCAATGCACTAGGGCCCTACTTGCTATTTATTCTTTTTTTTATTTCATTTTTGTTTCTGTAATGTAGGGGCCCCCAGGGCCCCACACCTGGCACAAATCCCCAAGGTCCCCCTGGGCATACACGGTCACAAACACCCCTGGCTGGAAATTGGTCTGTGCCTTTATAAAAAAGAGCAATTCTACTGAAGCTCAAGGAAGTGGTAGTCTGAAGCAGTTCAGCACAGTGGGGATGTGAAGGGAAGAGGTGAGAGAGAGCAAGGGCTGGATGACATCAAAGTACAGGGCAGATCGGTTCTGTGAGATGGGGGCAAAGCAGATAGGGATGAGTGCTATGTGAGGTGGGTGCTGAGAGGAGTTGGGTGCTGTGTCCTGATGGATCCTTAGAGGAAATGGTCTTAGGGAGGGATCCATTATGGGAAGGAGTCTTGGGGAGGGTCACTGAGTGAGTTGGTACCGTGGGGCCAGTCATTCTCTAGCTCTGCCACTGATTCAGAAACCTAGAAAAGATCTTATATAGACAAGGCAGAAATTCATCATTTTGAGCAGGAGACCCTCTGAAAAAGAGATCCCCTAATCTAACGTGTTTTTTGTTTTTTTGATGGGCCTTTGCCATGGTCTGAAGATGAGGATTTGAGGGTGTTCAATCAAGACAGGTGAGGCCTTTTTCAGATGCCAGAAGATGACGGTCCAAGGACATTTATCAACATGGATTATCCTATGGCTGTAATACAGTTGAAGCTTGTTGGTTGACGGTGCTAGAACTAGGAAGAGTATTTTACTTGTAATTTTTTATTTTAATGTAAACATTTTATTATTTTAATTGCAGTTCTTTTTTTAGTTACAGTAATTCAGTTAAAAAAATAAAATATTACCATATAATTTCCCCACGTAAAGCATTAGATAACGGGGAGATAATTTTATTTTGCAAATAAGATCACTATTCACATCTGCTGGAATGCTGATACATGGCTTTTAACAATATAAATAAATGCAAATGCAATTCCAGCTCATGATCCGGACCAACAAGCAGTGATCAAAAGACCCCAAAGACAAGTAAACTCTGATAAACGTAAGATTTTCTCTAAAAGTGTTTTAATGCTCAAGGATTACAATGCTGCTTAGTTTGTTTTTCCCAAACTTCAGTGGTACTTTATGTAGCATGCTACTGATAAGAGGCTGGTGTATGAGAGAGGATTCTTGGGACTAACATAGGCTAAGAACGCCAATAATCCAAGTAAAATATGGCATTATAGTTAATAATATATAACAAATATGTTTTAGAGAATGATATTAGCTCATTGCCAGTCAGTGATATGATATTTGCACCATCATAACAGTCAACTGACTCATCTGTACTTGGAAGCATTGGAAGTCGGGACATAACAGACAAGGTGAAGTCAGTAATGTAGACAGGCATCCTTGCATATAATTATACTTACCAGGTGGCATATTAAAGGTTCTTCTTCTTTTTTTTTTTATTCTAAAAACACTTAGCTAATTATTCTTTCTAGTTCTTTAAGATAAAGCACCATCTCTGCTTATCATTAGGCATTGAAAATATTCTGTTTCGTCCCCAAAGAACACTACCTATTGTTAGATTAATCCATGCTACAAGACACTCTCAATGGTTTGTTCTTCCTGTAACAGACAAACATGATCTATTCTTATAGAGACACTATAAATATACCAATAAAACAAAAATCTAGTTTTAACAAAGAGTAAAAAACAGTTCCAAATCACATAGCAAGGCATTTAAGACTGGAATTACACCCCCAATCAATACAAACATAATGCTATATTCAGATGATTGGTTTTTAAAACTGTGATTTAATGTGAAATATTTCAAGCCTGTAGTGTAGTGTAAATAAGCAATAACACGCAGCAGTGTGTGCATTTAGTCAGTAATAATGCACCATGCAATGTGCACAATGGCGAGAATTGCTGTAGGCCCCTAGTGTCTTATAAAATATGAAACAAAGTGCCAGAGTGCCTTCAGTCGTCAAGGGATCGCCGTATTTCATTATTATTGCACTCCTTCAAAGTGCACTTGCGCTATTATAAAATATTTTAAAACATAAATAACAAAAGGGATTTTTTATTATCTCTAGGTACATCATTCTGTTATGGTACATTTAAGGAACAGATCAAGTATTTTATACAGTAAAGAAAAAGCACACACATTCGAAAAAATGCCTTTTAGACCTGAGGATTCTGAACAATTACATTTAAGCAGCCAATGACTCAGAGATGGCTGGCTGTAGCACTTAATGAATTTTACTGAATTTTTCAAGAGTGGAGAAAAAAAACAGAATCCATCTTTTTTTACATTATTGCTTTGTTTTCTTTTTTCTGAACAACCCTACAATTTATAGAGAAAACATAACTTAAATAAAATGCTATGTATTTGAAAACTGAATACTTAACAACTCTTTCACTAGTAGATAAAGTATGTGTCTGAGATGCAAGGGGTAAGAAAGCTGTTTGAACACAAGGTCATGCATTAGAACTGGGGTCAGGAGGACCAGGGGTCATTTTTTAAATATTATTTTTACTTCAGAAGTGAAAGATACCTATCATAGCCTCCCGGTGAAAGTAATAGGGTCAAATACAGCAAATGCCTGGGATATGCATAAGACTCTGCTGAGGATTAAATGCGCCAGTGATTTTTAGGTAGGTAAGTATGGACAGATACGGTGAACCTATTAGTTCTCTTCTGCTGTCAATATCAATAGGACCTATACTATTGCCCCCGTAATGAAAATTTCTGCTCTGTATAGTCATTTTGCAATTGCCACATATTCTATTAGCTACTCGCAAACCAATTATGAGTAGACCACCCATGGAGCCAAACTTGGAAATCTTAGCTGAAAACTCCATTGGTTTTAGCACAGCTCAAGATTCACTAGTGCTAACCAATTAAGGTTACACAAAATTAATATTCTATTAGACTCGCAGCTCTATTTTGCAAATATTTTCAAACTCGCAAACAAAAAAAAGTATCAGGTTTCTGTCAAAGGGCTCGAAAAGGGCTTTTTCAATCAGTTATTAGAGCCTTAACAGCTCAACAAATTGAGAAAGCATAAAAATAAATTATAATTCATTGTAGAACAGTCTCAAACCCACAAATATGCAATTAAAAACATATATTTTTTCATGTTTTTTTGTGTGAAATGGATCCCGGGACTTAAGGGATTAATACATACCATAGAACCCACATGGACTCGAACAGTTGCTTTAATGAATTTTATTGATTTCTACATTGCTGGATTGCGAGTCCGATCACATAATTTACTTTGAGTGAAGTTTGAGTATAAACTCCATGTTTTACTTGTTTTTTTACTATTGGCTGTATCTAAGAAGTATTGCAAATGTTTAAGAAGTAAATTATGGACAATATTGTCAGATTATATGAACACTCCCCCAGAAATCAGACTTACAGTTGTGCTCAAAAGTTTGCATACCCTTGGCGAATTGGT
Source organism: Discoglossus pictus (assembly GCA_027410445.1). NCBI lineage: Eukaryota > Metazoa > Chordata > Amphibia > Anura > Alytidae > Discoglossus > Discoglossus pictus. The sequence continues at coordinate 501,299,482 of CM050163.1, read as the reverse complement.
AATATATTTACCTTTTTTTTTTTAACAATCTCTTTTTTGAAGACATTACACATTTTTCCATACATGTATACACATCTTGTACATAACATGATGTATGATATTTACCATTTTTAAAGAAAACATGAGTAAGCAGGCAAAAAACATTTCTTTTATTTCTTATAGGATTCACATTAAACTGTAGGTTATAACAGAATGGCACAATCATAAAACAAAACATGTCAACAAAGAAAAATGAAAGGACCCTGTTCAAAAGGTTGCATACCCTTAGTTCTTAATACTGTGTATTGCCCCCTTTAGCATCAATGACAGCGTGCAGTCTTTTGTAATAGTTGTCTATGAGGCCCATAATTCTTGCAGGTGGTGTAGCTGCCCATTCATCTTGGCAAAATGCATCCATGTCATGTAAAGTCTTTGGTCGTCTTTCCTGAACTGCACGTTTGAGACCTCCCTAGAGTGGCTTTATGATATTAAGGTCATGAGACTGGCCTTGTGCTTATGGTCATTGGCATGCTGGAAAATCCAAGAGTGCCCCATGCACAGCTTTCGTGCAAAAGAATGCAAATTGTCTGCCAATATTTTCTGATAACATGCTGCATTCACCTTGCCATCAATTTTCACAAGATTCCCTGTGCCTTTAGATCTCCCGACCTCTCTCTAAACATAGCGCTTATGCTTATGACCATAAAGCTCTATTTTGGACTCATCACTCCAAATTACGGTGTGCCAGAAGCTGTGCCAGGAGTTGTTGTTGGGCATATTGTAACCAGGCTTTTTTTGTGGCATTGGTGCAGTAAAGGCTTCTTTCTGGCAACTTGACCATGCAGACCATTTTTGTTCAAATATCATCAAACTCATTGACTATTTATACACAGACACTAATTCCAATTTAAAAAGTTACAGTTGTGGGAAATTAACCTTTAATTGCCATTTTAACCTGTGTGTGTCACCTTGTGTGTCTGTAACAAGGCCAAACATTCAAGGGTATGTAAGTTTTTGATCAGGGCCACTTGGGTTATTTCTGTTATCAAACAACTATGTGATTGTAAATGGTTTTATATGATCACTATCCTTCAAAAAAAGACATTTTGTTTGCATGATCAGTCATATTTTCAAAATAAACACCAACATTTCACAATTTCTGCCATGGTATGCAAGCTTTTGAGCACAACTGTATAAAGGCAGGGTTTACGAGTCAATAGAATAAACATTTATAAAAAAAAAACACCTGCAGCCAAATTTGTTTGAGTTTGAGGCATTTGCAAGCAGTTAATATGGCCAATGTGTTCAAATACATAACTTTAAGCAGGAATAAATGTTGGGTTTATATAACAGATTTGTGCAGATTACTACTCCCCATTTCTCCTGGATATGTCCCCATCCTAAAATTACCAAACACACACAGGTGCAACTTGATGATTTGCTCCCTGGACAAGTCCTCTGGTATTGCACACAGCAAGCAAATGCCTCTAACTAGTAATTTTTGCTGCTGGTGTTTTTTTCTCTAAATGTTTAGATGTATTATTTTGACTGAAGCCCGCAATTTACCTCCTTAAGCCTAAACTCATAAACCCTGCCTTTTTTAAGTCAGATTTCAGGGGGCGTGATCATATGATCTGACAATATTTAAGAAAGCCCATAATTTACTTCTCAGACACAGCCAATAGTAAATGAGACCATCATCATGATGTCAGTAAAACATGGAAGTTAGATGTAATCTGCAATCAGAGGATACAAATTAATTAGTGCCAGTAAGTAATATTTGCAGATTGTAATTAAGCCCTCTAGCACCCTATAAAATGCATTAGATCATCTGTTTTAGTCCATGTGGGTTTCATGATATGTATTAATTGCATATTTGTGGGTTTAAGACTATGTGTTATTTGTGTGTTATTTGCTGCTACGCTACAGCTATAATAAGTGTTTGAAAAAGCCTGGGAGAGTCCTATTTAGTACTAATAATACTTTTGACAGAAACTTGATACCTTTTTCAACTGTGGACTAGTCTAATAGAATATTAATTATGTAGAGCTCGTAATATTCAAGCTGTCCTAAAACCATAGGAGTTCTAAGGCTGAGTTTGCGCCTTTGGCTGGCTCGAAGTTACATAGTTACATAGTTACCTGGGCCCTCATTCAATTGCAATTTGGCCAATTGAATAGGGCTCTAAATAAGCACATAACATATTATTTTAAAGAAGTTTTTAGTTAGTAAACATCTATCCAAAAGCAATGTTTTCACTAACTAAAAACTTATTTAAAAAAAATATGTTATGTGCTTATTTAGACCCCTATTCAATTGGCCAAATCGCAATTGAATGAGGGCCATAGTAATTAAGGGTGAAAAAAGACTTTCAGTCCATCAAGTTCAACTTTTTAAGATCTCCTCTGATCTGCAATATGAGGATTAGTTATTAATTAATTAGTTGTTAATTGTTAATTATTATTAATCAACTATTTATTTATATATTTTTTTTTTTAAATTATTAATTAATCCAGAGGAAGGCAAACAGAAAAAAAAACAAGTGAAACTTAGCCAATCGTCCCAAAGGAAAAAAAAATGAATTCCTTCCTGACCCCAGGTGCTGGCGATCGGATTTCTCCCTGGATCAATACACTCTCTCTAATTATCCAGGATAACCCTGAATTCCCTTTTTAATTAGAAATAAATCCAGTCTCCTTTTAAAGTTATCTATTGAATCCGCTGTCACCACCACCTCTGGTAGAGAATTCCACAGGTTAACCACCCTTACTGTGAAGAACCCTTTTCTTTCTTTAAGGTGGAATCTTTTTACTTCTTACCTCAAGGGATGTCCTCTTGTCAGTTGAAAACCTCTTGGCACAAAAAGCTCCGTTGACAATTCTTTATACTGATCATGGATGTATTTATATAATATAATCATATCTCCTCTTAGACGCCTTTTTTCTAGAGAAAATAAGCTTAATTTGGTTAGTTTTTCTTCATAACTTAGCCCCTCCATTCCCCTAATTATTTTTGTTGCCCTCCTCTGTACCCTTTCCAGCTCTAAAATGTCCTTTTTATGAAGTGGTGCCAAAAATTGTACTCCATATTCCAAATGAGGGCGTACTAGAGATTTGTATAGTGGCAGAATTATATTTGCTCCCTTGCTTCTATACCTTTCCTAATACATGCTAATATTTTATTTGCCTTTGTAGCTGCTGCTTGGCTTTGAGCACTGTTACCTAGGTGGTTGTCCACAAGTATTGTGGGCAGTAATTTAAAAGCAGATTGCAAGTAGCAGATAAATTAAAAAAAAAGTGTAAAACACAAACAAATCATACACCCTCTAAGAAAACGGGAATCAAACCCTTGGGCAGGATATCCTTTCTCTAGGGATCTAACTCACTGCATTTCTAATTGACTATTGGAAAGTCTCATGCGTGGCTTAGGCCCTGAAATGGGTCATAGGTATTCAAAAAATAATCAGCTATCCCCTAAAGGGAGTTTCGACGCATCCGCGGCTTTATCCAAGGAACGGTCTATAGGAAAATTACTGCAGCGTTCTGATATAATTATACCTAATTTCCTGTTTGGATATATTATAAACCACCTAGTCACCAAGCATATTTTTTTTATACTTTTTTTTAATTTCTACTGTATATCACTGTATAAAAGCGTATGCTACAAATTGATGCACTAACTGCGGTATCTAGTGGTTCTAATGTAATAGTATGATGCATTGCACTTCTGATACATAAATATTTTACCAACAATTGAGAAATTAAATAGACATTGTTTAAAGTTAAATCGCTACACTTTTTGGTTTATCTAACCTGCAACAACCGTATAAATTTTATAAACTTTACGTCGTAACGCAAACAAAATACGAGACACGTTACGACCCATTACGACCTCGCAAAAAACGGCCGCAACACGCGCACATCAAAACATCAAAAATCCAACAAATACACACAACAAATACATAAAAAGCTTACCTATAGCAAGAGGGAGCATCCAGGACCTCGAAAACTAAAGTTACACCTCAATTTAACTGAAATTAAAGCAGTTTAGACACTAAAGCGAGAGAAAAAATGGCCGCCGAAAAAAAACGAAAACGAGGCTACAGCAGTCTAAAGACGCAAAACACCACCAAACACCTACGGATTTGCCGAAAAATACCTACGAGATTAGAAAACAAGGACGCAACCCGCGCAACACCAAAAACATTACAAACACAACAAATACAAACAACAAACACATAAAAAGGTTACTCACAGCAAGGGGGCACTGAGGACCTCTGCAAGTGAAGTTACACCTTCATTTAACCACAAATTTTCATAATATTTGTGGTTTTTGGGGCTCCAAAATCTTATGAGTTTAGGTCTATATATATTATTTTTATGTCCACAATTTACGCATTGTTTGGCCTGTAAAGCATACAATAACCTGACCCATACAATAACCTGACCCATTCTGATTTTTTTTACATCCTCTACCATTGCAGGCAAATTATAACATACAGTATTTTAGTGTGTCCTATTAGACGTTACTACAGACTAATATATAGAGATTGGTAGTCTCTGACAGAAGAATAGAAAGGTAGATGAGTGAAAATAATACTCTATAAAGACTCTGTGTGAGTGGGAGATTTACTAATGTCTGCTAGAGACATATAATAGGCATAGAGTACATATCAATTAAATATCACATTAAGGTATGTTATTCATAGCATTTTTAGGAAAGTGTTTTGATATTAGTGCTATTAGTAGGATAGCTTTTAAAAACTATATGGGGTAGAGGAGAATGGGTTGCTTCTAATATTAATACATTCTACAATCCAATACGTCAATGGGTATGCAAACATGCATGTACCTCAGGTACTGTATCTTTGAATATAAAGCGATGGAAGATAGGTATGCAGTCCTAATAGCACTTCTGGATGAAAAGTGGTAAAGCATTTAAATGGTCATCATCAGGTAGGAAAGAGGTGGGCTGTATCAATACAGGCCATGACGCATGTTTAAAGCCATAACTTGGATCAGTGTTTTGTAGGAAATAGCCGCCAGACCCATATTTAAAATATAGTATATTTACTGCATTATTGTAGAGGTTAACATCTGTACAATGCACTCATTGACTAGTTTACCAGTCTTGCTAGTACTGAAACTAGTATGAAGCATTTATATTCCTCACTGAGAATTCCTGTACTTTAATCTCATGGATGCTGACAACCTCTCTTAACAGGTCTGCATCCTTGTGATAGGTGCAACGTGGAAGATTTTCCTCTATCAGTTAGTCTTGTGTCAACACAGAGTTGTTAAAAGTGAAGATAAGATCACAGTAAGGGAGCTCTACTTTAATGGGATAAAAATGAATTATCTGTCAATCTGCATTTTGGATCCACACATTAAATAAAGAGTGAACTCTCTTCCCATAGTGCCAAAAAAATTATTCTTTAGGGTGTGTAAAGATGTCACAGGAAAATCAAAAGATTGAGCATGCCCAGATCCCTCGGTCAATAAGGCTAAATATTCTTTGGGGTCTAGGCATTCTCAGTCTTTTGATTTTCCTATAGCAGTCAATTGAAAACAATACATTTATTTTAATTGTCCCCGTAATTGGCAATTATTGACTCATAAGAAGGAGGTATAACCCTGTATTTAATGGGTGGATCCGAAAAACAGATTGAGATGTAAAAATGTCAAACAAAAAGTTAAGTGAAAGAAATGTAATTTATTTATTAACATTCAGTTGACAAAGTAACTTTTACCTATAGTTTTAATTAATACAATATTTTGAACGTACACTGGGTTAAAGTGAGTTAAAGAGTTTCATGTAATTTATGCATAAAATAACCAACTCTTTTAGTCAAAATGTTAAATTAAAAAGCACTTTAAAATGAAGCAAGCTATCGTTAATCATCCGCAATTAAATTTATTTATAAGTGTATTTTTTCATTCTGCAATATCTGTGATCTCTGGTGTGTCACTGTGAGTGCTAAGATATCCTTAAAGGAACATGTACTTAAAAGAGCATGTTAAAGGAAATGCCTCCCAGTGCATAGAACACACCACTGCATGTAGCTCTCTGGCAGACAAGTATGACTCATGCAGCTATTGTTGTTGTTGTTTAGTCGTTCATTTGTCCGAGTCTCCTTGACTCTATGGACCACAGCACACCAGGTGCATCTCTCAGTCACTGCCCCTCTGAGCTCCATCAAGTACATGTTCATTGCTTTAGTGACCTCATCTATCCATCTCCGCCTCTGTCGTCCCCTTCTTCTTGTGCCTTCAATCTTTCCCAGCATCAGAGTCTTTTCTAGGGAATACTGCCGTCTCATGATATGGCCAAAATATTTGAGCTTCAGCCTCATGATCATACCTTCTAGTGAACAGTTTGTCTTGATTTCCTGAAGTATTGATTTATTGGCTCTTCTTGCTGTCCAAGGCACTCTAAGCAGTCTTCTCCAACACCACAATTCAAAGGCATCAAATCTACAGCGCTCAGACTTTTTTTATGGTCCAGCTCTCACATCCGTATTTTACTACTGGGAATACGATAGTTGGAACTCTGTGGATCTTCACTTTTTACTAGCTACTTTTGTCCAAGCTTGCCAAAGTTTTCCTCCTCAGAAGCAAACGTCTTTTAATTTCATGACTACAGTCACCATCTGCAGAGATCTTGGATCCAAGGAAAATAAAATCTGTCACTGCCTCTACTTCTTCCCCATCTATTTGCCAGGAAGTGAAATTGCCGTTTAGTCTGCTCTATGATGCTTATTTTGGAAAAAAGAAAAACACTCTGAAAATCCCTTTTCAGATGCATCTTGATAGTCTTTCAATTCATTAGGTATGTGCAATAGATAGGTCAACATTGTACTACCCATGCAACAATGCTTTCTAAATGTATAATAGTACAAAGGTATTTTTTTAAGATTGTATTAATTAAAATGATTGCAAATATGAATTCCTAAAACAGGTTTTCATTGTGTACAATTGGAGATCTGCTTCTCCTCAATGTTAATGCTTGAACAAAGTATTATTTATGGGTTCATGATTGTCTAAAGTTAACTCACATTCTCTAACGAGACCCCAGCAGTTGCACAGGAAAGTAGATTTATACTGTCTTACTGTATTTTAATGCCAGCTCCATTGTGAAAGTAGGGAGCCAGATGCATCACAGCAATGCTCATTCTTTATCTTCTATATAAGGTCAGGCAGAAACAGTTTAAAAATATTCATAACTGGTCAAACCCTTTGTATGTGCATAATTATAAATAAACCAAAACTGGTAGTATCAGGGCAATTATATCGTGCACCATAAAAAAATAGACACCGTAACGTATATTTTCTTATTTCTCTGGTATGGTAAATCACACTTGCTCATTGATCAGGTTTGTAAACAATTTCTTAAACATTTAATAGAGGATATAACTTTCAAAAGGCACACTTGCTGTCTTATCCAGGGCAAAATTAAGATGTTGTAGTTATTATAATAAAACTAGCGACTTGCCCGTCAAAAATGATGGGGCAATAAAATTGTAAGGCAGGTAATGCTGTTTGCCACAGACATTAATTTTTTTGGTTTTCTGAGATCCTTCAGCACTCATTGCGAGCCTCGCAATGAGCGCCGAGACTCTTGATTGTTGTACTTTTTTTATGAGAGGCGCTTTTGCTGTCATTGTAAGGTCGGCGCTGATCTCCTTTTTGCGATTATTGCAAGGCTGTCCCCTGGTGTAGCTTGTGTGCTATGAGCAGCGTTGGCGCTCGTTGTGAGGAGCGCAGTGAATGTCTTTTGTGTTTATTGCAATATTTTTTTTGTGTGTATATGTACTTTGGTATGCTAATTAAATAATTAGTAAATTAATAAATTAATATACTTTACCTATTTGTAAGTTATATATGCCGGAAGAGTTGTGCTGAAGAGCTGACAATCTGTTTTGATGTTCCTGCAGCATACAATGCAGGTTTGCAGTGTTGTGGAGCTGAGGTGTAAGTGTCAGCAATGTGTGCAGTGTGTAGTGTAAATAGGCTGCGTGCGCGAGGGGAAGCCGTTAGTGTAGCTGGGCACTTCCGCATTGTGTAAGTTAGTTTTGGAAAATGGCGGCAAATGTGTATATGGTACGCGGTTGTGAATGATTTAGCGTCACAGCTTTTTGGAAAAGCCGTATGTGCTTGGTGGTGTTTTGCGTGTTTAGGGTCCTGTAGCCTGCTTTAGTTTTTTTCGGCGGCCATTTTTTCTCTCGCTTAGGGGATTTTCGTGTGTGTAAACTCGGTAATTTGGACTTAAATTGAGGTGTAACTTCACTTGCAGAGGTCCTGGGTGCCTCCCTTGCTGTGGGTAAGCTTTTTGTGTAATTTTTGTGTGTATTTATTGTGTTTTTAATGTTTTCAGGTTCGGCCGTTAAGGTCGTATTTTTGCGAGTTGGTAATGTTTTTTTTTCTAAGTCCTGCAGCTCGTACTTTTTAGTGTAAGTCCGTAAATTTTTCACTTGTGGTTGTTTGTAACTGCTTGTGAGGCGTCATAGAGCCTCCACCTCCGCAAATGCGGGGGTCCACATTTGTGGCCTGCAATGAGGCGACGTGGGAGCCTCCACTTCCGCAAATGCAGCCCCTCGCTTCGCAAGGGTCCGCATTTGTGGCCTGCAATGAGCCTTCGGCAGCCGACGTTGGAGCCTCCACCTTCTGCAAATGCGGCCCGAACTGCGCCCCTCGCGAACTCGCAAAGTGTGACGACGATTCGTTGTTTGACAACTATTATATGTGATAAAGATGTAGTACTGGTGTATGTGACAGTTAAATGGAATACTTCATCAAGTGAATGATTAATCAACACAAGCTTAGAAGACAACAAGGATGGGCACAATAAAATAGTGGTTGGGTAGTGGGTGGGTGTGAACACAGCAATGCAACACAGCCATTAATATATTTAGAAGAAAATAAACTAATATAATCACAAAGAAAAAATAAACAAAATGGACAGTTGTATCCTCCTAACAGTGTCACCTTAGTTCTACTACTAGATCACCAAAGCTTAAATATATATATGAAAGGGTTGGGAGCTGCATAGGAAGCGCCTAAGGACCGCATGCGGCCCCTGAGCTATCCATTGCCCACAACTGCTCCAAAGAATGAAATGTATTTGTTAATTAATTTTTCCCAAACTAATTTGACCAAGGAAAGTGTTGATGGAACCCAGGGATTCTGACCTGGCTCCACAAGCCCTCTGCTGTTACAGAAATTGCACTTTAGGCTCAGAATCACTCCATGTGAAGCAAATTGGCACAGCGACTTCACATTTTTTTCCAAGGACATTTTTGTTTGTCTCTGTAATCTTCCTTACTTACAGTGAAATGTCTCAGACTAAAGAATGAGCATTGTCTATTTGTCTTAGGTCTATATTTATGTCTATTGCACATCATTTATCATAAAACCTTGTTTGTTAAATTTTATAGATATTTAACATATTTATATATTTCTCAGTGGTGAACTAAAGACATTTCTACTTTAGCACCTTTAAAGTGTATACACATTCTTAATGAACAACCCTATGGTGCTTAACACCACTTAATAGACTCTATCAATAACAACAAAAGTACTTTGCGGGTGTGCCGATGCTGCTACGGGCTTCAAATTTAATAGGGCTGATTGATTTTGGGGTTTCAGAGCCCCTTTTTATTTGTACCTAGAGATTTTTTTTTTTATCTTATCATATTTTTGCATCTTCAGTGTGTGGCAGAAATACCCTCTCCTCTTTTTCTCTTATTTTGGGGGAGACATTTTTTAATAGAGGTTTGTTGTAGAGTTAGCTTTGCCCATATTTGTTCTTGAATATTTCCTTGCTCTAGGAAAATACTATTTTTAAATTGATATAGTACTTGTTGTTAGCTATAGTTTTAAAATATAATATATTTGGATTCTCTCATGTGTTTTTTTAAGAATATTCTACATGAAACATGCCATTTCTTGTGTTTATTTCTGTTTTGGGGCATTTCAATTTCACCATAAAAATACAAAACCTAGGGTCATATTTGTATTAGCAGCAGCATTAAAGTAGTATTTATGTCCATTCTATATTAGTGACCTGAAATAAGACACAGCTTCTCAATGGAAAGAGGTAGCCTTCTATGTTTTATTAGTAAGTGAATATATTGTAGCATAAACTTTTTAAAACTGTGTCTAAAGAGTTCCATCTATTTGTTTGAAAGCTTTATACCAGATACATTAAAGCACAGTAATTTCCTGATCAAGCACCAATAAATAACAATTCAGTATTCAAGGTCAGACATAAATAATCTTTATGAAAAAAAAATAGGTAGACTTAACTGTAGTTCTATCTAATTATACCTTTTGTTAAAGGGAAATGGAATTCCCCGTTTTCTAGAAATGAACATCAGACTTAATAAAGAAATACTTAATAAAGAAATACATTTACTCAACAATCACTTTTTGAGTACCACTTTTACCCTGCACTGGATACCATTGATTGTCTTAAGCAAAGAAATGGTAGAGGAAGTTGAAAAAGGCAAAATCTGAGTAGGTATACAAAAAGGGTAAATAGAAGTGGTCCAAGAACCAGTGGATAAGTTGGAGAGAGGAGAGCAGAGAAGATACGTGTAGTTATTACAGATGTTATAGCTCGGTAGGATTCGAGCTCGGTATGAAGAGAAAGAGGAATAGTGGTAGTTGAGTAACAAAGGATCGGGTGAGGGGCAGTAGTAGGGTAGTAAATATAATAAACTAGCGACTTGCCCATCAAAAAATGACGGCAATACACTTGTAAGGCAGGTAATGCTGTTTGCCACACAATGTAATTTTAGTCCTCTGAGTACCTTTGGCGCTCATTGCGAGCCTCACGCTAAGCACCTTCGGCGCTCATCGCATGGCTTGCAATGAGCGCCTTTAGCGCTCAATGCGAGCCCTTCCCTTAGGCGTATTTTTGCTCCTCTGAGCACCCTCAGCGCTCATTTTGTCGTTTTCCTTTTACAAGTGTTACGGGCCGTGATTTTTCACGCAATTTTTTTCAAAGTGCTACGGGTCTCGCACTGTGAATTGTGTATTTGAGTTTTCTGTTGTTCTGTAGTCCCGCGGGTCGTAGGTATGATGCTTAATGCGTGCGGGATCATAGGGATGAGCACCTATGACGCTCATCTCCACCAGCACAGTGAGCGCCTTTGGCGCTCCCTGCCAAAGTCATGCTGGGTCGTAGGGATGAGCGACTATGGCGATCATCTCCACCAGCACAGTGAGCGCCTTTGGTGCTCCCTGCCTAAGTCGTACAGGGTCTCCACCAGTGCAAGGAGCGCCTACGAGAGACCACAAGTGTTAGCAACAACCCAAATTGCTGAGAACTATATATGTGAATACAATCAAAAAATCCAGCATTATAGGAAGGGGTCTGTCAGTCAATATTTGACTCACATCTACCAGTAGCACTTTAGGCTAAGCCTAGAAATTTGACTACTTAACAATGGCCAATTCCTTTTGCAAAATTTATTATTAGCATAAAAACAGTATGCCAGTGGATAGAATTGTGGATGGTTTTACTGCATCTTTTGGAATTTGCTTATTGGTAATGATATGCACAAGATGTGGTGCACTAAGGAGGGGTTTGGGTTTTTAGAGCACTGGACTGACTTCTGACGGTACAATCTCTACAGTAGGGATGGATTGCACCCTAATGATGAGGGAGCTTTTGTGCTAGGGGATAGGATGGTAGAAAGGCTGGAGGAGTTTTTAAACTAGTCAGTGGGGGGAAGGGACTAGATATAAGTAATGGGGAAAAACATGTAGAATGGAATGAGGGATGAATTAACAACTCATAGCGGAGGAGATGGGGGAGGGGTAATATAGTCAATAGAGAGGTATAACTAAGTAAATCAAGCATAGTGGCAGGCAGCACCAAACTACAAACTCATAACATAAGATGTATGCTTGCTAATGCCAGAAGCTTGCCTGGAAAAATGGAAGAGTTAGAATTATTAACAATTAATGAAAAATCATATTTTATAGGCATTACCGAAACATGGTGGGATGAATCTCATGACTGGACTGTTAATCTGGATGTTATAACCTATTTAGGAAATATTGGGGCAATAGTAAAAGAAGAGGAGGGATTTGCCTGTCTGTTAAGCCTGAATTTAAGCCTTTAGTCAGAGAAGATACTTATGGCATAACTAGTGATAATGTTGAATGTTTGTGGGTAGAGTTAAACAGTGCAGCAGCACATTCCAAAATAATCTTAGTAGGAATATGCTATAAACCCCCAAATATAGCTGAATGTGAGGAAATACAATTATTGTTACAGATTGGAAATAAGGCTAAGCATGGGCGAGTTCTAATAATGGGAGATTTTAATTACCCTGAAATAAACTGGTTAAATGAGACCAGTTCAGCTAACGGGAGCAGGTTCTTGAATACACTCAGAGATCATTATCTGGCCCAGGTTATACAAGAGCCTACTAGAAATTAAGCTGTAACGGCTACCCCGGTAGTGAGAGTGTACCAGCCGTTGGAGACGTCCTTTTCCCTGGCAAGCTACTGTGTAAATGTGAAGTTGGTATAATCCCATCCAAGAGTTCCAGAGGGAGAGTCGGGTTCAGCATTAAATATCCATATAGAAGCACTGCGCAGTCTCAGAAGCCCAGACCACCCATATTGGACGACACTTTCTTGGGAGTCAAATAATACTGTCTTTATTTTGTTGTGCAGAAATATATATACACATCTCTTCCCACAGGCAATACACATCCCCCATAGTTGGCCACACAATACACATAGAGGGACAATAGGTGGGTCACACCTCCCTGAGGCTACCTAGCAACTTTGATACAATCAGACATTGATTAGATCATCCTTCCCTTTGTTCCATCTTCACAATGTGAACACTTCACACAATGGACCTCTCTTGCTTATGAGGAGCCCTTGTAATAGGATTATCTATTATGCCAAGGTCTGCAATAGTAGGGGCTAATATTCTGCAGAGCATAAACCAACATACATACAGTATAACAGTAGGATCATATTTTAACCATAACCATAAAACAGAGTAAAACAGTGATGGGTTCCGTTACACACCTCCCCCGTGACCATAAGCCGGCATACACGGTCTGATCCCAACGGATCGGCCTGGGGATGTCCGGACAAAACGATTTGTTGGTCACTTCTACAGTTTGACAACCCATCAGCATTACTGCAATTCACATTTCCTCACATTTCAAGAACAAAACAAACGCACACTTCATACAGCATTCACAGCAATAAACATTTCAAGGAGAGGGAAAATACATTTTACAAACTGGTTTCAGACAATGAAATAATGAGGCAGAAAAGCCTCAGCCTTCCAAATGAACTGAAGTCCTTTAGCAAAACCGTCCCAAGTTGCAGAGTACATTCCTCCCCCAGCTCGAGGTCGGGCCCCTATTGTACAGGGCCCACTGTTCTTCCCCTGTACACCCACCCAAAAAAATCCAAGATCCCATCCCAACAGTCCAGGATCCCAGTGTCCAAAAGGTGGGCCACAATCTCTGTCCCATAGAAACCCCTTTCCATATAAAACATTCCCGTTCATCCCCTCTATCGTCGGCTAATAAGCACGGGACAAGCAGCAGCAGTCGTGGGTAAAAAGGCTGAGGCTAGAGGGCCAATATCGTTGCCCAGCACGACATCAGCAGGTAAATTGTCCATGATGCCTACTGTGGTCTTTCCCGACCCGACTCCCCAATCCAAGTGTACCCGGGCAATGGGTAAGCGAAAAACAGCCCCCCCCGCGACACGAACAGCAACGGTACGATTAGATACATGTTCTGGTTTCACGAGATGTTTCTGCACCAAAGTGATGGTAGCGCCAGTGTCTCTTAAGCCTTGCGCTATCTGTCCATTCACACGCACCTTTTGGCGGTGATGCTGGCGGTTATCCGGGGAGGCAGCCTGTACGGGGTTGGCCTCATACAAGATTCCCAAACACTACTCAGGGCTCCCTTTGATTTCCAGGCAGTGAGCAGCAGAGGGACGTGATGGCGGGGTCTCTGTGTGGGGTGTTGTGCGCCTCCATTTGTTATTGGCTGATCTCAGAGGGCAATAACGGGCAATATGCCCTGTGTTGCTGCAGTGATGACATGCCACTTTGCAAGATTCCCGGGGCTGGTTGTAAGACCCCTGAGGGCGTATAGGTCCTGGGGGTACTGGAGCCCGAAATTCTGTGCGTGCAGCGTAGGTTGGGGTGCGTGCCTCTGTTCTAGGTCCTGGTCGTGTGGTACCTTGGCTTACCTTCCTTGTTTCTGCGTATTCATCTGCTAGTCGCGCTGCCTCAGTTAAGTTGGCAGGGCGGCGATATCTCACCCAGTCCTGTATATCCGCAGCCAGATCTTGAAAGAAATGTTCCATCAAGAACAACTGTAACACTTCTTCTCCGGTGTTGGCATTGCACCCTCGCACCCAATGTGATGCCACCCTTTGTATTGTGTTTGCCCATTCCATGTGGGAGTCCACAAAATCTTCTTGGACTCCCGGAAGCGACAGCGGTATGCTTTATGGGGTTACGGCATATCGGGTTAGCAGCGCCTTTTTAACTTGCTGATATTGTAAAATATCCTCTGGAGCAAGAGCCCGAAAGGCTTCATTGGCTTTGCCCAATTTCCCAGACAAAATAGTGACCCATTGGTCTGGTGGTACCTGGTGTAGTGAGCACTGCCTCTCAAAGTCAGCCAAATATCCATCTATTTCCTTCTCACTTTCTACAAAAGCTTTAAATGCAGTGAACGGTATTTTCTTTACTGTACCAGTTCTGTTTCTTGTCTCCTCTTAGTTTCTATCTCCTCCCTTGTTTCCCGGAGCAGCTGGTTTATTAGTTCCACGGACGTTTCTGGATACAAGGATAATCTCCGCCGTACAATACCAGTAATTACATCGTCCTCGCTGACGGATGTAAGGGGCTCCGTTACTTCCATGGATCTATCCATTTCGTCCAGCTCCAGCAGGTCAGCTATCAGCTCCCTCAGTGGCCTGTTACTGGCACTCCTACCACGACTCTCCAATAAATCTTTTAGTGTGGGTCTTTTCAGCTTGGCGTACTGAGACTCCATTCATCACTTGCTCTCTGGATAAAAGGACCATCCCAACGCTGCCAACCAATGTAACGGCTACCCCGGTAGTGAGAGGGTACCAGCCGTTGGAGACGTCCTTTTCCCTGGCAAGCTGCTGTGTAAAAGTGAAGTTGGTATAATCCCATCCAAGAGTTCCAGAGGGAGAGTCAGGTTCAGCATTAAATATTCATATAGAAGCACTGCGCAGTCTCAGAAGCCCATACCACCCATATTGGACGACACTTTCTTAGGAGTCAAATAATACTGTCTTTATTTTGTTGTGCAGAAATATATATACACATCTCTTCCCACAGGCAATACACATCCCCCATAGTTGGCCACACAATACACATAGAGGGACAACAGGTGGGTCACACCTCCCTGAGGCTACCTGGCAACTTTGATACAATCAGACATTGATCATCCTTCCCTTTATTCCATCTTCACAATGTGAACACTTCACACAATGGACCTCTCTTGCTTATGAGGAGCCCTTGTAATAGGATTATCTATTATGCCAAGGTCTGCAATAGTCTGGGCTAATATTCTGCAGAGCATAAACCAACATACATACAGTATAACAGTAGGATCATATTTTAACCATAACCATAAAACAGGGTAAAACAGTGATGGGTTCCGTTACATAAGCTATCTTAGATTTAGTCATCACAAATAATATTGATATAGTATCAAATGTTGAAATAGGGCAACCCTTGGGAAACAGTGATCACAACACAGTCTCATTTGAGATTGAATTAAAAAAACAAAATTTTAAGGGGCCAACAAAAACTCTTCATTTTAAAAGGGCAGATTTTAATGGTCTAAGGGCAGCAATACGAAGTATAGACTGGGACAGAGAACTAATAGGTAAAAATACTGAACATAAATCGACAACATTTAAATCCTTACTAAATATACATACACATTGGCATATACCATGTGGGAATAAAAGTAAAAGGAGTAAATCACATCCAATGTGGCTTAAAAATGATTCAAAGATCAAGATACGGAGTAAAAAACAGGCATTTAATTTATACAAACAAGAGGGGACAGAGACTGCTTTATGGCCATCTGAAAATTAGTGACCAGGAAAAGGCAGATGAGCTAAATATAATAGGTTATTTTCTTCGGTATATACAAGGGAGGTACCAGTGGTTGGGCATAATGGGGCTACACTACCTTTGCAAAATAATTGGTTAACAAGGGAAGTAATCTAAAAGAGGTTGGAAAAAATAAATGTTAATAAAGCTCCATGTCCTGATGGAATACATCCAAGGGTACTGAGGGAACTGGGTTCTGTAATAGCCAAACCATTATATTTAATTTTTCAAGATTCACTCAGCACAGGGTCTCTATCAGATGACTGCAGAAAAGCAGATGTGATACCTATATTTAAAAAGGGAGGAAGAGCAAATCCGGGGAATAATAGACCAGTGAGCCTCACTTCTGTAGTGGGGAAGCTTTTAGAAGTGTTAATACGGGATAATATACAAGAATATGTCTATTTGAACAGGATTATAAGTAGGAGTCAACATGGATTTATGAGGGATAGGTCTTGTCAAATAAATCTAATTAGTTTCTATGAGGAGGTTAGTAGGAACCTGGATCAAGGCAACTCAGTGCATGTAGTCTTTTTGGATTTTGCAAAGGCTTTTGATACAGTGCCACTTGGGAGACTATTGTGCAAACTAAGGGATACAGGAATTGCAGTAAATAGCTGCTCATGGATTGAGAGCTGGCTAAAAGGCAGGAAGCAAAGGGTTGTTGTAAATGGAACATACTCCGATTGGACTAATGTGGTAAGTGGGGTTCCTCAGGGTTCAGTCTTAGGTCCTCTCCTTTTTAACATATTTATTAATTTAGAGGTGGGACTGAAAAGTAGTGTCTCCATTTTCGCTGATGACACGAAGTTGTACAAGGTATTTAAATCAGATAATGATGTGCTTTCCCTCCAAAGGGATTTACAAAAAATTGAGGAATGGGCATCTAAATGGCAGATTAGATATAACACAAATAAATGTAAAGTTATGCATCTGGGAAGGAACAATAGCCATGAAATTGGGATTTGTGAGTGCTTGTGGGCAACCACCTAGGTAACAGTGCTCAAAGCCAAGCAGCAGCTGCAAAGACAAATAAAATATTAGCATGTATTAGGAAGGGTATAGAAGCAAGGGAAGCAAATATAATTCTGCCTCTATACAAATCTCTAGTACACCCTCAGTTGAATATGGAGTACAATTTTGGGCACCACTTCATAAAAAGGACATTTTAGAGCTGGAAAAGGTAAATAGGAGGGCAACAAAACTAATAAGGGGAATGGAGGGGCTAAGTTATGAAGAAAGACTAACCAAATTAGGCTTATTTTCTCTAGAAAAAAAATGTGTCTAAGAGGAGATATGATACCTTAAATAAATACATCCAGGGTCAGTATAAAGATTTGTTAAGGGAGCTTTTTGTGCAAAGAGGTTTTCAACTGACAAGAGGACATCCATTGAGGTTAAAAGTAAAAGATTCCACCTTAAAGCAAGAAAAGGGTTCTTCACATTAAGGGTGATTAATATGTTGAATTCTCTGCCAAAGGAGGTGGTGACAGTGGATATTATAGACAACTTTAAAAGGGGACTGGATTTTTTCTAATTAAAAATGGAATTCAGGGTTATCCTGGATAATTAGAGAGAGAGTATTGATCCATGGAGAAATCCGATCTCCAGTATCTGGGGTCAGGAAGGAATTCATTGGCTAAGTTTCACTTGGTGTTTTTTTCTGTTTGCCTTCCTCTGGATTAATTAATAATTAAAAAAATAAATACAAAATAAATAAATAGTTGATTAATAATTAATTAACAACAAATTAATTAATAACTAATCCGCATATTGCAGATCAGAGTAGACCTTAAAAAGTTGAACTTGATGGACTGTAAGTCTTTTTTCACTCTTAATTACTATGTAACTATGTAACTATGTAACTAATGGTCTGAAATGGTGGTGAAAACAGTAGAACAGTAGAAGAGAAAGTGTTAGATTTAAAGATAATACAGATGATAGTCAAGAAAGAGATAGACATGCACGAGAGAGAAGAAAGAGTCATAAAGACATGACAAAATATAGATAAAAGAGGCAGAAAGAGGAGAAAGAGGCAGACATGAGAAAAGGATAGAAAGAGTGTTGGATTGGCTTTCTATGGTGGGTTGTGTAACTATTTCTAGTGTTTGGTTGATGTTATAATTTGGACTTTTACTGATCATACTATTATGATAGTTCACTAACCTTGTAATTCAAAACCATTGTAAAGTGTATATAGCACAACAACAGTTAGTTTAAAGGAAATGTATTGGCAGCAGCTCTCTACAAGCATCTCCTGTTAGCATTATGCTTTCCAGCCCGGCCTCTTCTGTTTCTTGGCTGAACAGCAGAGTAGGTGGTAATGGCATAATCTGTGGATTAGAGAGAAATTAGAAAATGTGGCAGATTGGGCAGACAGCAAAAGTAAAAGAATTGTTAAAGGATGTTGGGATGTTTTGAGATTACTTAAATCAGTTTTCTGACACTGTTTTTATTTATGGTGAGTAATAGGTTGAAATATTTTGCATGAGGATGTTTATTCAATGAATTATCTTGTTTTAAATGTGAATAAAATCCTGGTGTTACTCTACCATAATTGAAGTCACTGGAAAACTACATTTTGGTCGGCAAATATCAGCAAGAGATAATTGCAACTAATGTATTTTGTGTTTCATTTTATTTCTGTGTAAATTTAAGCTGAAATATTTCTTTATTGATTCGCTCTTTTAAAAAAGAAAAGATTAATTTTGCAATTCTACTACTAACCACAGAGAATAAGCTCAGGAATGTACCCACTTTTTATCGTGTCAGAGATTTAACGTCCTACAGTGAAAAATTTGAAATATTTGAATTTGAGCTAAATATGGTTATATGTTTCAGAGAAATTATTATTACAGGGAGTGCAGAATTATTAGGCAAGTTGTATTTTTGAGGATTAATTTTATTATTGAACAACAACCATGTTCTCAATGAACCCAAAAAACTCATTAATATCAAAGCTGAATATTTTTGGAAGTAGTTTTTAGTTTGTTTTTAGTTTTAGCTATTTTAGGGGGATATCTGTGTGTGCAGGTGACTATTACTGTGCATAATTATTAGGCAACTTAACAAAAAACAAATATATACCCATTTCAATTATTTATTTTTACCAGTGAAACCAATATAACATCTCAACATTCACAAATATACATTTCTGACATTCAAAAACAAAACAAAAACAAATCAGTGACCAATATAGCCACCTTTCTTTGCAAGGACACTCAAAAGCCTGCCATCCATGGATTCTGTCAGTGTTTTGATCTGTTCACCATCAACATTGCGTGCAGCAGCAACCACAGCCTTCCAGACACTGTTCAGAGAGGTGTACTGTTTTCCCTGCCTGTAAATCTCACATTTGATGATGAACCACAGGTTCTCAATGGGGTTCAGATCAGGTGAACAAGGAGGCCATGTCATTAGATTTTCTTCTTTTATACCCTTTCTTGCCAGCCACCCTGTGGAGTACTTGGACGCGTGTGATGGAGCATTGTCCTGCATGAAAATCATGTTTTTCTTGAAGGATGCAGACTTCTTCCTGTACCACTGCTTGAAGAAGGTGTCTTCCAGGAACTGGCAGTAGGACTGGGAGTTGAGCTTGACTCCATCCTCAACCCGAAAAGGCCCCACAAGCTCATCTTTGATGATACCAGCCCAAACCAGTACTCCACCTCCACCTTGCTGGCGTCTGAGTCGGACTGGAGCTCTCTGCCCTTTACCAATCCAGCCACGGGCCCATCCATCTGGCCCATCAAGACTCACTCTCATTTCATCAGTCCATAAAACCTTAGAAAAATCAGTCTTGAGATATTTCTTGGCCCAGTCTTGACGTTTCAGCTTGTGTGTCTTGTTCAGTGGTGGTCGTCTTTCAGCCTTTCTTACCTTGGCCATGTCTCTGAGTATTGCACACCTTGTGCTTTTGGGCACTCCAGTGATGTTGCAGCTCTGAAATATGGCCAAACTGGTGGCAAGTGGCATCGTGGCAGCTGCACGCTTGACTTTTCTCAGTTCATGGGCAGTTATTTTGCGCCTTGGTTTTTCCACACGCTTCTTGCGACCCTGTTGACTATTTTGAATGAAACGCTTAATTGTTCGATGATCACGCTTCAGAAGCTTTGCAATTTTAAGAGTGCTGCATCCCTCTGCAAGATATCTCACTATTTTTGACTTTTCTGAGCCTGTCAAGTTCTTCTTTTGACCCATTTTGCCAAAGGAAAGGAAGTTGCCTAATAATTATGCACACCTGATATAGGGTGTTGATGTCATTAGACCACACCCCTTCTCATTACAGAGATGCACATCACCTAATATGCTTAATTGGTAGTAGGCTTTCGAGCCTATACAGCTTGGAGTAAGACAACATGCATAAAGAGGATGATGTGGTCAAAATACTTATTTGCCTAATAATTCTGCACTCCCTGTATTATTATTATTATTATTATTATTATTAACTTTTATTTGTAACGTGCCAACATATTCAGTAGCGCTTTACAGGGGTAAGAACAATGAAGAATACAATGTTAACAATTTGGAAAAATGGATGACCATTTTTAGAGCTTAGAATATTTGCAGAAAGTGCTTTTTTCCAAAGCACCTTACAAGATTGGAAATTCACTACTTACAATCTAAAGGGAATGGGAGCGGTAGAAAGCAGGGCAAGAATAAAGATAAGGAATGGCAGGGGTAAAGAAGGGAGTTTAATTAGGTAGGAAGGTACCCAAAGTTTTCATTTAGTCGGAGAGGGATATGATAGACGTATTTTGAGGTGACTCGAGTGTATGATATGCTATCTGTCCCTGGTGGTCAGATAATATAACCTGCAAAGAGAGAGAGTGAGGAGATGGGAAAGGAAATTACAGAAGTGTTTCTGCTTGTGAGCTTTAGAAGAGGGAGGATATAGTGACAGGAGGAAGGTGAGCTGCTCATGGGAGCATAAAAGAGGAGAGCATGGAAGGAGAAAAGGTTGTGTTGGAGACATGATGTGGAAACATTGAGAAGAAGAGCTTGAGGACAAGACAGGAGGTTATGAGAAAGGAGAAGGCATGAGGAGACATTATGTTAAGGATTAATTAGGAATAGATGAAAGGTGTTGCTAATTGATCAGCTGTAAGGAGTTTGTGTGGCTCAATAGAAGAGGTGCCAGGAGGGAGG
Organism: Discoglossus pictus; assembly: GCA_027410445.1. Lineage (NCBI taxonomy): Eukaryota > Metazoa > Chordata > Amphibia > Anura > Alytidae > Discoglossus > Discoglossus pictus. The sequence goes on along the minus strand of CM050163.1, from coordinate 501,278,194 downwards.
GGATTTGTTGTGGAGAGTCAGAGGGTTTTGACTGGGAAATGGAGATTATTTCTGTGAAAGCAAGTACATAAGTTAGGAATTGCATAGGAGGGGGGTGTGAAAAAGGGGAGGGGAGAGTATGTTCACAGAGAGTCAAAGGAATAAACAGTAGGGGTTATTTATGGCTATGCATGAACACAATTTAGATTTTAGAGAGAAATAGTATATCTCCTAAAATAGTATAGAAAAAATATTAATATTAAACATACATGTAGGGTAGAAGTGGGGTCTGGTTAAGGTTAGGTGCTCTGAAGTTACCTTGTGTGTTTGCAGAGATTGGTTATGGGGAGTCACAAGGTTTGGAGCTGGGAAATGGAGATGCATTCTTGTGTGTTTGCAGATATTGGTTGTGGAGAGTCAAAAGGTTTGGAGCTGGGAAATGGAGATGATTTCTTGTGTGTTTGCAGAGACTGATTGTGGAGAGTTAGAAGATTTGGAGCTGGGAAAATTATAATTGTATGAGATGTGGTAAGCAAGGACACTGGGCTAAGGAATATAAAGTCTCATCCCCAAGACCATAAAAGGCCATTCAGCCTCCTACACCATGAGTATCCCTTTCTTTTCTCCACAGAAGAGGGGCAACCAATAGGATACAGGGTCCCAGGACACTGACATTACTCTACAGGCTTTATATTTTCAGCTTTCTAAATCTCCACAATGTCCACCTCTCTGTGATGTACAGGTAGGAAGAGAGCACTTACTTTTTCTCATTAATTCCAGAGTTAAGTATGCAAAGAAAGTTACCAGAGTATATGGATACTTGGCATATCAGGTGAGCCTTGTGACGACCAAACTCTTGGGATTAATTTATATTAAATAATAATACTCCAGGTGTACACTGCACCAAGATAGTAATACTACACAATACTATCAGGATAGTAATTATACATATTAAGACATCAGGTAATACCAAGATAATTCCACTGCAAATTAATACTGCATCAAGATAACACTGCACTACATTAATACTACACCTGGACAATGATGGTGCATACTGATACTGAACCAAATAGTAATATTGCAACATAATACTACACAGGGTAGTAAGTAAATGAATGGCATTCTTGGGGCTCCAGCAAGGAGATGAGCTATCAGAATGGCTAACGGATCTGGTGTGAGAAAAGCTCTATGATGGCCAGATGGCCCCGGCTATTGCATTACAATGGCCTACTTACTTCAGGCTGGAGTTTATGGAGAGACTCCAGGAGGTACTGCAATGTGATTCAGAATGTTGCATTGGGCCTTCAGAAAGTGGGGTGATTCTGTATAATCAGCGTTGCCAAGAATTTGGACTAGAACCAGGGTCCAAGGACGATACACTGATTGAACCATTGAACCAGTGAGAGTTGCAGCTGGAAGCCAAGTATGTGAAGCTGTTGGAGAAGGCAGCTCAGGGTAGGAATTGACTCAAGGGGTGGAGCCCTGCTAACATTGACTGTGAACCAGCAATATGGCTCCACCTGATAACCACTGTCAAGGAGCTAGACACAGATCCAGGGGCAGGGATAGGGATGAGCCCTGAGATCCTGCCACATCAACAACCAAAGGACTAACTATACCCAGTCAGCCGGAGTACCAGCATTAACAACAAATTGGTTAGAGAGAAAGGGGACGTTTGTCAGACTTCTGACCTAAGGGAGAGTCTGGATTGGAGCAGCTATGCTCACCAGCCATTGGAGGAGGAGATAATGGACTGTGCCCTGGAAATGGACTCTGCACTAGGTGGGGATTTTGAACCTAGCCTGGGGTTCCAGTAGATAACCACTATCCAGGATCCGATCATAGACCATGGAGCAGACCAGGGAAGCAGCCCTGGGAGCTTGGCAGACAAGGGAGCACAGTCATATCAAGTCAGTGGGGATCCCATTGCTAATGATAAGGCAGTGGGACAAAAAGAAATTAATTGTCAGGTTGCTGGCATAAGGGAGAGCCTAGATGGGGGCAGCCAGGCCCACCAGCTCTTGGCTGTGATAATGGACAGCAGCTTGGACTGTGATCTTGTAATGGGACTCCAGCTGATAAAAACAGTCAGAGAGCTAGCTTAGACCTAGGGGGATGAGAGAAGAGTTCTACCAGACAGAAACCAGCACGAGAAGCCAATCCAGAACCATAGCTAATAGCAAGGGGGAAGAGGAGAAATGGCACTATGAACCATTGGACCATTGACGGAGGCTACAGCTACTGAACTCATGATTTGTTTTTGTTACAAGGGATGTTTTGCCCACTTTTGATCCCATAGGCCAATAGACTGTTAGACTATGTATAACATGACAGCTGCTGGGACTGGCTTGGTTGGGGAGGGTTGTGCTGACAAGGGATCCACCAGAGTCAACCCCCGAAATGATTTCCCTCCCTGGAATTTATACAGGAGAATAATGTAAAAAATCTGCCCTGCACACTCAGAATCAGGCCTCAGAAAGGGGGAGGCCTAGATGTATTGTTTTCCTCAATGTTGTTGGGGAGCCCTCCTGTTTCAACTGGACAAATTGGGATACTGCTCAAGATTGGGGTGTTTGTACAGTCAACTGACCCTTCAGGATTCCTGCTAACCTTGGATGTATCACTTTACTTAGATTAAAATTAGGGGTCCACTGGGTTGTTATTTCCAGTGCCCCCATTGCTTGTTTCTCACTGTAGCCACAGGAAAATGGGGAAGCAAAACTGAGACTGAGGGCTTCCCCTGGAGTAACATCCCTAAACAACATTTTGTTCTTTGGACTATGGACATTTTTGGACTATTGGTTGCTCCACCCCAGATAAGGACTTACATTTGGTTTAATTGCTGCAGCATGCCAGCATTCATCTGATAGAGATGATCACCAGGATGCTGCATTTGGAAGTGGGAAGCAGCTGTGACGACCAGACTCCACTCCAGGTGGACACTGCACTGAGATAGTAATACTACACAATACTATCAGGATAGTAATTATACATAATAACACAGCACCATAATATTAATACATCAGATAATGCCAAGAAAATACCACTGCAAATTAATACTGCATTAAGATAATACTACACTACATTAATACTACACCAGGACCATGATGGCGCATACTAATACTGAACCAAGATAGAAATATTGCACCATAATACTACACAGGATAGTAATACTCCAGAACAACATTGCACCAACATAGTCAAATTGTCCCTTAAAACTATAGCAAGGTAATGATTATGTGTATGAATACAGTACCAGGTCATTAATGCTTTCAATAGTTAATCAATTGTGATGTTATATAGTATTATATAAGTGTGTTGTTGAGATGTTTCCATGTGTTTAGACTCTGTATGCTGCATGTTCAGTTGTGACCTGCTCATGAAGAGTTAACTGAGTTAGAATTAAGTGATGTAATCTGTAACTGTCATGCAGAGAGTAAGTTATAAAAGTTTGCTCTGCTAGACAAGACATAAAAGAGTTTCTGTACTTTTTATGTTATTATTTTAAAGGCATCTACATATATCCCTGGTCCTGTGTTCCTGAGGTCCTGAGCCGGTTCCTGGCCTGGAAAAACCATAAGTTCTGAGACTACCAGAACCCTGGCAACCCAGGGGTCTTCCTGTAACAGTAAGCAGATAAGTTTGGGTGAACCTGGTCCCTCTCACCCCAGGGGTGTGACAAGCTTATTTTAGATATTGTTTTTAGCCAACACACCAAAGTGTAAGGAATTGTATGGTACAGCAAGATTTTCATCACCCCTGAGTGCCCTATGAATCTTTTAGGTTAAGATGTGTTGTGCAAACTAAATGCTACTATGCATTGTATATGAAGATACCTGATTGGGTTCTCTCTATGATGCCACAGCATTGTGCTGCATCCTCCACGAATGCCTGGATGATAAACGCTTCTAGTCGTTATTATTATATGACTAGCGAATTGCCTGTCAAAAAATGACGGCAATGAAATTGTAAGTGAGCTAATGCTGTTTGGTGTATAATAATGAAATAAATAATACATTAATAAATTAATATACTTTACCTATTTTGAAGTAATATATGCAGGAAGCATTCTGTTAAAGAGCTGACAATCTGTTTTGATGTTGCTGGAGTATTAGTGGTGTGGAGCTGCTGTGTAAGCGTGATGAATGTGTGCAGTGTAATAGTGTGCGTGCACGAGACCAAACCGTTAGCGTAGCTGTGTACTTCCGCATTAAAATGGCGGCAAATGTGTGGTATGCGTCTGTAGCGGAATATCCGTAGGTGTTTTGTGGTGTTTTGCGTGTTTCTTGTGGTGTTTTGCGTGTTTAGAGTGTGGTAGCCTCGTTTTCGTTTTGTTCGGAGGCCATTTTTTCTCTCGCTTAGAGAATTTTTCAGTTTCTAAACTCTTTTATTTTGAGTTAAATGAAGGTGTAGCTTCATTTTTTGAGGTCCTGGATGCTCCCTCTTGCTGTAGCTGGCGATTTTTGCAAGTCCGTAATGGGTGTTAACGTGTCTTGTATGTTGTTTGCGCTGCGACTTAAAGTTTGCGAGGGTCGCAGTTGCTGGCAAGGAGCACCTGCGGCGCGCCCTGCCAGCAACTGCGACGTAAAGTTTGCGAGGGTCGCAGTTGCTGGCAAGGAGCGCCTGCGGAGCTCCTTGCCAGCAACTAAGGCCCTCGCGTCGCAAGCGTGAGCAATGGCTCGAGCTGGCTCGCCTGTTCACAACTATATATGTGATAGACATGTGCAGTGTCTAGTATAGTCCTATGGTCTATGCCTCTGTTGAAAAGCAGGATCTAGAGCCTCAACTCTATGCACCATCCAGCATCATAATTCAGTACGCAGACTATATTTTTATCGTCTCAAATATAAAAGAGAGTTGCCACAGGGACTCTGTAATGGTTTTGAAACATATTGCCTCCTTGTGTCACAAAGCTTCCCTTTGACACATTTTCTTAGGAACGTCTTGAGGTTTCTACTCAGACTCCAAAACCTGTCACATATTCAATCATTTCTAGGGATGACTATTTGTTATCATCAATGATGCAGTATTATGCTGAGCCTTTACATATACAATAGAATAATGTATATTTTGTCAATGATTATTTGTTGCATGCCCTGGTCACCGCTCCAGCCCTTGGTCTGTCTGATTAAAAGTTCAATTTTACTCAATTTTTAAGTGTCAAAATAGGATTGTATTGCAAATGGGGTCTTGACACAAAAAACATGGAGCCTCATTCAATTGAGGCTTTCGGGAGATCCGGGCTCGGAAATGGAGCCTGCAAGTTATTTTGCTGTTCAATTAGCGTAATTTTGCGGGCTCCGATCGAGTTACGGGCTCCAGGTTGCAAATCATTGCGATCCATTGCGCTTTTTTAAATCGCAAGTTAATGCCCCTCTAAGACTTTGATGTTTCACAGCCGCAAGACTTCCTAACGCTAAAATCACAAATCGATATTTAATTGCTCCGATTCCCCCTTGCTAACCACTCCGTCAAGCCCGCAAATGGCAAATGTCGAACCACAAGTTACTGGTACCAAGGAGGTCTCACAAAGAGCTCAATGACATGTCCGGAGCACTTTAAAAGCAAATAAAAAATCAATACTGTACTTATATTAAAAGTTAAAGTGATGTTAGGTCTTAGAATTAATAGCACAACATTCTCAAGCTCGCAAATCGGCCGCAAAAAATACTTTATTTCATGTTCAGTTTCCCTGTTATATCCATCCTGGCAATCAATGTGTTAATACATATAATGGAACTTGCATGTAATAGAATATCATATTAATGGCTTTATCAATATTGCATTATATCTGTAATGTCGTTCCGATCGTAACTTATAATTCAAGCCCGTAGGACTTTGAAGTCCGACCTCCATTTTTCCTACCGGCTTGAACATGATCGCTGATGCAAGGCCGTAACTCGTGGTTAGAATCAGCCAATGGAATGTGGGTCCGATCTTGACTCGTGGTTCAAGCCCGTAAGACTTCAATGAAAAATACGGGCTTGAACCACGAGTCACGGTCGGACCCAGATTCCATTGCTGTTTCTAACCATGAGTTACGGCTTTGTGCCAGCGATCATGTTCAAGCTTGCAAATGCTACTTTAGATAGCATGGTTTGTGATGTGGCTATCGGGCCGGGACTTGCGAACCTGGCCAATTGAATAGCACCATAAGTTGCGGCTGCTGCGAGCTCGCAGCAGGCCCGCAGACATACGGCCTAATCCGATCGAATTACAACCTTGCAATTGAATCGGGCTCATGGTTCAGGCCTGCGGCCTGTAGCTTGACCCATATACTCTCAATAGTTCTAACAGAACCCCTGACACCCAACTGTCCCCAGTAATATAAAAGGACAAATAACAAGATCAACGCTGTGATTGGGAATAAAAACACAGGCCACAACTTTATATAGTATAACGCAAAACACAGCAGGTGCATGCTTGAACCACAACAATACAAAATACCATCTCTGGAACTCCAAGGAGAAAACGGTGCCCAAAGCAACGCAATGTATGAAACCCCCCATTAAAAGAGTAAGCACTCCATCACAAGATCTGATTTGCAGTCTGAGCCCTGCCAACCCACATAAGAAAGGCCTGTTCTATTCCCTATGACAGTGCCCATATAAATAGCCTAAGGCCAATTTCATTAGGGTGCACTCCATCCCTGAGAAAGAAGAAAGGGGAATCACTAGTCTCTAAATCTAAATGCGTAACTGATATGCTACCCAGCTGCCTAATAAAACTGGCCATAATCTTATTAATCTTTTTTCTGGATTTTTCCCATTTATCATAGTCTTGGGCCACTCTCCAGTGTAAACGTTGAGTGATTTTTAATCCTGATTAAATCTGGAGAAGACTAGAAGCGTCCCACACGATAATATATATTACATTAGGTCCCTTGTTGCAATGGTGCATAAGTCATTGCTCCCTGCATGGATAAGTATGAACTGGGTAGGAGAGAACAAACAAGCAAAAGTAATAACTTGCAACAGAACATGTTCCCACTTTAACCCTCAAACCCCAACCTTTTTTAATGCAGCTGTTCTTTAGGAAAGCCCAGTTGTTTCCCAAAATCTTTTATTGCAGCAGTTCTTCTTGTCCAGCATATAAAAGATTGGCCTACAATCCACTCTGGGACACCTAAAAGAGAAAAGGTCAGACTAAGAAATGCGGTCTAATGTAAAAATTAAGCCTGTTTGACTCCCACCGGCCTATGCTCTTAATAATGCCATCTCCAAGGCCAAACCTAGCTGCTTTGGTAGTGGCCCCTATTCAAATTGAATGTGTTCCAAAATCAAAAGGATTTAACTGAAGATGAGCCAAAGCACTGACAAAAACTGATAATGATATAAGTGCAACCCATCCTAATGCACAAATAATGGACAAACTCCAAGAGGCACCACCATACTACCAATCCCATGTTGGTCAGTCTTAGACCTCTGCAACCAAATCAAAATGGAGAACTTGTGCATAAGGTTGTATGTAAAACACAACCCCTGGGGAAAACTTATTAGGGGAAACAAATTCAAACAAACTCAAAGCAGCTTAAACAGAATAATTTGGTATTGAAAATAAGTCATGGTTTAAAGTTGTTAATAAACATTTCAACAAAGAAAAGGAAACAGGGTGGTATCTCTTGACCTCCGACCTCTTTGCATGCCTTTCAATGCCACACAACAAAGGCCTTTGTAGCCAGTTTTCATTTCTGCAGACCCACCCCTAGTTTTCCTGCTCAAATGCAACCACGTTTCTTCTTCATTTATAGCAAAGTCAAAAGCCCATTTCCCCCATTCTGCCCCACAGGGGTTGCCTTATTACTCCATTTCACTCAATATTGCAAAAGGGTCAACTGCACATGCCCACCACAGTCTATGCATACCACTCAGCCACCACCCCAATAACTAATTTTTATATGGAACTCTGTACAGAGGGTTCCTCTTCCAGACTATCTAACTTAGACTACATGGCTAGGTACGCTGTTGTGACTGTCACGCCTGTTTGCAGCCCTAAGCCCTGGCACTTCTTCACAAGCTGCAGAATTACTGATTCTAGGTAAGGCTTTGGAGTCTGTCATGACTTTGGTATGCTGTGGCAAAACAGGAGATTCCTCACATCAGGAGACAAATGCCAAAGTCAGGCTACACTTACCAACAATCTGCTAGATGTTGTCCTCTTGTTCAAACAAGTATCTGTTATTAAGTGTTAAACATATACATATGCGCGTGATCTCATCGCAGAGGACAATGCACTAGCTGATGATAGCTTCTACACCTCACAACAATCTCACTGATATCCTCCACCTTCAGCTTACAGCACCTGAGGCCAAATGCAAACTGTGGTTTTGTAACCAGATTGGTTGTATACCAGATGTATTAGCTCCCTTTTGGCATCGCCCTGATGCTTGACTTTGCACCTCTTCTCTTTTCCATCATGTTCTGTGCCGTCTTACTCACGGTGCTTCAGATGTTGGAAAAGTGAATGGTTTATGATATACAGAAATCTTGGTTTGCACCTGGCATTACAGCAGCAGTAACACACCTTTATAAATCATGCCTCATATGTGCACAAACTAACAAAACATCACACAAAGGGAAACACGATCCCCTATCACCTGCAACATATACCTTCTCCAATCTACACATTTGCACATATGCCACCATGCAATGCTATTTACTGGTCATTGTAGATATGTATTCTAAATGGGTGGATACCTTACCTCTAGTGCAGTACACCTATGAACACTGTGTGGCTTATCCCTTTGAGAAACTTCTGAGAAGACCTATGCCTACTGCGATCAGAACACCATTTAACAACAGGATAGACAGCAAAATTCTTAGCTGAAGAAAGTACCCTAGAGTTTTTTGTCATTTTAAGCAAAATTCTTACTAAGCACCATAAACAATTAATGGGTAAGTTGCCTTAACTGTATGATGAACTAATATATGGCATTAAACCTGGACATTATGTCCTTGTAACATCCCATAATAAAGTATCTTTATCTCCTAGGTGGATAGATCTTCATCTGGTGCTCCTCACTGCCAGAACTGCTGTCAAGATTCAAGGGTAAATCAGAATAGCTACATGGAAGTTCCTGCCAAAAACATATTGCCCTTCAGACAACAGGACGTTCTCTTTTCCTGATCATGACTGTCATTGTGATGGAGCCAATCATAATATGTATAAACTGAGCTCCTGGAACACTAGTTTACAATGTGCCCAAAACCAAATATGCTGGGCCTCCTCATACTAGAGTATCTGACACCAGGTAAACTGGCCTCCACCATCTCAGTCATATTGACTCCTGTTGGCATGACATCAGCTATCTACAAGTAGTGAATCTCTATGGATCAGGTCTTAACATGCTAGATCTGCAAGTGATGAGAGAGGAGGAACGAAGAAGGTCATTAGCAGAGCGAAGAGGGCGGGTGGGGGAATATTTGGAGATGAGAGCAGATATATAAGCGGGTGCAGTGTTGTTGAGGGCTTTCTAAGTTAGGGTCATGATTTTAAATTTTATTCTGGACACTACCGGAAGCCAGTGGAGTGATTGAGGTGCTGCAGACAAGGAGCGTTTAGTACGGTAGATGAGTCTACCGGAGGCATTCAATATGGATTCAAGGGGGGATATATGGGTGGTGGGTAGGCCAGCTAGAAGTGAGTTGCAGTAGTCCAGACGGGATATGATGAGGGGATGTATTAGAATCTTAGTTGTGTCTTGTGTAAGGTAGTGACATATTTTGGAAATGTTTTTTAAATTGAAAAGACAAGATTTTGTTAGTGACTGTATGTGAGGAATGAATGAGAGGGCAGGGTCCAGTAGAACCCCAAGACAACAGGCTTGGGAGGTGAGAGTGATGATGGCGTGGTTGAGAGTGAGAGAGATGTGAGGAATTGATGCTGTAGTAGATGGTGGGAAGATTAAGAGTTTGGTCTTAGACAAGTTGATTTTGAGAAGAGAGGGGGATAAATCAGGTGCTGAGAGATAGATTTGAGTATCATCTGCATAGAGATGATACTGATGTTCAAAAGATTTTATTAGGGTGCCAAGTGAGGATTTAAAGATGGAGAATAGGAAGGGGCCTAGCACTGAACCTTGGGGTATGCCAACAGACAGAGGGTGAGGAGCAGAAGAGATGCCAGAAAGGGAGACAGTAAACGTTCCATCTTGTAGGTATGATGTCAACCATGAGAGAGCAGTATCTCTGATTCCAAGGGAGTGGAGAATTTGGATTAGTAGAGGGTGATCAACTGTATCAAAGGCAGCAGAGAGATCCAGGAAAAGTAGAATAGAAAATTGACCCTTTAACTTGGCAGTGAGTTGTAACACAGTGAAAAGGTGTTGAGGGTCAAGTGATTGCAGGTTTCTGTGGGTAATGGTGATCGGGAAAGAAGAAGGGCAGTGAGAGAAAGATGTAGTGAGGCTGCAGGATAGATGGTGGTGGTCAGATGGAGGTAGTGGGCTGATGGCAAGGTTCCAGGTTGTGCAGAGATGGGTGAAAATAAGGTCTAGGGAGTGTCCATCATGGTGAGTTGGGGAATCTGTCAATTGTGAGAGGCCGAGGGAAGAGGTGAGTGAAAGTAGTTTAGCAGCAGTAGGGGAGATGGGCGTGTCAATGTTGAAGTTGCCAAGAACAAGTGAAGGAATGTTGTAATGTTAGAGGAGAGAAAGTGAAGGAGCCAGCCGGCGAAGTGATAAAGAAATTGAGAGGCTGGTCCAGGAGGGTGATAGATCACAGAAACACGTAAAGAGATAGGTGAGAAAAGGTGGATGGTGTGAACTTCAAAGGAGGAAAATTGGAGGGAAGGAATAGTGGGAATGGAGTAAAATGTGCACCTAGAGGAAAGTAATATGCCAACACCACCACCAATTCAGTTCCCAGGTCGGGGAGTGTGACTGAATTTAAAACCACCATGGGAGTTTGCAGCAGGGGAGGCAGTGTCTGCGGGAGAGATACAGGTTTCTGTGAGAGTTTCATGGATGAAAGTGAGTTTATTGCAGATAGATCGTGCATTCCAGAGTGCACACGGGGAAGGCAAAGAGGATGGTTTGTTGCTGGAGACAGGTTGGGGAGTCTAGCTATCCACAAAGTGAACAGAACTTTATCTTGATATGTGATTGCATCACTGATAACTACTGAGAAAGTATTAATAATTCTGTCCTTCATCATAGTATAGGGACAAAGTTCAATGTTTTAATGAACTAGTAAATGACAATGTGAAATTCACACCTTATGCTATCCGATGTACTTACTATTTGTGTGGCAAATGGGCCTATAGATGGCTGCCCTACAAACTAGTGGCCACAGAAAACACGGGAAAGAAAAATGAGGAAAAATGAAGAACAAAAGAAAGAAAGCTATTGCAATCTATCCTGCTTAAATTTTACTTACTCCAACAAAGAGGATTCTTAAATATAAAATGGTCAAATTGCCCATAAATATAATATCTTTGATTTGTTTGTTGCAATTATAAAGAAATAATGTCTAATTACTTACTAAAGTAATTACTCATTTTCATATTAATTATAATATGTTTATTGGGGCACTTTGAAATAGATGCCTAATTTAAACATAATGAGAAAGCCATTCATATCGTAGTGTGAAATAAACATTAAACAAAGGATAAACACAATTAAGCTTAATCAAGATGTGATGTATAATGAACACTTGATTTGCTTATTATATAAATGTAGTAATTTTTGTTTTCGTGAAGAAATATGGTTATTTTTCCTTACCAGCTAATATATTAGGGTAGATTATCTAAAATATGAGGATTTCATTTAAGGAAATTGACTGTTGCTACAACACATGTTGCTATATTCAATACAATTTCCTTTCACAATAAGACATGCAATGGGGAAGCAAAATTTACAACCCATAGCTAGCAATTTTAATGCAAATCATTGTGGGGCTTATTCATAATTCCTAAATTTATAATAATATCTCTTAAATCTGGGATTATAGAAGAAGATACTAGTTAACGTAAAATATTTTTATGTATAAGATACTTTACAAGGACTATTATGTCTCTGAATGCTTAAGTAATTAATTATGTTTTGGAATAATACTGTAAGACATGTAATGGTTAAATAATGTAAGAGTTATATATGAAACACTGTAAACTATTTGTATCTACAGTATCTATCTATCTATCTATCTATCTATCGGCCTCATTCAAATGTGATTTGGCCAATTGAATAGGGCTCTATAAAAGCACACAGCATATTTTTTTAAACAAGTTTTTAGTTAGTGAAGACTGTGCTTTTGGATAGAAGTTTACTAACTAAAAACTTATGTAAAAAAGATATGCTCTGTGCTTATATAGAGCCCTATTCAATTGGCCAAATCGCATTTGAATGAGGCCCTATCTATCTATCTATCTACCTCTCCCTCCAACTCTATTTTTCTGTCATGCTTGTTGTCCATCCCATTAATTATAATGTTTTGGAATAATACTGTAAGACATGTAATGGTTAAATAATGTAACAGTTATATATGAAACATTTGAAACTATTTGAAACTATCTATCTCTCTCTCTATCTATCTATCTATCTATCTATCTACCAATCATAGGCCCTCATTCTATTATCGGCCGTTAATCGGCCGCAAAGCTGCGATTCCTTGCGGGGGTCCCGTTACCTTGCAATTCAATTATACGGCGCCACAAGGATATCCCCGTATATCTTGCAATCGGCTGTAAGCTCAGAAATCTTTAAATGCAAAAATAAATTCAAGACGGCACTGTAAAGCTCTGTAAATGCTAGGGATCATAATGGGGGACATGAGGATTAATAGCAACCCCCTCTCAAGCTTGCACATCAGCCCAAATCCGAGATTACATTAACTGTTTATTTTCCGGCCGCAGCGTGGGCGGGTCTGAGGTGCTCCAAACCCTCTGGACTTTTTACATGGATATGTGACATAAATTTAAAAAAAAAATATTTACAGATTTGAGTATAGGGGAATGTTGTGCTATTAATGCTAACACCTACAATCACTTTATAGTCTCATAAGAGTGCAGGATGGCTTTATTATGGCTTTAAAATGTGCTTAATTGTGCTTAAACTCTTGCGGCCGTTTAAGATCAAAGGCTTTCCCGCAAGGGACAACAAGGCGCCGGACGCAAACCTGCCGGAATCCCCGGCCGGAAGGGAATAGAATAGGTGAATAGCTTACGGCCCCGCATCTCCTACAGCCGATTATAGAATGAGGCCCATTATATTTTGGAATTTTTAAATAGCATAAGGGACTAGTTATTAAAATATTTATTAGTTTACACTAATAAAACAGAATTATGACACTATTTAAAACAATGAATTATATTGCAAGATGTTACACTTAAAAATATAAATTTATATACATAAAACATGGTTGATGCTTTTGTACAAATGCAGTGTTTTGCTATATGTGGTTATATCATTAAATGATCTGATAAAAGTCTGTTTGTGTGTCTAAATCATAATTCTGAGGACACTGTGCATAAAAAGAAAAAAATGAGTACCTCTAGTAACAGATGTGAAATTATATTAGATAAATATAATCATTAGTTTCAGTCTCACCCTGGTTAATTAGTTTGTGGAAACGTGCAACCATTTTTCATTAGTTCATTTTTCACACATTGATTAGAGAGCCATGACGGATTGTGACCCAGTGCATTTGGGCTCACTGAGCTCGCTGATATCTGAGCAAGATACAGTGCTGGAAATGGGGAACAAAATGTTCATCTCAAGATGATTTTCTTTCAATAAGTAGACTAAATCAATAGCCAGTGGAGTGTGAACAACATTTCGCTAAAGTATAACATGGATTTGGGGCGATTCTCCATGCTTTGAGAGGAAACATGGGCCCTGATCAGGAAAGTAATAAAAGCAAATCATACTGGTAACTTTTCCTTGTTATTAATGTGTGAGGTTTGTCTGCAGCGGGCAGCATCATACTGTGGTAGGATATCAAATAGATATCACATCATATAAAGAATAAATATGCCCCCCTATTTAATTATAAGACTTCAGTACTGCTGTTGTACTTGATTATGTGAATCCTTGCAAGGAATCAGCTTGGTGTCACACCAACTTCTCTTCTTTACAGAAATACATAGCGTGCATGAAATATCTTGGGATTTGTGATACCCCTTTCTCTTTTGTAGCATGCACATGACAAGCAAAGGCCACCACTAATTTCAGGGGTGTATTTAGGTTTTATGCTGCCCTAGGCACCCCCCAATGACCCAGTTACTATTCCTCCTTTTACTACAATAGACTCTCAGTTAACCAGAACCCAAGTAACCAGAACTCTCAAGCAACCAGAAAAACATTTTAATACATTATATATACAGGGCTCAACAAATGCAGGAGCCAGGTCGTCATGCCACAAAATGCTTATAGGCACCTAGATTGCATCCACTGTATATCAGTTTTACCTGGAAGCAGACAAGCATGAGTGACTGAGGTAGGGCAGTGTTGGCGCTACATTCCCTGGGTTCAGCACCGCATCCTCGAGCTGAATGTACGTGTGTGTAAGTGAGGAGTGAAAGCTGCTGCTGCTAGAACAGCCCTCACTTACAAATATACTATGTGCAGCCAATCCCAGTGGGTGCTGGATAGACAGAGTCTATGGTATGACTCAATCATAAGTTTGCCACACACCTATATAAAAAATCTTAAGTGTAAATGTGACTATGTAAGTATACAGTGTCCTTCTGGATCACTAACTTGTTGTGGTGAAGGGGCTTGTGTACCTCAGTGAAGCTGTAAGCTACACCATGTAGAGCCACCGAAGATGGGCAGGTTATAGCAGCCAAATTGCTGTCCACTGGACAAGTAACTGACAAGCCACCTAGGCATCATTGCTTTTTTAAAATATTTTATTTGTAAAGCGCCAACATATTCTGTAGCACTGTACAGGGTAAAGTACACGGCAAAAACAAAACATAGCAAAGAAGGGAGGGCCCTGTTTTTTTAGCTTAAAATCAAACGTACATATGACTTGTTTTCAAAGCACCAACACAAGATTTATAACACAAACTTATAATCTATGCTGCGGTCCATAGGGTCATGGAGAGTCAGACATGGCTAAATATCTAAACAACAAAATATACAGTAAGTCAGAAACTGATAGGCACACTTACAGAATATTCTCTGCTTATAGACCAGGCACCTGCTGCCCCCTGAAAATCTGCTGCCCTAGGCCTGGGTCTAATGACTAATGTAAAAGTAACCAGAGACTAAATCAATTAATATGTATAATTTATATTTTGCAGGCTATTAGTTTTAAATATAGTCCATTTGTGATTATCAACAAATAAGGTACTAGTTGTATATTTCACTATATAATAACCTATAAACATTGTAAAGTCCTCAATTTGCACAATTTCAGTTTACAATGATTCATTCCAGATACAAAATACTGGACAGGTACTTCTATAAATCAGACAGAAAAGATAACACATGCAAAGCTGAGTAACAAATAACTGAATTGCAATAGACTGACTTTGAGTTACATTTTTACATATGTTCTGTTCAAGTCAAAATTTACAATTAAATTAATAATTATTCAACACAATTTTTAGGAGATAAATAACCTTTTTTTAAGCCCTGGGAGTATAAATTGTGCCAAGATACATTTTTCTTGATTTCTAATTTCTGCAAGTTGCTCTTTAAAAGATCACTGAACCACATGTTTTTCTATGTAATCTTTTGAATAACCAAACCTTTTCCTTTTCTAAACTCGTATATGCAATTTTCTTTGTGGTTTGGTTCAATTTTCTTATCTGAACTTATTTTTCTTCTGCTTTCTCTATGTAAATTAAAAAGATTTCCTGTTGTTATCTACGTTAGCTGCCACATTCCCATTATTCAGAAAGATGTTTCCTCTGCAGAGCAACAGAAACTAATATGGCAGCAACCACTGCACCAACATTTCTTGTAAAACAAAATAAATTAAAGCTGTAGTTTAACTATAAGACTGTAGTGTCCAATCACTCTCCGCCTGTCCTACTGTAGCCACTGCTTTATCTTTTGAATCTAGTCTGGATTTCGAAATACTGGAAATATGGTCCATCGGTTTATGAATTTTTCACTGGATTTCCCTTTGGTTGCCTCCAAATGGAGTACCATATTCCTACCACTGCCCTACTGGCACATCTCCTGAATGGTAGTAAACAATATTATACACTTACATGCCATTTTTTCTTTCTGATGTCACATATCTTTCAAAGATTCATATATTTATTAGTTGCACATAATTACCTGTGATTCACTTAACATATAGTTGCTACATACTTGACTTTCTATTGTAGCTAATCCACTTGTTAGAAGCCCACATTTAGTACAATGCAGAATCTTCTCACAGTCTTTGGGTTTGGATACAGATGAGGCAATTAGAGTCTGTTGAATGCTAATTGTTCCTCTGGTGTTCACACAGTGTTACACAGAAATCATGACCTGTCTGGTGGGTCTTGAGGAGAGGTTTGAGAACCACTACATTAGTGCACCACATTAGTGCACCACATTAGCATATTGGAGTCACATAGGCAATGTTAAATAGCTCAAGAATTATTTACTGCAGAAAAAAATAATAATATGAAATATAACCAATTTTTAATGTTTAGAAATACCCAACAAGATCTTATCCAGTTATTAAACAAAGTCTTTGGACTTCTGCCTGTTCCCTCCTCACCAACCATTCCCTTCAATTATAATTAAAAACATAGGCCCCCACTCAATTGAGGTTTCCGGAGAACTGAGAGCCCGTAAGTGAGGTCGCAAGCTAATTTGCCATTCAATTTGCATCTTTTTGCGGGCTCGGATCGGCTTCCACATTATGGCCTTGAGAAAATGGAGATGGTTAAAGTTGTAACTTAAATCGCAAATCCCTATTCAATTGATCAGTTTCCCCAAGCCCGCAAATGTATTCACACCCGTAAACAGCAAATGAAGGAAAAAAAGCAACGAGTGCTAGAGAGGATCCGCAAGTGGGTTAATCACCTATTGATAGCACTGTATATGCAAATAAAAAATCAATACTGCACTATAAATAACGGGGAATGAGATGATAGACATTAGAATTAATTGCACAGCAGTCTCAAGCTCGCAAATCGAGTTAAATCAATCTCAGGTATCAATGGGTTAATACATATCAGGCCACCCATATGGACTAGAACAGTATTGGCATTCATTTTCATAATTCTTTATTTTTTGGTTTTGCGAGTCTGACCGCATATAGGAACCACCGAACCTAATTGATTGACATGTAACCTCCATGTTTTACTGCCGTTGTAAGTCTCATTTTCTACTGGCTGATTCAAAATAGGAGGTTACGGGCTTGTTGAATTGATCATGTTCCCGCCCTGAACTGCTCCGAACCAGTGCATGGTTTACAGTTTTGGCTTTGGGCCCGTAACTTGCATGCTTGAGCAATTTAATAGCATCGCAATCAGAGCCGAAAGGGATTCTGCAACACACTCACAGACATTCGTCTTTCTGTAATCAAATTGCGGGCTTCAAATTGAACGAACATAAAATGGATTCATGTACTTATAAATATATGCTCACTGTGCCTTAGGGAGTTCAGCTGCACCTCACTGACGAGGCCCATAAAGGCCGAAACGCGTCTGGGGTTTCCTGTTTCTCCTGTTCAGAGTAGAATTGCCTGGTATTTCGGGGCTGGGTCACTCTTTTGAGTGGGACCAGACTGATATACTACAGGATATTTCTCCCTGTGAAGGGCACAAGTGAGCTAAAAGAGGTTGCTCTCAGAGTGGCTTATCATGGCTATAGGACTAACCTATTAAGGTTGGTTCGTTCTCTGATGAGCACCTCTGACTTTGTTGTTTTACTCATAAACAAAGTCTTACAAAATTCAGGTTTTTCAAAAAAATGTTTTATGCCCATGGCTTATACAGCTGATAATGTTGAGCCTCATTAAATTCAGGCTACGTGTTAAAACGTAGCCCGCAACGTAGATCTTAGGGCTTTTTGTAATTAAACTAGCCCCGTAATGCAGGTCGCAGACTTCTTGTGGGGTTAAGACCCAGCAAGGCAGATAAAAGGCTATGGGTTGAGCAATGTTGAACTTCACTGCCGTAAATCCTTCGATCCGTCAAGCCTCTAACTGCTTCGTTTTTCAGTTTAGCTATTAAATTGCAACGAAGTTACTTGCAAGCAAGCCCGTAACACGCAAATGGATCTCAAAAGCCAACATGTACTCGAGAGGACAGGCAAGGGGGGTAAAGTACAATACGTAGCACTTGTAAATCAAATAAAAACTTGTTTAATACGAAAAGGGAAAGTAATAGTCTCTAGTGTTAGGTCTTAGAATTAATAGCACAACATTCTCAAGCCCGCAAATCGTCCCACAAAAATACTCGATTTCATGTATAAATTTAGTGTTATATCGATCCAGGCAATCAATGTGTTAATACATATACTTTAACTCGCATGTGAAAGAATATTATATTTGTGGCTTTAGGAATATTGCATTATGACTGGAATGTGGGTAAGATCGTAACTCGTAATTGAACCCTGTAAGACTTTGAAATCCATCCTCCATTTATCTGTGATGCAATGCTGACGATCTCTTCTTCCATTGGCTCCGTCTAAACGCCGTAACTACATGCTTGCTTAATTGATTACTTTCTAGCCAGCAAATCCGACGGCCGACAAATGATTTACGGTTTTGCGTCTCCAGCTCGTAGCTCGCAGCCCTTCTAATTTAATAGCACCGCAACTCGGACAAATTTCAAGCCCGCAGCCGTTACGAACTTCATGTTGGAGTTACTGGCTTGGGATTTAATAGGGCCCAATGCTAGTTTGGTACATACTTGACAACAAGTGTATTGTTTCTTAAACTGCTGTGACAATTTAAGATACCCATAGCTGCCATGTGTCATTCTATTGGACCAAAGTGGCATGTAACAGTGAAAGGTGTGTGTTCACCAATAATTATGCCTGACTGTATATCTATGAAATAATGTGTTCTTTTTTATTTTTCAATGGAACAACCTCTTCACCTTCCATCCTTCCAATAAACGCTCCATGGTGAAGACTATTCATCCTCACCAATTTAATAATCATAAATGGATTCCAACTCTTAAGAAATTCTGATGGTTTTGTTTCTTTCCAAAGAGGAAAGAGAAAGAAAAAACTAAAATGATAAATATGATATCATCCTCCTTATTTTTTTCCCATAAAAAAAAAAAAAAAAAACTTTTGCGGTTTCAACTTTTCAAGACTCAAATGTCAACCTTTATATTTAGATTAAAATAACTCCAGTTTTTCCACATAATTCAGAATGCATTAAACTAATTAAGAGCTAATTAAGAGCAGGTTTTGCTCTGCAGATCAGATTCTGTAGGGTTTAGTGCTGTTGCCATAGAAAGCAGGAGGCCGACGAGTTTGGTTTCCAGTGAAGGAGCAGCTGTTCTTTGGTCCTGGCTCTTAGAAATTACACATGAAGGAACCCTGAACTCCAAAGTGCTAAAGGCTGTCAGTGTCACAGAGACCATATAATACTGTTGGAGAATGTCATTTTCTCAAGCTATTCATGCATGTTTTTATAAGTAATTGAATGCTGGGATATAAAGTCTTCATGACACCTAGTAAATGAACTTAACTATTTGGGCTCAGGGCATTTTTTTAACTTCATCTATTATACTGTCTTTCTGCCTTTTCAATGCTAATTGCTGTGGTTAGACGAAACATAAATATAATGGTAAATTAATGCCATGGGTGAAACTATACGGTTGTTACAATAAAACTATTACATCATGACAGTTGATTTCTTTCTTTTGCAGATGCTATTGACTAGATTACTAAACTGCAATTAATATATTTAAACACAGGCTGTGATGTATTAAATTATGGGTAAAAATGTAACCAAGAATATCGGGCCTCACAAAGATTTAAAGAACTATTGAATGTCAAAAATGCTTTGAGTCTGATTAAGAGTATAATTAGACAGCAATATGTCATAAAGCAAGTTTTAATTAGAGAAAACAAATAAATGTTGGTTGGTGCCTCTGGTCTTGACAAAATTGTTTTTTAATTAGAAAACAAAATCTGGTACAGCAGCCGGTTAATGAATGTATTCATAATAGTTTCATGGTGTTATATGTGAGAGGAGGCTTTTACATTTCTACAGGAGCAGGGCTTAAAGTTATTTTTGCAAACTGAATACAGAATAATTGCCCCTTTTTAATACCGCATTTATTTGTAAACTCTTTGGTTTTCCCCTGCATATATATATATTTTTTTAATTCAGTTTTTTTTAAGTCAAACTGAGAAAATACAAAATGTCCAGGTATATCATACTCTCATGTTACAGCAAATTAGCAACTTCCACATGTGTCCTGTCTGACTTTTTTCAACATTTTCTCAACATAAAAACATACAGAGTATCTTGATAACAAGGGTTTGTTTTGTGCAAAAACAAAAAAGCAACAAAACAAAAACAAAACAAAAAAATGTAAAGGTAAGGAGGGGGTATGGGAGCAGGCGTACATGAAATCTTCTCAACCATACCATCTAGTTTTACCGCTCGGTATATCAATTCCAGCCCACTCTGAGTGTCTACACATCCCAACAGGCCACCCATTTCCTGTAGTTTTCTTCTAATTCTGCTGATAATGAGAACATCCTATAAATGTTGGTGCCTCTGGTCTTGAAGACATCCATGATACTTTGGTGAAGGTTGTATATGTGAGTGGGGCATTATACTTGCCACTGCCTGCTTCTGAATATGTGAGGAGGATGTGTTTCAAACGCTAAAACCTTAAATTATATAGCATACCCCGCTCCCTCTACCTTTTCCCCCACTCCCAAGACAAAAAGGAAGTTTATACAAATAAAATAATCTGCCTAAAATACTGTTATTGTATACCATAGGAAAGAAAATGCTGTTCTGAGTATATCGACATTTCCCAAACAAGTGAGAAGACCGGTTTTCCTCCCAAATTCCTCAGTGAACTGTGCTTTCCAAGCTAACTTGTGTTTTACATAATACAAATAATGTAATGGGTATGAATTTAGGAAGTATGCACTGAGCCAGCAAATTGCTTTATTGGACAATGTTCATATATACATATCTCATCTTAGTCTATCCCGCTCTAGTGTCTCCCACCTCCACTCCCCTGTGTCTCTCCCCCTTTCGTTCCCCTGTGTCTCAATCCCCCTTCCCTCCCCTGTGTCTCTTCCCCTTCCCTCCCGTGGGTCTCTTCTCCCCTTCCTTCCCCTTTGTCCCCTCTCTCTTCATTCCCCTGTGTCTCTTTGTCCCCCTCCCCTCCCCTGTGTTTCTTTCTCCCTCTTCCCCCTTCCTTCCCCTGTGTCTCTTCACCACCCTCCCCTGTGTATCTTTCCTTTACCTGTGTCTCCCCCTCTCCCCTCCTCTGTGTCTCTCCCCCCTCCCCTGTGTCTCTTCCCCCTCCATGTGTCTCTTCCCCCTCTCCCCTGTGTCTCTTCCCCCATCTCTACCCTCCCCTGTGTCTCTTGCCCCCTCCACTGTGTATCTTCTTCCCTCTCCCCTGTGTCTCTTACCCTCCCCTGTGTATCTTCCCCCTCTCCCCTCCCTGTGTATTTCCCCCCTCTCCCCTATGTCTCTTCCCCCACCTCTCCACTCCCCTGTGTCTCTTCCCCCTTCCCTGTGTCTTTCCCCCAAACCTTCCCACCCCTATGTCTCTATTCCCCTCTCCTATGTGTCTCTTCCCCCCCTCTCCATGTCTTTCCCCCTCTCCCCTGCCCTGTGTCTTTTCCCCCTCTCCTGTGTCTTCCACCCCACTCCGCTGTGTCTTTCCCCCACCTCCCCCCCATGTGTCTCTTCCCCCTCCCTGTGTCTTCCCCCTCTTCCTTCCCCTATTTCTCTTCCCTCCCCTTCTCCCCAGTGTCTGCCCCCACCTCTCCCCTCCCCTGTGTCTCTTCCCCCTCTCCCCTGTGTCTCTTCCCCCCTCCCTGTGTCTTCCCCCCTCTCCCCTCCCCTGTGTCTTTCCTTCCTCTCCCGTCCCTTTTGTCTTCCTCCCGCCTGCCCTGTGTCTTCCTTCCCCCTCCCCCTATCCCCTTTGTCTTCCTCCCCATCTCCCCTTTGTCTTCCTCCCCCCTCTCCCCTCCTGTGTGTCTCTTCCCCCCTCCCCTGTGTCTATTCCATGGGTGTAGGAAGTGGGGGGATGGGGTGACAAATCCCCCCAGATCTTTCTATGTTTGCATGTATGTATTTATAAGCTATTTTATGTCATATGTATACAATGAGCTGTATCCCCCCTAATTTATTCTGGCTTCTACATCCCTGGTCTCTTCCCCCCTCTCCCCTGTGTCTCTTCCCCCCACCTCTCCCCTCCCCTGTGTATCTTCCCCCCTCCCCTGTGTCTTTCCCCCCTCCTCTTCCCCCTCCCCTGTGTCTTTTCCCCCTCTTATCTCCCTGTGTCTTCCCCCCTCCCCTATTTTTTCCTTCCCCTCCCCTTCTCCCCTGTATCTTCCTCCCCCTCCCCTTTATCTTCCTCCTCCCTCTCCCCTCCCCCGTGTCTTCCTCCCCCATCCCCTGTGTTTTCTGCCCCCCTCCCCCTCTCCCCTGTGTCTACCTACCCCTCTCTCCTGTGTCTTCCTCCCCCCTCTCCCCTGTGTCCCCCCCCCCCCTGCAGCTTGCGCCTGTTGCCAGAAACTGCGCATGCAAACATACGCATGCGTGCAGCTCTGTACGGAATTAGGAAGTGGTAAGTGTATACTCTCCCATGGAGCGTTACACACTTACCACAATTATTATAGTTGATTATTATCGTTTATTTGTAATGCGCCAACATATTCCGTAGCGCTTTAAATAAGTTGTGATCAAGGCATAACAATATTAACACATGAGAAAGATGGAGTAATGTACAATACACCTCACAATCCTTTGATACACAAATTTAATTTATTAGAATAATCCAAATTAGAGTCATTCTACCCTATTATTTTAAGTCTTTGGGACAAATTGCCATGTTTACTTGTGTTTACAGATAATAGGAAAATAGGATTGCAATCAAGTCAAAATGTAAATAATATAATATTTGTTATTCACTAACCACATAAACTATTATGTGTACATACAATCCACCGTTAGATCAAAGCCTGCACAGATTTTACCATAACTTTGTCTTTATTCATCAAGATGACCCTCTGAGCTAGTAACCCAGTAAGTTGTATGTATCTTCTAGACAAAACTAATGTTGTATGAAACTGCATTGAGCTTACCTGAAGTAGTACGTTAATCAGACACATGATTACAACGTCTATCCTCTTGATTACCTGCTGTGCAGTGAAGAAACCTTAAATATAGCCATAAATGAAGCGAAAAAGTACTCCTATCAGGGACTGGTTTAAAGGGCCATTGAAAATAAATATTTTTCAACTTAATATTAAAGATCTGCTGAAGTCTCATTATTATATACTTTGAAAAACTACCCTTATAATAAAAATAAAGCATTTATACATTTATACAGGCACCGGAGCAATGTATAAATACTTAAAGTATTTAAACTGTATGACAATCATGATCTAAATGGTATGTAGAAAGTACTTCTTCCAGCCTAATCTTTTCAGTTTTACATTGAATGGACTTAACCAACAACTGGTGAGGTCATTAAACTGGTTTGTGCATATGACACTGTGGGTTTCTTATCAAACTTATTTGACTGTAGTGAACTCCCCAGATTGCACTGAACCTTATAGAGTATGGCCACTGTCTCCATCTTTCCTCCCGTTGTGTGGGAGGAATGAGTACTATTTAGACCACATGTAATTACGTTTGTTTTTATTCTGCAACACAAATAATAAGTCAAATATCACCTGATTTTAATGCTTTATATGTATGCTGATGATTATTTTCCTTTTCCTGCCTCTTTAACCTTCTGCAGTGAAAATGTGGGGGGGGGGGGTTACTGTTTTTGCCATTCTGGTTTGTGCACCCTTATACCCTAGTTACATCTCCTCTTTTTCCACTTGCTATATCACCATCTCATAATAATTACATACACATGTTAGTGCCTATGCATGAATATATACAGCTATATTAAATCCGAACCCCGTAGCGGCATCAGCAAGCCCGCAAGGGCTGCAGCCTTGAAATTCGGCTGCGTTACAGAGCTATTAAATTAGACCATGCCACGAGTTACAGGCCAGAGACGCAAACCTGTTAACCATTTGTCGCACGTTGGATGTGCGGCCGTGAACATGATCAATTAGTCAAACCCGTAGTTAAGGGTTTAGATGGAGCCAATGGCAACAGAGATCATCATCATTATGTCTCAGAAAAATGGAGAAGTCTTACGGGCTTCAATTACAAGTTTCGATTGGATCCACAATCCAGAAATAATGCAATATTGATAAAGCCGCGTATATGATATTCTAGTACATGCAAGTTCCATTATATGTATTAACACATTGATTGCCGGGATAGATATAACACAGAAATTAAACTGTAAATAAAGTATTTTATATTGCAGATTTGCGAGCTTGAGAATGTTGTGCTATTCATTTTAATACCTAACATCACTTTTAATTTTATGATGAGTACAGTATTGTGTGTATATTTGCATTGACAGTGCTACTGATTGGACGTTACCCCTCTAGCGGGTCCTCTCTAGTACCTGTTGGCTTCTTCTCTCCATTTACTAGTTACGGACTTGAACGCCAGTGAATTCATTGCAATTTAATAGAGTGATGGGAACATAACAGTTACGGGCTTGATATAGGACAATCTGCAGAATTATGAGAACAAGATAATAAGCATAGGGCACTATTATTATATTTCGCTAAAAACACAGAAGCTGTTAATGCTAATGCTACACCCATTTTTTTTCTACACAACATTCTCAACCGGCTCCAGAAACTCTTCTATTTCCAATCTTCTGGAGAATGATAGTGCAAATAATTTGGTCCTAAAAGATACAGGATGAAATCTCATGAGAGACATAAATTGCACATCTCTAGTTTGGTGTGAATTGAAGTTGTGTGCAGTTATGCAGGTCAGATAGGTGTTACACATGTAACTATCACTTCCCATGTGTTTGCTAAATGGGGCCACAGATGTGTGTACTATTAAAGAAGCTTCATTTTACAGAGCCAACAAAATATTTGCCTGCTTTGAAGTGATGTGTGTAAGTAATAAGCAATTCTGAACAATCATAGCACTGATAATAGCCCATGTTTGATGGGTAAATCAGAAGGGCTGACTGACATTATGATCTTCAATGTATATTTACTATAAGACATTGAATTCATACATGTTTTTTTACTAATATTTTTATGTTATGCCATATCTAAAATCCCAAGTTTATTTGTAGGACAGTTGGTGCTTAAAAGGGTAAACTATTTATTCCACTTTAACAGCCTCTTAAACACATCTATCTATCTATCTATCTATCTATCTATCTATCTATCTATCGATCTATGTATCTATCTATCTATCTATCTATCTATCTACCTGTCTATCTATCTATCTATCTATCTATTATTATTATTATTATTATCGTTTATTTATAACGCACCAACATATTCCGTAGCGCTGTACATAAGATGCGTTCAAGACAAAGATACATACAAATGAACACATCGTAAAACAAGGAGGGCCCTGTCTTTGAGTTTGGAATCCAGTGACCATGGTGCTTTCCCTAAAACACCTTGTGGGATTGAAACTCGCAGACTTACATCCTAAAGGTATTGTGTGAGGAAAAGGAGGGAGAGAGATATGAGAATGTGTTAGGGTGGAAGGTGATATGCTTCTTTAAAGAGATGTGTTTTTAGAGAGGATTTGAATGATTTGAGGTTGGAGGATAGTCTGGTGGAGCGAGGCAAGGAGTTCCAGAGAATAGGGGCAGCACGAGAAAAGTCCTGAAGGCGAGAGTGAGAGGAGGTGACAAGAGTTGTGGAAAGAAGAAGGTCATTAGCAGAGCGAAGAGGGCGTGTGGGGGAGTATTTGGAGATGAGACCAGAGAGGTATGGGGGAGTGCACTTGTTGAGGGCTTTGAACATTAGGGTCAGGATTTTAAATTTTATTCTGGAGGCTATGGGAAGCCAGTGGAGAGATTGACAGAGAGGTGATGCCGACACTGAACGTTGTGTACGGAAGATGAGTCTAGCAGAGGCATTCATAATGGATTGAAGTGGAGATAGTCGGGTGGTGGGGAGGCCAGCAAGAAGCGAGTTGCAGTAGTCCAGTCGAGAGATGATGAGAGAGTGTATAAGGATTTTAGTTGTGTCTATCTATCTACCTGTCTATCTATCTATCTATCTATCTATCTATCTATCTATCTATCTATCTATCCATCTATCCATCTACCTACCTACCTATCTATAGAATAAGGAAAAGTACTAAGGAACCCTATTCATCTCTATCTTATTTTTATTGTTCTAGAGTTATTTCTATTTTCAGATATTTCATGCATAGTAACTGAAATTGGATCACATATTAGACTTAATCATGTGACTCCTTTCTTAAATGCTCAAATAGAGCACACAAGAGCATAATTATAATACTTTAATTGATTTTGTTCACAGACTCCTAACTCTTAAACATAAAATGTGAAAACAATCTTTGGAAATGCTGTAATGACACTCATGGTATATAACATGCTAACATATCAAATGCTTATCACATTTTCTGGTGTATTAAAAAACTAAGCAGATTTATTGCCAAAAGTGACAAAATAATTATGATATTCTTGAATAAATAATAGTTGTTCTGAATCCTTACATCACCTTGGTAAGTATGATTGGAGATAAATCCTTCATGCATGGCCATATTTAGACTTTATGCTGCCCTAGGCCATTCAGATTTGTGCGCTACCCACTTACAGATCCTCTGTTCCCCCTTCTATATCTCAAATCCCATATTTATGCAGAATAACAATAGGCAGAAATCTTAGACTTTGTTTGATAACTGGATAAGATTGAAATTGACATCACATCAATTCCACTTTACTGACCTAGAGGATGGACATTGCATCAACTTCCACCAATGTATCACGGATCCCTCCACAGCCCTGAAGAGTACTTAAAAAAAATTCTAATTAAAAACTGGGTTATGACGTTTTCCATGCCTTATTATGCTATTAGTCAAACTAAAAGTTTTCAAAACATTTTTTGCGTTGTGCAGTGGTTCTTTAATCCTTTATCTAAAGCACAATTGCTACTTCCATAATTTTTTTTTGATCTGGCTATCTTAACAAATGGGGTCATTTCGGGGCACAAATATTATCTGACAACAGAGGTCTCAATGAGGGTTGCCCAACCCAAAAACTTGCAACCTTTTTGTGTAAGAAACAGTACTAAATAAACTTACCCTAAAACATGACTCTTCTATTATTTGCTCTTCTGCCACTGGTAAGGACTGACATATTTCTACCTAATGTTTCAATAACTGCATAGCAATGCATAGTGCTATGAATGTGTGGAATATTATGTTTTAAGACCTAGATCTATGTCCATGGCTGGGAAAGTGGATAATTAGAGCCCACACTCTCAGTCATGTCAGACTCAAGGTAATGAAGTGTAAGAATCGGTTCATTAGCTTTTCTCAAGTACTTACACTCCATCCACAGTATTTATACCAGCAGAAAAAAAAAATCAATCTCTTTAAAATCAAGTCAAACCAGTTTCATAAGATTCAATGGTTTAAGAGATAAGACTGGATAATTGTCCGTGGTGCTCTAAGTGTTTGCACTGTGAACATTAAAAATGTTACTGCACAATTACATATATATCTTGATAGCTTCTCTTCTATGGCCAAACCATATGCTCATTTACAAAACTATGTTATTAGCCAGTAATGTCAATCAAAATAGAAGGTTACTAAATGGTTCAGTTGAGCAGTTTTGTTTATGGTTCAGTTGTTTTGGACAACTTAGTTGGTTAGATCCATTGGGCCATTGAAGTAATTGTATCACAAGCGACTTCAATGGCTTTATTTATCTAATCAACTGAGTTGACCCTTTCAATTATTAAAGGGACACAATGAAAAAATATATCTCTGAAAATGTTGAGTCTAAGGACATAATTTGGCAGTGAAAAGCCATAAACCTCACTTTAATTTTAATTTTTAAAAGTTACAGTGATTATTTTGTTCAAATACTGATTTTATTATGAATTAGTTATGATATAAACACATGAAAGCCTATATGGGCAACTTTTAAACTAAATCTACTTCTAAAAGGTATAGGGATAATTTGTTTTCTCTGATACTCTCTTGATTCATCTTTAAGTGTTTGTGTTTCTATCTAGAGAACAACAATAATTGGAAGAAAATGTCTAGGGTAGAGTTAAACTCATATATTTTTTTGAAGAGCATCCACAATGCCATACAAATGGATCTAGATGTTTTAATTGGTCATTGATCATTAACATGATTGAATTTAGTAAAAAAAGCAATATTCAATATTACATTTAAAAGATCAGATGCAGCTGCTGCATTACTCCACACTCTATAATGTCAATGGTTGGAGGTGGCTTTGTTTAGCAGGCATTGCTAAATTTCCAAGCACAAAGTTATATAAACACTATGATCTCCACTGACTGGATTTGCTGTGTTAAACGTATATATACGTTTCCTGAGTTTCAAATGTTTGGTGAGAAACAGGCAGTGATTATGAGAAAAACATGTGTTATATAGATGTGTATAGAGATATATGCAGGTAACTAAAATCCAGCTTTGCACACCCACAGGAAGATTTCATAACCAAGTACAAAGAGGAGAGACAGCCAGATACAGAGTTGGACCTTTAAAAGGACGTACTTACTGCAGGATTGAATCACATGGTTGGGTGGGGTCTGAGCTCAAAGCTGAATCAGAGCACAATGATAGAGAGAGATAGAGACTACATATCAGAATGAGTTTATAAATGTTTATTTTGGTATTTTTGCATGCAAAAAAATGTTTGCATACACTACTGATTCTTGTCTATCAGATGCATTCATACTACAGGAAATTTAGATATGCCTTTAAGTGTTTTTCCTTGACAAAAAGCTTTTTGTGTGGGTACAGTCTATAAAGGATTATTTAGCATCAAATTATCTTAAAACACTCTAGACCTGTCTCTCAAACAAATCCTCTTACCTCTCAATGACAGGTATGAAGACATTAGTTCAGCTGAAGGTTGATCTTTGAAAATTAATTTAATTTTGAATATTGTTATTATAAATAATTAAATAAAATATTTCTTAATAAGCACTGCATAAATAAAACCTCTTAGGGCATTATAGGTATGCATTGTGAGCTTCAGTACTAATAGCACAAGTTCTTAATGAGGTGGGAGTACCAGACCAACCATCCTCCTCCCGAGGAATTTGTATGTGGACCAAGAAGACACAGTCAGAACTGAACATTGAACAACTGAAAAGTTCAAGATTGGGAAAGGAGTGCAACAAGGTTATATACTGTCACCTTATTTATTCATCTTATATGCAGATTACATCATGCACAAGGCCAGGCTGTACGATTCCAAAGCAGGAATCAATATTATTGGGAGAGATACTACTCTGATGGTTGAAAGTGAGGAGGAACTAAAGGGCCTATTGTCACGACCCACTCTCTGGCTGGGGTCTGCTGACCTGATTTGGGTTACTCTGGACCTTGGAGTAGCTTTGAGTACAGGAACATCATGTCTCAGCCCTTGGTTTAGACTGAGCAATATTGACAGTAAGTCTGACGAATCTTACTGCAAGCATATGTCCCCGGGTAAATAATACATCTACACACCACGTCTTGATGAAAATTATGAACAACTTTATTTGGAAAACAACATCTTTTAAACAGGCATACAAAATCACCAGGAGGGCTATCTTTAGTCAGCCCCTAACTGCCTCTGGCCAATCAGGCAGGGAACCATGAGACTCCTCCCAGGTCCGCCCACTAGGTGTGGCTACCTAATTCAGTTTGTGTGTGGCTCTCAAGGGAGAAACATCTACCTGTCCTCTGGCATTTGCCCTGATTATCTGAGTGAGAATCCCTGTAGACCCCCTGGGGTTATGGTGCCTCAATGTCTGTATAGACCCCTTTGTTCTGGCCTTACTATCACTTCAAGTGTTTACTCTAAAGACCATATGGCCAACTCCTGACTGAGAGTTTATACAATGGGGAAGGGTTGACTAATTAAAACATAGCTATCACTCCCCAATACAATATACAATATAATACTAACATATTATCACCACAACCCAAACCTTTTGTTCTTCCACATGGCAACAGCATGTGTAAGATAATTCAGCCCAAAATGGCCACTGCTGCCAGTCACAAAATGGCCCCAGCATAGTTCACACCAAATCCAATATGGCCCCTGGGTGATTCATGACAACACCTCCCCAAGCGTGGCAGGAAACATCCCTGATTTTTCCAGCTACGCTGATAGTCATGAATGTGCTGGTTTGGCCCTCTGTATGCTATGCCAGTTCTTGTCTGTCCCAAGGTGCAGAGTAAAAACCTCCCCCAGCCCTTGGCCTTGCTCCCACTGTATAGAGCAAATTGCTCTTCCCATTCACACCCACCCAAATCGTCCAGGGTACCTCCCCAATAATCTGGGAGCCCAGAGTACAACAGGTGGGCCACAGTTTCTGTCCCATAGCAACCCTGTTCCCCCCAGCCAGTCCCCACAGATGGGCTGGGATCTCTAATACAGTCTCTGGGCCTATGGGATTGCAAAGGGACCGTTCCTCTTGGCTTTCTTCCTCTGGTCCAGCTGTTTCCGTTGCTGCTTGGGGAGCTACGCTGCTCCCACCCAAGCTGTGCTTACCTTCCTCCATTGCCCGGGGTTGAGCAACTTTATCCCAGTCCTTTCTGTTGAACTGGATCTTTGGAGTGGTGTCTGTTCCAGTGGGCCCCTGGACAATGGTTATCCAGGGTATCTCCCCACTTGGTACACCCTCTTTCATGGTGCCACTCTGCCCCCATAATGCTTTTGCCAAGGCTGGCATGCTTGCTGCCCCGGCCTGGCTCTTTGTGCCCCTGGCACTCTCTTGCTGTGTGAGGTCAGGTTCCTTGTAGCCAGAAACCAATTCCTTTCCCTCCCCACAGTCTCTTACACAACCCTCCTGGGCTCTGTGCTTCACTAGCACCTCTGGGGACAACTCCCCTGGACTGTCAGGGTACAGACAGTGGTTATCTGATGCAGGCTGGGGAATCTCATCATTCCCTTCCAGCCTGGCCTCTAAGGCTCCCTTCCCACCGTCCATTACATAATATTCCAGAGCCTCT
The DNA here is from genome assembly GCA_027410445.1 of Discoglossus pictus. NCBI lineage: Eukaryota > Metazoa > Chordata > Amphibia > Anura > Alytidae > Discoglossus > Discoglossus pictus. The sequence goes on along the minus strand of CM050163.1, from coordinate 501,247,028 downwards.
GGCTCCATTAGCAGTTCTGGCCAACACACTTTGCCTAGAACTTCTGAGGGCAGACTTAACTTATCTGGCCCTAGCTTGTGAGCAGTTCCCACTTCCTCTGGGATTAAATCTCTTGGGGTATCAGGGGGCAGACATGGATTATCTGACCCCACCCAGGGAACATTCCACTGGGTCTCTGGCTCTTGGGGCTGGTGACTAGGCCCTGACACAGTTACTGCATGTTCTAGGGGCAAACATTCTCCATCCCCAGGAGTTGGCAAAGGAACAGTGTTTACCCCTTCCCACTCCTCACTTTGTTTACAGTCTAGAAATGCCTCTCCCCAGTTCCAGTGAGCATACTCCCTCTGGTACATACCGTCTGAGTTGTAAAAATACTTCTTGGGTATCGCATCCCACAATTCCACATACTCAGCCTCCAGTTGCAGCTCTTGCTGAATCAGGGATTCCAGCAAAGGAGCCTCCGGGAACCATGCTTCCAGTCCCAGACCCCGGCAGCGTTCAACAAACAAGTTATTATGCCTCCTTGCAGTTCCCATGCCACATTCCGGATCTCCATTCAGAATCTCACCGACCCCATATTCTAGATCCAAACGAAAATAGAGATCCTCTCTTCGGCCACCAAAGGACTCTATCCTGGCAAGGTACTGTTCCTCCAAGTCCATCTCTTTCTCTACCAGTTCCTCCAACCAGCTTGCCAGCTCATGGCCATGCCATAATTGCATGAATGCCATCCATTGATTTAGCAGGAGTAGTCTGTAGTCCTCTGCTTCCATCTGCTCCATTTTCTGTTCCTTCTCAGAGTACCCCACCACTGTGCCACCAATTATCACGACCCACTCTCTGGCTGGGGTCTGCTGACCTGATTTGGGTTACTCTGGACCTTGGAGTAGCTTTGAGTACAGGAACATCATGTCTCAGCCCTTGGTTTAGACTGAGCAATATTGACAGTAAGTCTGACGAATCTTACTGCAAGCATATGTCCCCGGGTAAATAATACATCTACACACCACGTCTTGATGAAAATTATGAACAACTTTATTTGGAAAACAACATCTTTTAAACAGGCATACAAAATCACCAGGAGGGCTATCTTTAGTCAGCCCCTAACTGCCTCTGGCCAATCAGGCAGGGAACCATGAGACTCCTCCCAGGTCCGCCCACTAGGTGTGGCTACCTAATTCAGTTGGTGTGTGGCTCTCAAGGGAGAAACATCTACCTGTCCTCTGGAATTTGCCCTGATTATCTGAGTGAGAATCCCTGTAGACCCCCTGGGGTTATGGTGCCTCAATGTCTGTATAGACCCCTTTGTTCTGGCCTTACTATCACTTCAAGTGTTTACTCTAAAGACCATATGGCCAACTCCTGACTGAGAGTTTATACAATGGGGAAGGGTTGACTAATTAAAACATAGCTATAACTCCCCAATACAATATACAATATAATACTAACATATTATCACCACAACCCAAACCTTTTGTTCTTCCACATGGCAACAGCATGTGTAAGATAATTCAGCCCAAAATGGCCACTGCTGCCAGTCACAAAATGGCCCCAGCATAGTTCACACCAAATCCAATATGGCCCCTGGGTGATTCATGACACCTATTGTTGAGGGAAAGAAGAGAGTTCAAACGCTGGCTTAATGCTCAACATTAAAAAGATGAAGATCATGGCAAACCACATCTCAGATCCTGGCTAATAGAGGGGGAATAAGTGGAGGCAGTGACAGATTTTATTTTCCTGGACTCCTAATCTCCCTCAGATGAAATTAAAAAAAAGTTTGTTTCTGGGGAGTATGGACAAGCTATTAAGAAGCAGAGATATTACACTATCAACAAAGGTCTGCATAGTTAGAACTATGGTATTCCAAGTAGTGACATACATATGTGAGAGCTGGACCAAGGTTGAGCGCTGGTAAATTGAATCCTTCAAATTGAGGTTTTGGAGAAAACTGCTTAGAGTCCCTTTGACTGCAAGAAGATCCAATCAATCAATACTACAGGAAATGAGACAAATTGGCCACTGGAATGTATGATCATGAGGCTAAAGCTCAAATATCTTGGCCATATCTTGAGAAGCCAAGATTCTCTAGAGAAGACTGATGTTAGGAAAGATTAAATACACATGAAGAAGGACACGACAGAGATGGTGATGGAGAGATAAGATCATTGAAGCAATGAGCATTAGCTTGATGTAACTCAGAGGGACAGATATGCCGCAGTGCATAAGGTCACAGAGAGTAGGACACTACTGAATGAACAACTAAGAGCATCCTCCATGTGAGGCATTCAATTTCCTAGTTAATCGCTGATAATATTTATTTTACATCAAATAACCAGTTAAAAATTAGTCCATTCAACTGTATTTTATCCATCGAATATGAACAATTTTTTCAGTTAAAAAACAAAAGAATCATTTGTTCAAGCTAATCTGAAGTGATAAAACAGTAATTTATTATTTAAGCAACAAAACATTATTTTATTAATTTAGTAAAGATAATCACACTTTAGGGATTTAAACCACAGTGTTGGTAAATGTTTCTGATTAACGTCTTTTGTAGACTTTGTTTTGTATGTTTGCTTTTGAGAGTTGTTAGATTACTAATGGCAGCACATTTACAGCCTTATTAAATTGAGATTCGGCCAATTGAATAGGGCTCTGTTTAAGCACACAGCATATTTTTTTACATCAGTTTTCAGTTAGTGAAGACCTTGCTTTTGGATAAAAGTTCACAAACTAAAAACTTCTGTAAAGAAAATATGCAATGTGCTTAAATAGAGCCCTATTCAATTGGCCGTATCTTAATTTAATAAGGCTGTCTACACACCTGTCTACATACACATCATTTTTAATTAGATTTTCCTCCGAGGACCATGTAATAGCTATGCTAACTTAACAGTAAAACTCCCACTACTCTACAGCTGCCTAGTGGGAGCTTTAGAGAAATGTAATTGTAAGCCATAACTGACAAACTTTTTTTTTTTTACTTAATTATACCACTTTATAGGAAAATCCTGATTGTTCTGCTGAGTATCAAGAATTCCATGCTGTGAACAGGAAGGATTTCTGCCATGGCAGCTTCTATGCACTAGCAGAGTCTGAAAGAAAATAAGATTTCCTCAAAAAAAGCTTTTATACCCTGGCACACATAGAAACTGATGTTGCTGATTTGATGCAATTTGTGGATAAACTGGAACAAAAGCAGAACATTTCTTTGTTGCTTAAACCAACATTGTACAGCAGGTGTTGTCAATTAGACTTTTATAAAATTCACCAATACTTGAATATATGTGTGGAAATAATATCAAGGTCTGAAATGCATATTGTTTTCTGGATACACACATTTATTTTAATTAAATGTAATTCAGAAAAACACATAGTGAAGGAAACTTCAATGGTCAGCAGGGTACTAGAAAATAAAATGTAATTGATAGCTTACTTAAACATTCAGAAGATTTAGGAACGATATGTAAACACTTTTAACACAATTTACAAAACTATTGGCTTTTCATATTTAGAACTGCATGTTTCTTAGACATACAAACCTAAAACCCATAACGCTTATGATCCAATTAAAATCTTAGCATACTCTGGTTATTCCCATACCAGCATTAGTCTAATTAAAACGTACTCTCCCATTCTTCCCTCCACAGCGTCATGCAGTTTGCTCCACCACAACTATATATTGTCCATCCTCATCAATCTATACAACCACACCACTCTCCCTACCTCCTCATCATCTCCCCACCGGTAGCACAGTTCAAACAACTAACATTTCTACGAATACTTTCATGTCCACACCTACTCACCCTTCTCCCAAGCACTTAACTGTAACCATGCCCCTGTTCTTAACCACAATGTTATCTTCTGCCACCCTACTTCCCTTGACCTCCTCTACACTCAATTATTTTTCAGTCTCTTTCTTGGTGCCTACTTATATCTCCATCTTGACATCCTTGCTCTCACTGAACATTAGATTTCTTCAGATCCTAAAACCCCCATCTTCTATCAAAACCTTTCAGGCACTGGAGTTAGAGTTGATCTCCCCCTTCCTGGACCACAAGTCCTATCATCTCTAAAATACCAGACACTTTTTCTGTTGAACACCTCCACTTCTATTTTCAGTCCCTCCACCTCTACTTTTTCTAATCATCTGTTGCCCAACAGATCCCTCTTTTATTAGAAGCTGTCTTATCAGTGTTATGATGTTCCCTGGATATTCTTGCACCTCTTTATCCATTCACTCCCTTAAACCATAACTGACTCAAGCCCTCACAGTACGAAGATGATTTGTACACCAAGCAACGTTCCTTTGCAAATCCTCCCATCTCATGACCTGAGTAACCCGACCCCACTCCCTCCATTACTAATCACAAAACCCTGGTTATCACACCTGCCATTTCCACTTGTATAACATTCACAAAATTACCCCTGCTGATTCACTCACTTATCTTCAATAGTACTGACTGATATGACTCCCTTTTATTGGTCCAGTCCATACATTCATCCCAGTTCAAGTAATTCAAAATGGCTCTGCACGACTAATATTCAATGTTTCCTCTTTACACTAAGTTCCATGCCGAACCTTCGCCCACTCCCACTTCTGCTCCTTTTCCCTCCTTCAGCCTCTCACTGAATTGTTTTCATAGCTTGTAAAGAGCTTTAGATAAAGACGTTATATACAAATGCTAATGAATAAAATTAGCATAGCTGAGATTTTTTATAGGACAATTTGAAAATCTTAAGTTTTAGGTAAAATGATAAATAAACATAATTTTAGCACAGACTGAGTGATTTAGTGAGAGGATATTTTTGTTCAGTAAGACTCCTAAGAGTTTCTATGCAAAGTTTTTCTATGCCCAATGGTTAGTTTGTCCTACATCACACTATCTGGGTTGAACCCTTCACATTTCAGATAGGATAATCTGTATAGGCATATTTAGGTTTCCTGTATTATGAATGCATCTAACAGAGGAGAATCAGTAGTGCCTGAAAAAATACCAAAATAAACATTAACAAATTCCCCCTGATTTTGCTAAATCTCTTGAGTTTGCAAGCAGTTTCTTTTTTGATTTAACACGGCTGGATATCTCTACTAAAATTAGCATAAAATTCATAATTAGTTTTGGCCAATCACAGGCATCTAATACATTTAATACATTGTATCAATCGGTGATAGCAGTTTGTGCAGGAAGGAATCATGGGATGTGTAGTTCTCTGCCGAAGGATGTAGAAGGAGCCAGATACTGATCTGTAAGATCTCTGCATTTAGCTGCTGCTGACATAAAGGTTAGTAAAGAGTTAAACTCCATACCCAAATGCAGTGTTTCTATTGGTAGGTACACTGTGCCTATATAAGCAGCTCTGGTGTGTGGAAAAACAGTTTTATTTTTAAATAAAATAAGTTTGTGTGTGTATAGGATGACTCAATGTAATGTGTGTGTGTGTGAAATAAGCAGCAGGTGTTTGATTAGAAAAAGGTAAAAACAGGGAAACTTAGATATGCCTTTAAGCAGTATTGCTATTATAGAGTCTGTGTTTGACTAAAAAGTGTGTGGCTCTGCATATATTTCATAATATATTGGGCTTTCATAATTAGTATCCTGTATAGTTATAGATAAGTTTTTTTTTTGTTTGGTATTTTTTTTGCACCATAAAGTGGATGTTGTTTCTCACCTCAACACTGCACTACTAATGCTATGGACAGGTAATCAACTATTCTACAGCACTATCATGCAATTTGATATGACATAAATATTACACTGTAGAGATTAATATTGTTTCTTAAAATATAACAATGTATAGCCTAATTGAGTTTGAGGATCAGTTTATAGACAAGTATATGCTGTGTGCAGAAATAGTATTTATTGGAATAATAGGAATATCAAGGATAAACAATTATAAGTGTTTACACTTATAAACTTTGATATTTAGTTAGATCACAATATGCAATCTACTCAAAGTCTATTACAATCTCTTTTGGAGGTTCGGATAAAAAATATTCTTAATACACTTTATATTTGGTTAGATCAATACAGAAATCAATAAACAGTGTATATAAACTTATCAAATATGGATTAACAATTTATTTTAATATAATCTATATTTGTTTAGTTCAATATAGTAGTATATAAACAGTGTATATAATCTTATAAAGTTTGGTTAACAGTCTGTCTGAGGACAGTCTATTATTTGGTTAATGCAATACAGAAATGATACACAGAGTGTATAAACAATCAGCTGTCTATTCTATACAGTATATATGATATTAATAATTAGCAATACAACCTGCTACTCTATGAAAGCAGTAAATAGCAGAATATGGTAGAACAATTTATATGGCAGTTAGAATATGGAAATATATATTGGAGCAATATGTATCAAAGTTGTTTATATTGAATCTGAGATTGCAAGCTAATAAACCTTTGTATTTAAATATAGGCAAGCTATTATTTGGTTATTGGTCTTATATAAAAATTGATTACATTTAATTTAATTTACCAAATTGGTCAATTCAATCAATAATGATGTTAGACAGTTTTTGTGATACAAATATGAAAAGTATTGCTAAGTATGGTATGCTGTACAGGGGTTTTAATAATTGGTTTTGTAACAGAGTTAAATGGTTATAATATTGAATAAAGTCAATCAGACTGTTGTAGGGAATATGGGCACAGATTTAAATATATTGATTAACACCTACAGTCCGGAATTAAGGTGTTAATCAGTCTTTGTTCTGTAACCACTCCGGAAAAATTAGAAGAAGGATTGTGGTATATTGGACTAATTTACCTCCATTACAAATAAGAAAGTTAAACAACTTTATACATTACCATGTATATGATTTCAGGGTAACACCTGTCTCATTTTAGGATCCCTTCTCAAGATAGTCTGAAGTTTTCCTTTTTGTTTTATTAGTTTGTTAGAAAGAGTTGTAGCCATAGGACTGAAATTGGATATAAAAACTTTTATTTTGAAAGTGGATACCTCTTTTGGAGAAAACTTATATTATTATTTCTTAATGTTTGTAAATAATATTATGAATCTAATTATTATCTAATAAGTAGGTTGCTATACAGACCTGAATTAACTTTTTTTTTTTGTAATAAATTTTTTTATTGAAAGGGATACAAAGTAAGGACAGGCATTAGGTACATTAACACATAAGATTTTCTATAAACATATATACCTCGTGGTCTAATTACTAGCATCTCCTTCCAGGTTTTTATTTTTAATTTTTCCCATTATTAAATAGTTATTTAGGTCCTATAATTTAAGCAAGGGAAGCATGAACAAACAGAACTTATTTACATAGAAACTGAAACTTTAGGTAAACAAACAAATAAATAACTATGGAGATAAGGGAGGAATCCCTAGATCAGGTTGAGTTTATACAATTATGATGCATACATTCACCTCCTGTGTTGTGTTCCAGGCGAACCAGTCAAATCAGAGCCTCCAGGACCAGTCTTCGAGTCTCCTCCGCTCCAAGCCTTTTTTGGGCCTAGTTCTGTTTTGCTTTTGTTATAGTGCTATCAGTGAGCCCATCAGGGCAAGGGGAAACCTAACGAAGACTCTAGCCAAGGCCTCCAGATTTCTTGGAACTGAGCCAAAGTATCTAGAATAGCAGATGTTAACTTTTCATTTATTGCTATGTAATTTATTTATTTAATAACCTCTTGCACGCTTAGCTTTTCTGACTTCCATTGGCTGGCTATGTGTACTTTGGTAGCGGCGGCCATTATCTGGAATAGCCTATTCTGTTTTTTTGATAAACTAGGGAGTTTAACCCCTAGTAGGCAGGATTCCATAGTGGCTGTGACTCTTATACCAAATAACGTTGTCGCCATTAATGCTATCCTTTCCCATAAGTCATGGACTTTCTGACATAGCCACCAGGTATGGGCGTGATCTCCTATCTGTGGACAGCCCCTAAAGCAGTTACTACTCACTCTGGGATCATATTTGTTGAGTTTGTCTGGGGTGCAATATATTCTCTGGAGAACTTTTATAGATGTCTCTATGTGCGAGCAGTTACTTGTTGCCCTGCGTAGGTTGGAGAATGATTTCTGCCATTTTTTCCAATCCCATTCACCTCCTAGCTCCCTTTCCCACTTACAGATATATGATGGTTTTTCTGTATTATTTGATTTAGTGAATGTGTCATATAGAGTGCCTAATATTCCTTTCGTAAAATGTAGAGTTTTGCAGATTACCGAGAACCAGGAGGATTTCGGGGGTCCGAATTTTTTAAATGCTTCACAGGCCCAGCTTCTTATTTTTAGATAGTTATAGTGTTCCCCTAGGGGGAGGGTATGTCTTTCTTTGAACTGTCTCAGAGTCATCAAATGATTCCCGTTAAACCAGGAGCCCAACTTATCTAGTTCTCTGGAAGCCCACCAATGTTTCGACATAATACTCATGAAAGCCCAGATATCTTGTGAAGAAAGGACCGACCAAAGGGGAGATGTACCTATGCCCAGTTTGTTCTTAGATCTGGCCCATTTCCAAGTTGTTAAATTTAGATTTATTATGGGGTTTGGGTGAGTTCTTATCGGGGTCATTTCTTCAGGAACCCAAATTAGTGTGTCCCAGCTATGTTGTTGCATTTGCTGTTGTTCCAAGAAGGCCCAGCTCGGCTGATGTCTGACTGAATGTATTTGTGGTAGTTGGGATAGTCTGGCCGCTTTAAAATAGTCTCGCAGGTTTGGGCAAGATAGTCCCCCATCCTTGCTATATCTAAACATTACTTTCTTGGGGATGCAGGATTTTCTGTTGTTCCATATGTATCTAAAGATGTTGGACTGGAACCGGTCCAAGTCCTTTAAGGAGATTGGTATAGGGAGCGTACGGGAGAGATATAGAATCCTTGGAAGGATGTTCATTTTAACTGCCGCTATTCGGCCGGTCCAGGAGAGAGGGCAAGTCCTCCAACTAAACAAATCTTCGTTTAGTTTAGTTAGCTTAGTGATATTGCTCCACTGGAAAGGGAATTGGTGCTCACGGAGCACAGTTTAGCTGGGCCTAGTATGGAGGGAGGAGCTGGGGCTAGGGAGGATGGCCAGGGAGGTAGCTGGGTTACAGTTACAAGGGGAAGCAGGGGGAACAGGAGGAGGCAGGCCAGTTCTGAGTTGTTCTGAGTTGTCAAACACCAACAGATTTGCCAGATTGAGTGAAACTGTTGGCGATGTCCATTCAGGAATGGCAATGCCAGATAGTGCTGTTCCCTCTAACAGCCGGGCGAACAGCTCTACTGGAGAAGAGGGAGGGCAGAATAGGCAGAGCAACAGACATGTTTTGGTGGTAGGGGACTCTATTATTAGGAAGGTAGACAGGGTAATTTGTCACCCAGATCCCAGCAATCGAACAGTTTGCTGTCTCCCGGGTGCTCGGGTTCGGCATGTTGTGGATCGGGTGGATAAATTATTGGGAGGGGCTGGTAATGAACCGGCGGTCTTGGTACACATTGGTACCAATGACAAAGTTAGTGGAAGATGGAGCGTCCTAAAGAATGATTTTAGAGAATTAGGGAATAAGCTTAAAGCAAGGACCTCCAAGGTAGTATTTTCTGAGATACTACCAGTGCCACGTGCTAGCCCAGGGAGGCAGAAGGAGCTTAGGGAGGTTAATGCGTGGCTAAAAAAGTGGTGCAGTGCAGAGGGTTTTGGGTTTTTAGAGCACTGGGCTGACTTCTCACTTGGGTACAATCTCTATAGCAGGGATGGATTGCACCTTAATGATGAGGGCGCTTTTGTGCTAGGGAATAGGATGGTAGAACGGCTGGGGGAGTTTTTAAACTTGTAGGTGGGGGGGAGGGACTATATAGAAGTATTGGGGTAAATAGGGTAGAGAGGGAAAGGGATGAATTATTTACCCATGGGGGAGGAGAAGGGGGGAGGGTTACAATAGAAAGTAGGGAGATATTAATAGGGGCCTCAAATACAGTGGCAGGCACTTCACATCAGCAGAGCCATAGCAACATAAAATGTATGATTGCAAACGCAAGAAGTTTGCCTGGGAAAATGGATGAGCTAGAAATATTAGCAGTACAAGAAAAATGGGGCTTAATAGGCATTACGGAAACATGGTGGGATGAATCTTATGACTGGACTGTTAATCTGGATGGTTATAACCTATTTAGGAAAGATAGGGGCAATGGTAAAAGAGGAGGAGGGATCTGTCTTTATGTTAAGCCTGAATTTAAGCCTATAGTTAGAGAAGATATTTATGCTGGCACTAACGGCATCATTGAATCCTTGTGGGTTGAGCTAAATAGTGGAGGAGCTAATTCTAAATGCATATTGGTGGGAGTATGCTATAAACCCCCAAATATAGCTGAAAGTGAGGAAATACAATTATTGTTACAGATTGGAAATGCAGCTAAGCATGGGCAAGTTCTAATAATGGGAGACTTTAATTACCCTGATATAAACTGGATAAACGAGACCAGCAGCTCAGCTAAGGGGAGCAGGTTCTTGAGTACACTCAGGGATCATTATCTAGCCCAGGTAATACAAAAACCTACTAGAAATGGGGCCATCTTGGATTTAGTCATCACAAGTAATATTGATATAATATCAAATGTAAAAATAGGGGAACCCTTGGGGAACAGTGATCACAACACAGTCTCATTTGAGATTGAATACAAAAAACAGAGTTGTAAGGGGCCAACAAAAACTCTAAATTTTAAAAGGGCTAACTTTAATGGGCTACGGGCAGCAATACAACATATAGACTGGGACAAAGAACTTACAGGGAAGAATACTGAAAATAAATGGACAACATTCAAATCCTTACTAAATAAACATACTCATCAGCATGTACCATGTGGAAATAAAATAAATAGGAGTAAATCACATCCCATGTGGCTTAACAATGACTTAAAGATCATGATGAGGAAAAAGAAGTATGCATTTAAATTATACAAGAAGGAGGGAACAGAGGCATCTTTATGTGACTATAAGGAAATCAACAAGGCTTGCAAAAGGGCTATTAGACTGGCTAAAATAGAAAATGAGAAGTCAGTTGCAATGGAAAGTAAGACTAACCCTAAAATATTTTATAAATATATTAATGGGAAGAAGGCCAGGAAGGAATCGATAGGACCATTACAATGTGACACAGGCCATCTGATAATTAGTGACCAGGAAAAGGCAGATGAGCTAAATAGGTTCTTTTCTTCGGTTTACACAAGGGAGGTACCAGTGGTTGGGACACTGCAACATAATGGGGCTACACTACCTTCACTAAATAATTGGTTAACGCAGGAAGAAATACAAAAGAGGTTGGAGAAAATAAATGTTAATAAAGCCCCAGGTCCTGATGGAATACATCCAAGGGTACTGAGGGAGCTGGGTTCTGTAATAGCCAAACCATTATATCTAATCTTTAAAGACTCGCTCACTACAGGGTCTCTACCAGATGACTGGAGAAAAGCAGAGGTGATACCTATATTTAAGAAGGGATCTAGAGCAAATCCGGGGAATTATAGACCAGTGAGCCTCACTTCTGTAGTTGGGAAGCTTTTAGAAGGGTTAATAAGGGACAGAATACAAGAATATGTCTATTTGAACAGGATCATAGGTAGCAGTCAACATGGATTTATGAAGGAAAGGTCGTGTCAGACCAATCTAATTAGTTTTTATGAGGAGGTTAGTAGGAACTTGGATCAGGGCAACTCAGTGGATGTAGTCTTTTTAGATTTTTCAAAGGCATTTGATACAGTGCCACATGGAAGACTAGTGAGCAAACTAAGGGATACAGGAATTGCAGTAAATATCTGCTCATGGATCGAGAGCTGGCTAAAAGACAGGAAGCAAAGGGTTGTTGTAAATGGAACATACTCCGATTGGTCTAATGTGATAAGTGGGGTTCCTCAGGGCTCAGTATTGGGTCCTCTCCTTTTTAACATATTTATTAATGACATTGAAGTAGGACTCGAATGTAGTGTCTCCATTTTTGCTGATGACACTAAGTTGTGCAAGGTAATAAAATCAGTTAATGATGTACTTTCCCTACAAAAGGATTTGCATAAATTAGAGAAATGGGCGGCTAAATGGCAGATGAGATTTAATACAAATAAATGTAAGGTTATGCATTTGGGAAGGAAAAATAGCCAAGCAATCTATAATCTTAATGGAGCAAATCTAGGGGTATCAGATATTGAAAGGGATTTGGGAGTACTAGTGGACAACCACCTAGGTAACAGCGCTCAAAGCCAAGCAGCGGCTGCAAAGGCAAATAAAATATTAGCATGTATTAGGAAGGGTATAGAAGCCAGGGAAGAAGATATAATTCTGCCACTATACAAATCTCTAGTACGCCCTCATTTGGAATATGGAGTACAATTTTGGGCACCACCTCACAAAAAAGACATCTTAGAGCTGGAAAAAGTACAGAGAAGGGCTACAAAACTAATAAGGGGAATGGAGGGGCTAAGTTATGAAGAAAGACTAGCAAAATTAAACTTATTTTCGCTAGAAAAAAGGCGTCTAAGAGGAGATATGATTACGTTATTTAAATACATCCAGGGTCCATATAAGGCTTTGTCAAGTGAGCTTTTTGTAGCAAGAGATTTTCAACTGACAAGAGGACATCCGTTGAGGTTAGAGGAAAAAAGATTTCACCTTAAACAAAGAAAAGGGTTCTTCACAGTTAGGGTGGTTAAACTGTGGAATTCTCTACCAAAGGAGGTGGTGACAGCGAATTCGATAGACAACTTCAAAAAGGGGTTAGATATATTTCTGAATAAAGAGGGCATTCAAGGCTATCCTAGATAACTAGCGAAGGAATATTGATCCAGGGAGAAATTTGATCGCCAGTTTCTGGGGTCAGGAAGGAATTTTGCTTTTTTTCCCCCTTATGAGACAATTGGCAAAGTTTCAATGGTTTTTTTTTTATGTTTGCCTTCCTCTGGATCAATTAACAATAATTAACAATTAACAATAATAATAAATAGTCCAAATTAAAAAGATCAATAGAGATCTAAAAAGGTTGAACTTGATGGACTAACTCTTTATTCATTCTCCAATACTATACTATTAATAATTATTTAATCAATAATTTAATTAATAACTAATCCGCATATTGCAGATCAGAGGAGATCTTAACAGGTTGAACTTGATGGACTGAAAGTCTTTTTTCAACCTTAATTACTATGTAACTATGTAACTATGTAGTTTTTTGTACATGGGGGGGTAGTTGGCCTTATATAACTCGGAAATTTTAGGTGTGATGTTAACCCCCAAGTATTTTATGTGCTTGGTGGGCCACGCAAAGGAAAAAAGGGATTTCAAATGATCTATGTCGCCCTGTGCCATATCTACGCTCAGAGCTTCCGATTTCCCTAAGTTCAGCCTAAGCCCTGACACCTTACCGAACTTGTCAAGAGTTGACATCAGTGCCGGAATAGAGGACCCGGGATTTGTTAGGGTGCATAGGATATCGTCTGCAAAGAATGAGCATTTGTAGTGCTGCAGCCCCACCTGAAGCCCTTGGATTTCCCTATCCGCTCTAATGAGTTGCGCTAGGGGTTCCATGACTATGGCGAACAGTAGGGGTGAGAGTGGGCATCCCTGTCTCGTTCCTCTCTGTATGTTAATTTGGGCTCTGTGGTCGCCTGGCAACCTCAAGAAGGCTGTCGGGGCTTCGTAATATGTGCGGAGTAAGGTGATAAACCGGCCCCTAAAACCAAATTTGTCCAGGGTTTTAAACAGAAACGGCCATTCAACTGTATCGAAGGCTTTCTCTATATCTAGAGCATTGGAGAGTTGTTTTTCCGCGCTAGGTAGTGGATGTTAAGGATACGTCTGACATTGTCCCCTGCCTGTCTATGGGGTATAAACCCCGCCTGATGGATAATTTCTGGCAGGAACTTGGAGATTCGAGTTGTCATTATTTTGGCCATTAGCTTGACATCCCCATTCAGTAAGGATATGGGCCTGTAGTTCTTCACCTCCAAGCTATCCCTACCTTCTTTCGGTATGACTACCAGTTCCGCTTGATTTAGCTCCGGGGGCATTTTTTCCCCTCTCATGATAGCGTTAAATAGGGATGTCAGATAGGGGTTTAATAGGATTTCAAATTTCTTATAGTATTTTTCTTATAGTATTGATTGGAATAGCCATCCGGCCCTGGGGATTTACCTATCTTAAGGCTATGAATTGCTGTTCTCACCTCCTCTTGTGAGATATCTAGGTTAAGACTATTTACTTGTTGTTCACTTAATGAGGGGAGATCGATGGTACTTAGAAAGGAGTCAAGGTCCAACCTCTCTGCCAGTTTCCCAGACGAGTAGATCTGCTGGTAAAAGGTTTGGAACTGCTTCTGTATATCCCTAGGGCTGCAAGGTTGGGTCACTCTAGACTGGATCTCTTTAGCTTTCAGCCTCCTAGCCAGCATTCTGTCTGGTTTGTTAGCTTTCCAATAATATAGGTGCCTAGTCCTCCTCATAGCCTTCTCTGTATGGGCAGAGAGTACTCCATCTAGTTCTATCCTGACTTTGTTGATTTGGTCACGGAGCTTTGTGGAGGGACAGTTTTGATTGAGTTTTTCTAGGTTGTTGAGGGTGGATGTTAAATCCTCCTCTTTCCGTCTGAGTGCCTTATGGTGCTGTGCTGATAGTTTGATGCAGCAGCCCCTTATATAAGCCTTATGGGCCACCCAAATCCAGCCTACCCCTGTATCAGGAGAATCATTCAGCTCGAAGTACTGCCTAATGTCTCCCGCTAGGGATGCTAAGCTGCTGGGGTCTGACAGAAGGTGTTCGTCGATCCTCCAGCTCCTAAATGGGGATAGGTTAGGGCCTAACGTTAATTTAATAGCTACTATTGCGTGGTCAGACCAGGGGCAGGGGACAATGTCAGAGTCTCGGATATTATCAAAAAGTAGTGAGCTTGTAAGGAATGTGTCAATCCTCGAGTAGGTGCCGTGCGTGGGCGAGTAGTATGTGTATTCCTTATTATCCGGGTGTAAGCCTCTCCAGGCATCCACTAAGCCCATCTTGGCCATTAGCTGCTTAATTTGACTCCGTTTTTTTTGAGAAGCTAGAGTCCTGGGCGTGTCCCGATCTGTCTATTGCTGGATCTAGGGTCAGATTGAAATCCCCCCCAATCACCAGTTTGCCTAGGTCTAGTGTGTCTAACTCTCTTAGCGTGTTAATCAGGGTTTGGTGTGGTGAGTTTGTGGGGGAGTATAGGGAAAGTAGGGAGATTCTTTGGCCTGAGACTAAGCCGGTGACCAGAACATAATTCCTCTCTTTGTCTATTCTAGTATGTTCCGGGGTGAATGGGAAGTGCTTATGTATCAGGATAGCTGCCCCTGCCCTCTTCGTTGACTGAGTGGCCATGTACACTGTCGGGTATTTTCCATGCAGATATTTTGATTTACACTCGTGTGTGAAATGAGTCTCCTGCATGAAGATAACCGAGGGCCTCAATCTTTTGTATTGCCTAAAGGCTTTCCTCCTCTTAAAAGGGGAGTTGAAACCCTTAACATTGTGAGTTATGAATATGTACTGTGAGCTACTCATTGTGTTTTGGTGGATAGGAGTGCATGGTCTGCCTGGCTACCTTTTATTCCTTGTCCGACGTCCATTCCTTGGTGGCCGGGGGCGGGTGGAGGCTTGGAGGGGGGATTCTGGTGCTGGAGACTCCGTCCGCTGTTAGGCCAGGGGGAAGCAGAAAGACACAACATTAGATTTTCAATTGACCAAGTTCCTTCAGTCCCACAGGCTCCTCTAATCTCCTGAAAGCTAGTCCCCTGAGTTAGGCTTTGTTGCATAAACCTCGACTACTGTCAGCTGGGAATTTATAGTTTTCCGCATACATTTTTATCAGTGGTGATCTTTCTGGACTTAGATATAATTTGCTAATTGCTCCCTGGGAGCTTACTCGCTTCTCTATCAAGTCTAGTGGTATCCTCTCTCCAAAAGTAATAACTATTAACCTCAACAACATTTCAACTAACTGAAGTAAACTAGGATGCCTTCCATTTCGGGCATCTGGCTTTAACAGGCCTTTCATTAGAGGCCTCGACTAACATCTGACCTAACTAAAGTCATCAGTGCCTATTCTACCCTCACTAAAGCAGGTCAGAGAAGTCCCATAAATGAATGAGAAAGTAAAGACTCAAAACAACTTCCTGTTGGTGGGTTGCCTTCACTCCGATCGCGATGGTATCAGGCCTTCTGAAGTCGGGCCCGGGCCTCCTCTGTGCTGAGTACTCAGCCTGCCTTGGCTCCTGCGGGGCAGGTTTTTGTCTCTGGGACTCCTGGGGGGAGGCGGGTTTTCCTTTGGTCGCTGTGACCCTACCACAGTCCACTGTTTTTTCAGGATGGGAGGAGGAGGGGGGAAGTTGTGTTCCTCTGCCGGGAGGTCCGCTGGGCAGAGACGAATCTGGCGCAGCACTGCGAGGCAGTCTTCCAAGTTGCGGGTGGTGTGTGATGTACCTTGGTAGCTGAAGGTGAGGGCAAAGGGGAAGTTCCACCGGTATTGGAGCTTGTTCTGTTGAAGAATCGCCAGTGCAGGTTTCATCTGTCTCCTTCTGTCTAGTGTGTTGGGGGACAGGTCTGCATACACTTGCAGGTTGGAGTTATCTGGTCCTTTGACTGTCTGCTTCTTCCTTGTTTCTGCTAAGAGTAGGTCTCTGGCTTGTTGTCTCAAGAATCTCACCACAACATCCTTAGGGGTCTCTGGGTTTCTCGTCCCTCCTAGCGCTCTGTGGGCTCGTTCAATTTCGAGGACGCCCTCTGGGTGATCGGGTAGTATTGAAGTAAAGGTTTCTTTTAAGTACCCTGTCAGGTCTTGTGTAGTCCTTGGGATCCCCCGTACCCTGACGTTATGGCAGCGGGATCGATTCTCTAGATCTTCAATCTTATCGTTCAGCTCCATGATGTTATACGAGTTCTGGTCTATGGCAGACCTGTCATGTTGCTGCGCTTCTCCCATCTGATCCACCATCTCCTCCAGAAGTTGGGTCCTCTGCCCCAGTTCTTTCAGGTCATTTCTTAAGGGTTCTAGTGCCTTGGTTAGAAGCTGTTCTATCGTTGAAATGGCCCTAGGCGATAGGTCTATGTGTTGTTTTGACCTCTTGGGTATCTCCTCCTGATCAGATGATTCAGAGTGGTCTGAAGCTGAATCCAGTGGAGATGGCGGCTTTGTTGTTTTGGGTGTGAAGTGCTCTCGGATGCCCTTTGCGGAGGAGTTCTTTCTACTTTTCTTCATTTCTGAAGATGGAGATGTGCGTGTTACAGGAGCTGTAGTATTTTTCCCCCTTGCTTTCTCTGCTATCAGTTCCCTCAGGAGTGCGTAGCTGTAGAGTTTGTTAGGTTGGTGTGGCCAGAAGCTGTGTTCTCGTATAAGATCGGTCGTTGTAGCTTGTTAGTCAAGGCCTCCTGTCAGGCTTCATTCACATCTCTTGGCTCAGTGCTTCATATCGGTCTTTGCAGGCTCCGCCAGGAGCAACTGGAAGGGGGCTCTCAGGCTGGTTGCCTTGGCCCACATCAACATCAGATTTACTGAGTGGCCACAGGGTGGCAGCAAAGGCTCTCTGCAGCAATGTTCATGTAGATCTTCACAGGATTTCACAAGAAATTAACTGCAGGGTTGTCTTAGGTTGTTAAGTCAAGATGTTAAAATGTCCCTGTGTGGAACCTCTGCCTTAGTAAAGTTGCAATGACTTCTTGCCCGGCTGAGCTCAGTGCAGGGTCTGGTGTTGTCAGGGTTAAAGCTTCAGACTAGATATTAGTTGCTGCTTTCCTTTAGTGCAATGAACTTTCACAGTGTGAGAGGCAAGACCCAGTATGGGGTGTCCAGAGGGGTTAGCTCTTCCTGGGGGTTGAAGTCTTGGGTGTAGGTCAGCTGGGATCTGTCTGTGTCTGTTCCCCTTCCACCATGTGGTGCCACAAAATGGCGGCCGTGGGTTCACAGGCTTAACCTCTCCCCCTTCTTCTTTGCATTGATGGCCGCTATGCAGCCCGGCCTTCTCTCTCAGGGGGGTTTTAGGGTGTGTGGGATCCCCCTGCTGCCCCTCGGTTGTCTGGGGGGATGTTATGTGTCCCCGGTATCTGTAGAGGGAGTTCTCCCTCTGGCTAGGCCTGCTTTGGCCTGTCAAGATGGCGGCCCAGTGCTTATAGGTGCTCCTGGCCTCTCCCCGCAGCCCCTGGCAGATCCAGCCTACCTTGTCCTCCTGTTGTGCCTCCGTGCTGCCCCTGGCCGGCCTGAGTCTCCTCTTGGTGTGTTGTGCTGGGAGAGCAGGCAGAGCAGGCACGCAGGACGCTCCGCTGCTATGCGGCAGCTGCTGAGCAGAGAGTGCTCCAGCACTCTTCCGGAGCCTCGTTCCGGTAGTCGGGGCGACTCTCTGGGGGCCCGACGGCTTCCCCTGGTGCCCCCTGATGTTATTGGGGGTGTCACAGGGGGTTTACAGGGCAATATTGCCCAAAAGTCAGGCAACTCTGACGGAGCTCTCCCCTCACGCGTCCTGCTGTTAAGGACGCTGGCTCCACCCTTTTTGTATAGCAAATGATCTCTTTTACATATAAGGTTTTGTAATATAAAACATACTCAACATTGCAATTTTCCCTTTTTTTTGAATACCAAAGAAAAAGAAAAACAATGTTGATTAAAAAAGCATTGGTTTAAAAATATAAAAAAATTGTCAACACAGCTTTCACCTCTGCTTAATATTTTGACTATATTGTGGAAAATATCATATGTCTTAAGATTACACGATATACAATAGTTTTGATAAACTATTTCTTCCTCTTTGTCACAAGGTTGCTTTCCACCAATCACAATAGGTTACTCCTTGTTCACATGTATATGTATAATTAGAATGTATATGCATAATATGTTGTGTATATCTGTCCCTGCCCGCTTGAGAGCACTCTTGTTACGTGTAGTAAAATTAATTATTATGAAATAGATGACCTCTGTCCCAGATCGGGCCTGGTATTGAAGTGAGATGCGTGTGTTTCAGAACACACTATCTTGAGACATTCAAAACGTTTAATCTTGAAGGTCTGTCTCACCCATGTGAAAATATCTAACACTCGGCCTGGCCAAATCTTGGTTTGATAAAACATATTTACCAACTTAGAGGTTTATTTCATTTTAACAGGAAAATGTTTTAACTCTTCATATGCTAAAAAAAGGTATACTATAAGTGTATGTGTATGTTTAGAATGGTAACAGCCATACCAATGGACAACCATATAATGTAAATATTATATAGGCACAACCTCTTTCTTTACCCAACAAAATGCACAACAGCACCAAGATTTAAATTAGAGAGCTGGCCTCTAGGGACCAAACAGTCAACTAGTATTATCTGCTGCAAATAAAAAGTTGTTTGTTTATTTGTTTGTGTGGGGTGGATGTTTTCAGTGCAGTCCTATAAAAGAAAGAAATCATGGAGAGATAAAGATGTGTTGAAAAAAGATGTATTTGGGGGTGGGGGTGGCATGGAAAAGCATGGAAATTAATTCAACAGAAAAAGAGGGCAGAACATGAAGGAAGTAGAGGTAGATAGGTTATAGAGGGACTAGTGCAAGTTGGGAGAGGTATAGAGTAAAGAACTAAAGGAGAAAGTACACACTAAAAGAGAAAGAAGGCATTTCAGAGAATGAGATAGGGACAATAAATGTCTATACTTTTATAAAACTTTCAATCTAAACAGGCAGGCAGAACCTTTCAGGTGCAGTCACTTGCGTTATTTAGATAGATGGATAGATAGATATGTCAATTAGCAATTAAAAAGGTGGCAAGATGGATATTATAATAACCCAGGAATAACCCATGTACTTAATTATATATATATATATATATATATATATATATATATATACATACTCACATCTATTTTTGTTATATCTATATATATATATATATATATATATATATATATACCGTATATACTCGAGTATAAGCCGAGTTTTTCAGCCCTTTTTTAAGGCTAAAAAGGGCCCCCTCGGCTTATACTCGAGTCACTCTCCCCCTGGGTCTCTCTAACCCCCCCCATGTCTCTCTACCCCCCTTGTCTCTCTAAGCCCCCGTGTCTCTTTCCCTCCCCCCTCCTCATCCTCCTCATTCTAAACCCCCCTCCTCACTTTACCCCTCTAAATACCTCCCCCTCTCCCTTTCCCCTCACTTACCTTCATCTGCAGCTTCTCCTCCGGCCTCCGCTCCTACCGGCGTCTTGACCTGGCCAATGCTAATGACGTGGCGCGTATGTGATGTCACGTCATTAGCATATACCGGGTGCCGATGCAGGAAGGAGCAGAGGCCGGAGGAGAAGCTGCAGATGAAGGTAAGTGAGGGGAAAGGGAGAGGGGGAGGTATTTAGAGGGGTAAAGTGAGGAGGGGGGGTTAGAATGAGGAGGGGGGTTGAGGATGAGGAGGGGGGAGGGAAAGAGACACGGAGGGGTAGAGAGACACCTCTAAATACCTCCCCCTCCCCCTTTCCCCTCACTTACCTTCATCTGCAGCTTCTCCTCCGGCCTCCGTTTCTTCCTGCGTCGGCACCCGGTATATGCTAATGACGTGACGTCACGTGCGCACCACGTCATTAGCATTGGCCGGGTCAAGACACCGGAAGGAGCGTGGAGGCCGGAGGAGAACCTGCAGATTAAGGTAAGTGAGGGGAAAGGGAGAGGAGGAGGTATTTAGGGGGGTTTAGAATGAGGAGGGGGGTTTAGAATGAGGAGGGGCGTTGAGGAGGAGGGTTGAGGAGGGGGGTTGAGGATGGGGGTTGAGGAGGGAGGTTGAGGAGGGGGTTGAGGATGGCGGGGTTGAGGTTGAGGAGGGGGGTTGAGGAGGGAGGTTGAGGAGGGGAGTTGAGGTTGAGGAGGGAGGTTGAGGAGGGGGTTGAGGATGGGGGGGTTTGAGGATGAGGATGGGGGGTTGAGGATGAGGATGGGGGGTTGAGGAGGGAGGTTGAGGAGGGGGTTGAGGATGGGGGGTTGAGGAGGGGGTTGAGAATGGGGGGTTGAGGAGGGGGATGAGGATGGTGGGGTTGAGGATGGGGAGTTGAGGATGAGGATGGGGGGTTGAGGAGGGAGGTTGAGGGGGGTTGAGGAGGGAGGTTGAAGAGGGGGTTTGAGGATGGGGGGTTGAGGAGGGAGGATGAGGAGAGAGGTTGAGGATGAGGAGGGAGGTTGAGAAAGGGGGTTGAGGATGAGGAGGGAGGTTGAGCAGGGGGTTGTGGATGAGGAGGGGGGGTTGAGGAGGGAGGTTGTGGAGGGGGGTTGAGGAGGGGGTTGAGGATGAGGGGGTTAAGGAGGGAGGTTGAGGATGAGGAGGGAGGATGAGGAGGGAGTTTGAGGATGAGGAGTGGGGTTGAGGAGGGAGATTGAGAATGAGGACGGGGGTTGAGGAGGGTGAGAAGGGAGGGGGGGAGAGACACAGGGAAGGGAGAGGGGGGGAAGAGACACAGAGAAGGGAGAAGGAGGAAGAGACACAGGGAAGGGAGAGGGGAGAAGAGACACGGGAGAGAGAGGCGGGACAAAGAGGGCACAAGAGGGACACAGGGGGCAGCACATTTCCCACCCTCTGCTTATACTCGAGTCACTCATTTTACCCAGTATTTTGTGGTAAAATAGGTGCCTCGGCTTATACTTGGGTCGGCTTATACTCGAGTATATACAGTATATATATATATATATATATATATATATATATACAGTATATATATATATATAATTAGTACATGGCAGTGTTGCGTGATCATGTGATACCCAGCATTTAGCCAAAGTGACTGGAGGTGAGGGGGATCTGCAGGGGTGGTAGAGGGAGAGTAGGTAGAGGGAGTAGGGAGGTAGGTACTATTGTAAATATATATCTATACACATGTTTGTCCCTCCATCCCCTTGGTTCCTATGCACATGACTATTAGTTTCTATTGCTGTGATGGTGATGTCTTTTTTTGCTGTCTCATGTCACTTTGGGCTACTTCAAACAGACCCAGAGAACATGTAAATGAGTTAGAATCTGAAGCTGTTAAAATTATTTCTAAGCAATGTAGTGTCATTAAGAAGTAACAGGGCTGATATCCCTAAAGCTATACTTAGTTATAAAAGACTTATGTGCTGGATAGTAAATGGAAAAGTAAGTTTAACAGAGAAGAAGCAGCTGTGTAACATTTCTAAACTTTCTTTAATGTGCAAAGTGGATATGTGCAAATGCATATTTTAAAGTAACAACTTCCAATCACTGTAAAGTAAGCATACATTGCATATTAATACATTATATGACTCTTTATAGGAATATCACAATAGTTTCCTTACCCCATTTCTTTTCCCAGGTACACAGTTTTATATGCATAAAAAATATTTTGCATTATACTTAATAATTCATTTCAGTAAAATATCTTCTGTCATCACTCGTAGTACATTTCAGTTTTACATTACATTGGTAAATGCAGCATTTATTACCAACAAACAATTCCTTATTGCCATATACTTTCTTAGATTTACTTGGTTAAATATAAAAGTGCCATAGACTTCTAAATGATTTACTATTTTGTATATTGCCTCATTGTTATTTGTGCTTGAGTGTCAACAGTGTATTTCATTTTGCTTCACTGAGTAAAATTCCCAAGTGAATTTACAAGATGGTGGCAATCTAGGTGATTGGGATTGATTGTAATATGTGGAGCGATACCTAATGCTACTGCTAGACGCTATATTTGGTTTATGTGTGTGGTAATTTAAGTGGACCCATCAAGCCTACTATTTTAGCTCTCTCATTAGCATTATTTATGTTTCCTTCACATATCCATTTGGTAAGGAGGACTTTTAAAAAAGGATTTGCTTCCATTTCAAATACAACATTGCTGTTTAGGATAAGTGTTTCTTTATCAGTAGTGTTTATTAATCTCTTGATGTTTACAAATAAAGAGTTTTTGAGAATTTGTGATGCATACTGAATAGTACTGAATATTGTTACCCCAAACCTATTTTAATACAGTCTTTACTTAAAGGTGTTTTAAGATATTGTGATGTCAAATGTAATGTAACAGATGTTTTTTTATTTTGCCTTTGAATGCTCCCTCCAATTAAAATATAGCTGTTGTACCCTAACATAAAAGTTCTTTAAAGATAATTTACAGAAAATTCTAAGGGATTATTATTTGTGATACAAACTGTAAAACCCTATTATATTACATTATATTATATTACAAATTATACTAATATTATGTTGTACTAATTAATTCAATTTTATTTTGTTATATATTAGTGTTATTCCTATTAGAATGACCCAACCAAGTCTCCCGATGGCTTGAGTTATTTTGGCTAGGCAGGAACCAAAGTGGTGTTGGTCACTTTTGATCTGCTGAAACTGTTGCCAGTTTTGTGAAGTTCATCTGAAAAGAGCAGTGTGATGATTCTCACTACATTCACAGTCATAAGATTTTCTTGATCAGCTATGTTATCAATCAAATAAACCAATTTCAGTGTATTATTTATTTGCTTTAAAATGTGCATTGATAACACATACAAACATGGTGCAATTCTTGTAAGGAAATTTAGACGTGTGGGATTACGTTCTGTTCAAATATTATGCACACTGCAATTTCCTAAAACATTAAGGCCCTCATTCAATTGCAATTTGGCCAATTGAATAGGGCTCTAAATAAGCACATAACATATTTTTTTTTAAGTTTTTAGTCAGTAAAGTCTATCCAAAAGCAAGATTTTCACTAACTAAAAACTTCTTTAAAAAATATATGCTATGTGCTTATTTATAGCACTATTCAATTGGCCAAATAGCAATTGAATGAGGCCCCAAGTCTCTGGAAAGATTTTATAAATACAAAATATTTTATTATTTTAATAATATATATATTATTTGATAAATCATATAGGGTCAATTGAAAGCTATGCTTAGCTATTTAAAGGGCCATACAGTTCAAGAAAAAAAAATGCTTTTTTTGTCTAGTATGTACAGTACCAAACATCAATGCTAGCAGCTGTTTAAGCCATGGATATAAAACAGTTTTGGGGAAAATCTGATTTTTTGAAGAATCTGTTTTTGAGGACAGCAATCCATTTGTGTTTGTTATATCACATGCTGAGAGCTGGATGATGGGGGTATGTGTTGGTCATTTTCAGTGGAGGAATGGATTGGGGGGGGGGGGGGGACAGGCAGAAATTCAGAGCTTTTACTTGATAACTAGATAAGATTAAAATTTATACTACTGGACCCAAAGCAGGATGTTGTATTAAAGGATGCAACTATAGCTCTCCAGAAATTTAAATGCCCCTGTCACACACAAATGCCATCAATTTATTATGGATTCCACCATGATCATGCAAGGGCATGAAAATATTGTTTTAATTAAAAACTAGCTGTATGCTCTTAATCAGACTCAAAGTTGTCAAACATATGATTTTCTTTTATTGTGCAGTGGTCCTTTAACAGGCTATTGCAACCACCTAGCTTTGGCAGTCACTATTTGCCAAATGCTAACTTCACTGGATACTGGCAAGATTTTTGATATCAAGTATGGTAGATATATTAGTTACATGTAGAAACTTTGATATCTGTGGTACTAGATAGGGAAATCTAAAATTTCTAATATTTGAGGTACAGTGTACACTAGCTACCAGTAGGAGTTTTCATAGAGGTTGTGTTAGTACATGACTTTCAGTAAAAATGTTAATATTGGCCACATATTAAATGGTAATAAAAATTACAAAACCAATACAAAGAACTGTGAGATAAAACCCAAGCAACCTTTGATCCTCATCCAAGACCCAAAGTTTTTTCAACCTCAGCTACCATTTTTATATTTTACTATGCCTTGTTAAATCAGAATGTATATATCATCAATAGACAAAATAAATACACTGCACCAATTATTATTTGAATCAGTGGCATCATACAAAAAAAGATATGTTCACACATGTTTGCAATACTTTTAATTTTTATTTTAATTCCAAAAATAAACATCAACTTAACATGTCTAAAGTATATTAAATGATTATTTGCCTTTGAAATACATGACTATTTTTCTTTGGAATACACAAAACTGTAGCTGTTGCCTAAATACATCTGTTGCGACAGAACCATGTGGCTTTGATTTTTTTCTCATCGCTAATGAGTTTCCAGTGATATATTCATATTTTTCAGTAGTGTTCTTCCTAAATTCAATACAATTCCAAAACAGTTTGCAAGATTATATTTCCTTATTTTCTATTAATTTCAAGTAAAGTGGGATTTATCAGCAGAGCATTCATTGACACTGACTTCAATTTATTCTGATGAAACTGACTGACATCTGTGTGTGCTGTTCATCAGTCATAATTTAAACCATTCTTAATTGCATTAAATGTAAATTAAGACATTCAATTTCAGCCATTATTTTTCATAAAACACTGTGAACTGAATTTTAGTGGGTCATGAAATTTTACATTCAAGATAAATAGGGGAAATTCAGATCATAGTATTGATGTTCATATTTCACTCTTTGTTGAATGTGTTACTTTGCTGGTTTACTAGATTGGAATGATTAATTTGCTCATTGATTGAAACATGAATAGCTTAGACAGACTTGTAGAAGCTGAAGTTTGCATCAAACGACTTTATCATTGCTAAAGCATTACCAAAATGCAGTTAAATATATTTAGATTAAATTAACATAAGCTACTTATATACTATGTCATTCAACCTAGTGATTAATTATCTAAGGCAATATATACAAATACAAGATAAATTAAAATTGAAACAAGTACTCAGTCTTGGGGTTGTTACTGATTATAGTCTGACACTAAAACATCAGGTGTTAGCCATGATCAAATTCTCAACTGTCCATCTTAAGAGCATAGCCAGTATAAAGCACCTAATACACACAATAATGTCTCTCCACTATGGTTCATGTCTTATTCAACACTACTGAGAATTGTAATTACCTTTATAGGACTATTAGATAAATAATTATATAGCCTACAGCTGGCAGACATTGCTGCCATGCGGCTATTACACAACCAACCTCACTGCTGCCACATAAAATCTATCCGCTGTGCCCTGTACTGGCTCTCCATTAAATACTGCATGTATTTCAAACTTTGACCTGCAAAACTCAGTTTGGTCAAGGTCCCAGCTACCCGAGGAAATCCCTACTCTACAAGCTCGCATTGAGATCTGATATCATGATCAGTCCTAGGTTTTTGGGTCCAGGGCAAAGTGAATACACCCCTATTTTTGGACAGGCACCTTCTCTCCCTCTGGGCATTTTCTGGGTGCTACCTAATATTCCCACCCCTTAAAAGAAGCATTTCCATAGGAAGGGATTGCCAGATACACCTAACACTTCTACTCAATTTTTTTTATAAATAACCAATTATAATTGCATGTATTTGAATGCTTACATTTAATTTTTGAAATTACTTATGGATTTACTGTGTCCCAAAGGTTCTCAATGTCTAAAGTCATAACATAGCAGAACCAGCTTTTCTAGATTGTAGCCTGTCATACAAACATTATTTGTCAGCCTTGGTCAAATTCCTCTTTTAAAATTTGAAAGACATTGTCTGTATGAAGCCTTAAGTACCCAAGAAGACCTCCAGGTCCCAGCTTAAGGGGTCTTAGGGAGCATATCTGTCATGGGAAGGGGTCTTGGGAATGAGCACTGAGTGAATTGGTAAGGTGAGGCCAAAGCAAACAATTTTCTACAAACACTCTTGGTGGGAGCCCAAAGTTGAGCGTACTGTCAATCAAAGCTCTGCATGGAGAAAAGACACAGTAAATGTATAAAAAAGAGGTAGTTATATGCCTGTATAGATCTGAAGCTATAAATCTCCATGGAAGGAATGGCTGCTCAAAAGGTTCATGATCTGTATGATAAAGCTAAGAGTAAGTTCGTTAAAGGGCCACAGTACAGCTGTAATAAAAGATTATTAGCCACATTAAATTAGAAGCCTGTATCTGCAACTTGGGCCCTGTAACAGCTGCATGCTTGACATTTGTCGCTTTACGGTGCTATTAAATTGGAAGGGGCTGCGAGCTACTGGTTTGAGTCGAAAATCGTAGCTCGTATGTAGAAGAATGGATTTACGGCCATGCAGACAATCAAGTAGTGTAGACTGGGTTTAGACGGAGCCAATGGATAAAGAGATCCTCAGCGTTATGTCACTGAAAAAGGGGAGGGTAGATTTCAAAGTCCTACGGGCTTTAATTACATTATGCGATCGGACCTACATTTCACAATAATGCAATATTGATAAAGCCGTAAATATGATATTCTATCACATGCGAGTTACATTATATGTATTAACACATTGATTGCAGGGATCGATATGACACAAAATATGAACATGAAATAAAGTATTTTTCGGGGCCGATTTGCAGGCTTGAGAATGTTGTGCTATTAATTCCTAACATGACTTTCCCTTTTAATCAGTGTACAGTAGTGTGTTTTTATCTGTATTACAAGTGCTACGTATTGGACTTTACCCCCCTTGCGGGTGCTCTCGAGCACACGTTGGGCTTTGGGCTCCATTTGCATGTTATAGGCTTGCAAATTTAATGGGGCTGCATGTTTGCAAAGTATTCATAAGGAAATGAAAAGCATGAAAGGTATGAAAACTATTGGGTAAATATTATGCCTATTTTTAAAGTTTGACCTTTAAGAGTTCTGAATTTTGTTTGTATATGAGTCTTTATGAGAAGTTAGGAGTAGGGAACCAAAAGGTACTCTTTCATGCAGAATATTCAGGAGAATTCTTATCAATTTTTCATATCTTGAGCATATGTTCTAGCTGCATGTAAATACCTGAATAAAATCTATGTTTTTTTAAAGCTCTAATGCTACCTTTTAATTACCATTTTACTAGTTTTATATGCAACTATGCAGCTTTGTGTAATTGGGAGGAGGCTTTGATTGTTTCCATCTAGATAATGAAAATGTGGCAGCTAAAATTTCATTACTGCTAAAAGAATATGCATACAGCATGACCAGAAAGAAAATGGAAGCCTGCTGGACAGAATACAGTGTTACCCCAGGTTATACCGTTAATCCATTCTGTACAGCACGGTGTAACCCGAAAATTTCCCATGGGAATCAATGTAAATTCAAATAATCCGTTCCGGAACCCAGATTTTTTACATGTTAGTTTGAACTGATGGTCTTGTTCCTGGATACAAACCCTTAAATCTAAACAAATCAATAAATAACAATAATTATTGTTATTTTTATGATGTAGATGAGGAGAAGGAGGACACAGATTACTGCTTGGAACTTTGGCTCTTATAAGCACAGGCTGGGCACATTGGCACAGGCTGGGCACATTGCTCATAGGCACAGGCTAGGCACATTGCTTATAGGCACAGGGTGTTTGGGCTCCCACCGGCACAGGCAATATGGGCTCTTGCAGGCACAGGAGAATTGGGCTCTTGAAGGCACTTGCAGGCACAGACTATATATAAGGAAATCTTAATTACAGTGTTTACAGCTTGCTTCCTTCTTTCGTGTTTGATTGCGTGATTGAGATTACAGTGTCTACAGCTTCCTTCCTTCTTTCAGATTCGATTGAGCGGTCGTGTGTACAATAGGGTTTGCCTTGTTCCTTCTCTCAGTTTCAATTGCATAACCCGAGGTAGTGTTGTAACCCTATGCAGAAAATTGCAGAGAAGCGGTGTAACCCCAAAAAGTGTAACCCAAGGGCATTGTAACCCGAGGTACCACTGTAATTGCAAATAAATATGAAAAATGTACAGGTTGTTTTTTTATTTTTTTACTTTCATTTTAGCCAATATCACATTTCAATATCAGGTCTGCTATCAGAAATATTGAGGCTCAGTACATATGTTGTAACCAGTCCCTCACCCCAAACAACACACAATCATTTTACCAATCCCCCATAGCCAGCTTTTACATTAACTGTACATATATAGCAGTGAAATGTCTTAATTTGTTAAATGAGAACATTTCGTAGCAGCTGAGGGGCTCTGTTCCTTGCTACCCTGATGACAAGCATCTCAGCACGTAATAAATCAAAATGAGCCCCCCTGACAAATGTACCCCTCCATCCTATCAACAAACCTTAGAAACATATATAAAAAGTGACAAAAGTGGTCCTTTAAATATTTTACTTATAATCATAATTATTGATAATTAGAAACAGTTAATACTTTTATATATTTGTAACATGGGAGAATTGGCTGGTTTGCTGTAATACTGTAGGTGTATTCCCTAAAAGTAAACATTACCCTTGCTGGCTATATCACCTGGAGATTGTGGATGATTATTATTGACGACATTTACATTCTCATGTCAGTTAAACTGATGGAGAAAGAATTGTTGCAATCATGCTACAGACAGGTAGTTTTTTGCTATTAATATACGTCTCCGGCTCATTTTTAAGGGCAGCATAAATGGAAGTACTGAATATAGATGGCTTTTGCAAGTCATTCAGGTCAGTGAAGCATGTCATTGTTTGCAGCCAGAGTTCCATAAAAGCTCTGTCGGATGATTAGTACACCGTATATTCTTCTCGTAAAATAATATAGCACAAAAAATACCCACTGTGTCTAATACATGGACACCAGAGGTGATAATGGAGGTGGGTGGGCAGCTGCCCTTCATGGAGCTTACATAGCATTGTATAGGATCTGCTGGATGTGCACATGGGACAAATACAGGTCTCTGACTGAGGCATAGAGACCATCCAATTTAATATTTCAACCAGTGCACTGTCATTGATTGATGGAATAAAACAGTTAAAAAAAACATTGTATTCCTATGTTCCTTAAATACGTAAACTTTTTCAGAAAGTAAAAAAAATACAGCCTCTAATTTATTACCTTTTTTATGCAACTTACCTTAGTATTCACTGACCGCATAATATAAAGAGTCTTGGATAGAGTTGTAAACATTTAGCTACTATAAATAATCACCATATGTCATTGCTTAATGAAAATTCTGCATTATGTAACAATGCTGAGTACCTATACAATGAGTAACACGTTGCATTCAATGATTATGCTGGGTATATCACTGTGCTTAAAGGGTTATTTACCTCAGTAATAACAACAAAAAAATTGAACGTTTTAAGTCTCTGTTTACATACAAGTCTATCCTGCCTGCGCGCTTTGGTGATTCTCTATGGGGGAGGCATTGATTGATAGTAGATTTTCCATGCATTCAGTTTACACTGCACTGACCAGTTAACCAATAGCTGTCCTGCTTTAGGTGAGTCCAGCCTTTTATACCTGCACAGATAGATTTTTTTAAGGGTTATTTTGTTTCTTTTGATCACTATTTTGAGGTGTGTAATGGAACCCATCACTGTTTTACCCTGTTTTATGGTTATGGTTAAAATATGATCACATTGCTGTACTGTAGATATGTTGTTTTATGTTCTACAGAATATATTGGCTCAGAATATTACAGCTACTAGGCTAATAGATAATCCTATTACAGAGACTCCTCATAAGATAAGGAAGTCTATTGTATAAAGTGTTTTCATTATGAGACATAGAACAAAGAGAAGTATAATCTGATCAATGTCTGATTGTATCAAAGTAGCCAGGTAGCCTCAGGGAGGTGTGACCACACCTATTGTCTCTCTATGTGTATTGTGTGACCAAATATGGGGGATGTGTATTGCCTGTGGAAAGAGGTGTATATATATTTCTGCATAACAAAATAAAGACAGTATTCTTTGACTCCCAATTGAGTGTCGTCCAATATGGGTGGTCTGGGCTTGTGAGACTGCAGTGCTTCTATATGGATATTTAGCGGTATACCAGCGGAGATACTGGACTTCGTGTTCCAACTCCGTTACATTTGATGGAAGCGACGGGATTCAAACCTCACAGCAGACCGTTGTTCGGCAGTTACAGCCATTTGGGAAATTTGCTATTTCGTATGGAACCGAAAGGAAAGGGTATGGGAATATACCCGAACGTATAGTGAATGGGGACAGACTATACCAACTTGAAACGGGCCACGCTAAAAGAGCTATTGGAAGCAAGGGGAATTATTGCCAGCAATAAAACCAAAGCTACCCTTATTGCTGAACTCATGGAGGGAGACCGGGCAGCTGCTACAGCACCTCTTACGGACAGCACACAGAATGAGTTTGGAAGAGAACTCCAAAGCAGACTGGCCTTTTTCCCAGGTACGCCTCCCACAGTAACCTTGGAAAGGATTATGGCAGATGTCCACGAATACATAATGGAAAAGCAGCGGGCACGGGGGCAGTCCATCTTGGGAGCTGCTAACCCACCTCCCACCATTAACCCCCCCCCCCAGCACTGCGTCCGGGTGGTGGGAACTACCAAACCCCTCCACGGTACATCAGGTGCCACACGTGTAACCAGTAGGGCCACATGCAGAGGGCCTGTCCCAGAAACCGCTCCACGTGGAATACTCCAACTAATTCCCCTGCAAACCGGGCAGCAGTACACTGCTACCAGAGTGAGCCTCGACAACCTTTCTTCGGGACCCGGTCTAATGAAGAATCTTTGGGCACCCTCCACGAGGTTAACCCAGTACAAACAGCTGCAGACACAGAGGCAGAAGAAGCAGAAGGTGCCGTCCTTCCTCCCCAGCGGCAGTGTGAACCACAGGGAGCAGAAGGTGCCGTCCTTCCTCCCCAGCGGCAGTGTGAACCCCAGGGGGCAGAAGGTGTCGTTCTTCCCCCCCAGCGGCAGTGTGAACCACAGGGAGCAGAAGGTGCCGTCCTTCCTCCCCGTCGGCAGTGGGTACCCCAGGGAGCTGAAGGTGCAGTCCTTCCTCCCCAGCGGCAGTGTGTATCCCAGGGAGCAGAAGGTGCCGTCCTTCCTCCCCAGCGGCAGTGTGTACCCCAGGGAGCAGAAGGTGCCGTCCTTCCTCCCCAGCAGCAGTGTGTACCCCAGGGAGCAGAAGGTGCCGTCCTTCCTCCCCAGCGACAGTGTGAACCCCAGGGAGCTGAAGGTGTCGCCCTCTCCCCCCAGCGACAGCTTACCCTAACAAAGGGAGACACCAATCTCCCAGACGGCGCAGATGGGACCGTGGTCTCTGTGCCTGACCTATCGGGATGCTGGACAGCCTGTCCAGATCCCCAACTACCCTCACTGGGACAACCGGAGGAGGGGGTAAGTACAAATTCCCCTCCCCAGCTAACTCCTAATGTGGCCCCAGGGTTAACAGAGGAAAGGTTAACCCCCACTGACCCCACCTTTCCCTGGCTACTGAGCCGGAATATGTCCCAAGTACCCCAGCAGAAGAGCTGGCATCAGGACAGAGTGCCGCTGGCCTCTGCCCCTCAAGTCCCCTCAGCGTGTTGCCCCATCACCACAGCAAAATATCCAGGTGCCTGGTTAGACTTCCCCCCAAAGGGGAGATGTGTGACGAAGTGCCCTTCGTCACTTTGTCCTGGAGAGGACTTATTGCCAGCCTCCTGCCTTGCGACTATGGCTCTGGGACATATTGCCCTTTAAAAACAGCATTCGGCCATACCAGAGTGTATGTCACTCATTCTGGCCCTTTAAATACAGGGGGGGCATTCGGTACTTGCCCTGTGTGAGCGGTGATACCCCAGATAGCTATGCCATGGAGCCCATTCATATAATGAAAGACTATGGGAAAGACTTTAGCTACATGGCAATTGAACTGTGTGAATAGGATCTGAGCGCTATTCGGTAGTTTTGTGCGCTCAGATCCCAGCTATCTGGGGATATGTGAAATGTCTGTGTGTTATGTGTAAAAGGTGACTTTATGTATTTTAAAGTGGTTTATGTTTTTTTGCAACCATGTGCTCAATGGAGGTTGCCTCTATCCCTGGATAATTGGATTAGTTTCCCCATTGTCTCTAGTACAGAGGCCTCTGTAAAACCTGTTTGTAAAATGTATTTTCCCTCTCCTTGAAATGTTTATTGCTGTGAATGCGGTATGAAGTGTGCGTTTGTTTTGTTCTTGAAATGTGAGTAAAGGTGAATTGCAGTAATGCTGAGGGGTTGTCAAGCTAGAGAATTGACCAACAAATACTTTTGTCCGGACATCCCCAGGCCGATCCGTTGGGATCAGACCGTGTATGCCGGCTTATGGTCATGGGTGAGGTGTGTAACGGAACCCATCACTGTTTTACCCTGTTTTATGGTTATGGTTAAAATATGATCACATTGCTGTACTGTAGATATGTTGTTTTATGTTCTACAGAATATATTGGCTCAGAATATTACAGCTGCTTGGCTAATAGATAATCCTATTACAGAGACTCCTCATAAGCTAAGGAAGTCTATTGTATAAAGTGTTTTCATTATGAGACATAGAACAAAGAGAAGTATAATCTGATCAATGTCGGATTGTATCAAAGTAGCCAGGTAGCCTCAGGGAGGTGTGACCACACCTATTGTCTCTCTTTATGTGTATTGTGTGGCCAAATATGGGGGATGTGTATTGCCTGTGGAAAGAGGTGTATATATATTTCTGCATAACAAAATAAAGACAGTATTCTTTGACTCCCAATTGAGTGTCGTCTAATATGGGTGGTCTGGGCTTGTGAGACTGCAGTGCTTCTATATGGATATTTAGCGGTATACCAGCGGAGATACTGGACTTCGTGTTCCAACTCCGTTACACTACACTAGCTGCAATATCTGCCTGAGAGGGTCTGCATTGCTCAATTTCAGAGAGGCCAGAGAGCATAAATCTGAAATTCCTGTTGTAAGAAAAAAATAAGCAAGGTCTGTTCATCCTGAAAATATAAGCAGTCTTACCATTGACTTGAATTGGGAACACAACCCTGCAACCTGATTGGCTGTAGTAATGGAAAAGGGGTGGAGAGATAAGGAGCCCTTGCTACCTGGGACATGATTCATGATAATGAATTGTTAAAAGGCCCTACCTAAGTATTCTTTAGTGAGCCCTTTATAAGAACATTATTGTGGTGCTTTTAATACACAGAATGAAAGGGACTCAGCAGAAGATCCAAATATGGTATGATTTAAAACTACACAGGAGGGGAGTATATAGAATTTATGCTGCCGCAACCCAATTCAAGTGTGTACTGCCCACACGCCCTAGTTGCGGTTCCTCCTTTTTTTTATAGGTGTATGTGTATATATATATATATATATATATATATATATTGAGATGTATATATATATATATATATATATATATATATCACATATAATAGTTGTGAATATAACGGGCCGTTGGTCTCGCTTTGCAAGCCTCGTGAAGCGAGGCAAGCTTTTTGCGGCCCATAGGGAAGCTGTTGACGGCTGCAGCACGCGGGACTTAGGCTGCAATGAGCTCCAAGGTGTTCATCGTGAGGCCAGTAGGACTTTGTGCACGAACAGTTGTAATGACTTAGCAAAGGCTGCAAAATTACGGCCCGTTTGACTAAGGAGCCGAAGCACGTAGATGGACTGTGGGGCTCGCAAAAATAAGACTTTAATGACCGAAACACAGAAATGAAAATACCTGCAGAAACACACAAATATGCCTCCAATTAACTTACACACTCACACAGGGGAAGAGCCAGGGACCATGTGAGTGAGGTTGCAAGTTAATTTGAGGCATATTTTGCCTTTATTCACAAACAAAAATCGCAGAGGAAAAAAAGAATGGCTGCCGAAAAACGCAACATGCCGAAAGCGAGGCAGAGGCATGAAAAAACGATAACATAGCCAGTAACACTTACACGAAGGTTTTAAAAACCTAAGTCAACCCAGTAACACTTACAACAACAATGCAAGGCACGCGGGAAATAGAAAAAAAAACTGACATTTTGTAAGAAGCAAGCCTGTAAATCACAAGAAACACTCGCATTAAGAACCTAAAATGGCGGAAAACTCTTAAATTGTGCATGTGCAACTTTGTCCTTGAGCTAACACTCTGTATATACAGCAGACTTTCCAGAAGCTTCTCAGTTTCTCCTCAGATGATCAACTGTGTGCCTGCACATTCTCTCTGGACAGATTTTATGAAGAGATTGTTACCTCTTTATGATTTTAACAAATAAATTCACAAATAATAGGTAAAGTATTATTATTTACTAAGTTATTAATTGATCATTTAGATTGTTAAAAAAATAATATATATATATATATATATATATATATATATATATATTAAACATGACGACATTTAAGACATTGTAAGCTCTAATAGTTGAATTTTTATTATTTATTAATTTAATAATTTATGATTTGCATAAAATAATACATTTAAAAAAATGCAAATGTTCATATTTTGCCTCAATGCCAATTCACATATTAAAAGCTGCATATACATGTTTATGCTAATACATGTAAATGTTAGAAAAAAAACAAAACATTTCAATCTGTTCTTACACTTTATAGGTCTCAGTAACATTGACAGGAACAGAAAATGGCCCTGACTGACACAACAAATCAATATTGAAGGAAGAGGTACAGTATTTATTTAAGTACATTATTTATATTTAAATACATTACTTATATATGATATTTTGAAATAGTAAATTGTATTCAATATGCTTCACAAATTTGACAAGCTAATGTTATTTTTTTGGGACTTTCATTGTAAAACAAAAAATACTCAAGACTATTAATTTAGTAATGTTACTGTGTCTAAATTTAAAAATGCATTCTAAACTGTCTCTGTGCAGTGTAGTAAATGTAAAGGTTAAATAAAAATGCTAAAAAAAAATTATATACTACAACTGAAAATATTATTTTACACTTTGCAGGTGTTTGACTGTGACACTTTGGGGACACAGACTTGCTGCGCTGCATCAATTGGAACATATTTAGTTCAACAGAACAGGTAACTACTGACATTATGATTTCCAAAAATTACAGTTAGAAATGTGGTTAAGTGTGTGCATGAAATAATTATTACAGGGAATATGCTGCACATTTCTATAATTACAGATTGCAACAATGAGAAAAATAATAATTCTAAATTAACCTATCTTCATAAAAAAATATTTATGGAGGCTACTGTTATTCTCAATAAACTATGAGTAGGAATTACATATATTACACTTACATGGAATACAATGTTATTAATTTATTATTTTAAAAATAATGTACACATTGTCATTAGATTCAGTAGAAATTGATATCTTAACAAAATGAGCTGGAAACATTCACAACATTTGAAAATTAACTGCCACAGCTTACATTAAAAAGAACGGTAAGCTCGACAGAATTATTAATTCATATGACAATGAATGCTTGTCTTAATGTGTACGTTCTAAATGAAAATAAAATTTACATTACAGATTGCAATGGCAGGAGTACAAACAACGTATAGACAGGGAAAGCAAAAGAAGATGGAAAGAGCAACAGTCGGAGGAGAATCTGAAAAAAATACGCCAAGAAGAGCGTGAGCGAATTGCACAGAAAAAGCCTGTTTAAGATCAAACATCTTGAAAAACAAACATATGAACAAGATGACAATGATAGTAATGTGGAGATAGATTGTAATGTTGATGTTCATTCACAGGATAGTCCATTATTAGGAGCTCTCACAGTAGAGACTCACAATCGTGGGATATTAACAGCCTTATTAAATTGCGATTTGGCCAATTGAAAAGGGCTCTATATAAGCAAAGAGCGTATATTTTTACAGAATTTTTAATTAGTGAAGACCTTGCTTTTGGAAAGCAGTTCACTAGCTAAAAACTTCTGTAAAAAAATATTCTCTGTGCTTATATAGAGCCCTTTAGAATTGGCCCAAATTGCAATTTAATAAGGCTGTAAATGTGCTTTGTCAGTTTTGTGGGGCTTATCATTTTGAGAAGGAAGCCCCCATAGATGAGTTCAGATAGTAAGTTCATTAGTTGCTGTCAAAAGGAAAAAGTAAGACTTCCAGTAAGACAAGATTTCTCAAAATATTTACAAAGCATAATGAGTGACCTACTTTTCAAAATTACAAACATTTTAAAAATAATAGACGCTCTTATAATAGTGCCATTTCTTTTGCATCAATGGGTGCAACATTAGCTTGTAATGTTGAAGGACATGGCCCTTACTACTTTAAAGTTCAAGGCCAAATTTACCACCGTACTTCACATTTACACCCAGAGGAAGGAGAGCAAAGAAAAGTTGCTGAACTTTATGTACTAGATACAAACCAAGCTGTTGAACAATGTATGCAGCTTCCTGAGGATGCAAAATGCTTAGCAACTGTTTTCCATGAGCTCGATAACATAATGGAAACAAATCCATACACTCAAGCTTATAAAAAACTGTCAGAAGTTGAAGAACAACAACACATTCATGCTGAGCAAAATCAATTGACCATGTCAAAAGTTAATATGGTTCTTAAAAGAGACCGACATACCGATAAACAATATTACAACTTACCCACAGCTAATATGGTTGCAATGGTTTTCCAAAATGAGGGGGAACCACCTTTTCAGAGGGATATTAGAATATAGCCAAGAAATGAAGAGCAACCTTTCATTAAAATCAATATATTAAGTACCAATTTGGATACAATTACTTATTTTATTTTGTATCTCAAATTATCCAAACATTAAAGAACATGTCAGAAGTAAGTATTTCCATGCTTGAATTTAAAGTGGCTCAAACTGCCATTAGGCATGAATTTGCAACAACTGGAATTGCAGCACTATTATTAGAAGGTGGCAGAACAGTACATAGTGGATTTAAACTTCCAGGTCCAATTTTGGAAACATCTGTCTCAGATATTAGAATGAAACAATTTCAAGCAAATGATTTAAAAAAAAAAAAATTAATTATCATAGATGAGGCCACTATGATGTCATGCCATGCTCTGAAATGTATTTATCGTTTGTTGCGTGAAATCATGGCTAATTATTTGCTTTTTGGGGAAAGGTGATATTGTTAGGTGGCGATTTCGGACAAACATTACCTGTTGTTGTTCATGGAAATAGATTACACATAGTGGAAAGTCATGTCCACTATGGAAAGAATTTACACACCTCAGATTAGAGAAAAACATGAGATCCGAAGGACAAAATGAATTCAATGATTGGCTAATTAAAATTGGGGAAGGAAAAACAGAGCTAATAACTAATTTAGAAGATGGCACTGTTGAAATACCAGCAAAAATTATTTGCCAAGATTCACTAATATCTGCTATATTCCAAAATGGAAAAAGCAATGAGGATTCAGGCAAACTTGCACAGAAAGTAATATTAACATCCAAAAATAAAGATGCATTGAATATAAATAACAACATCTTAAAATGAATAGATGCACTACAAAAAAATTATTACAGTGCAGATTCCGTACTAGCTGATGACAAACAGAGTCAATCAAATTTTAACACAGAAGTTATAAATACATTAACTCCCTCTGGAATGCCACCACATATTTTGCAACTGATAAAAAGGACAATTGTCATGTTACTGAGAAATATGAACCCCAAAAAAGGTCTTTGTAATAGAACAAGATTAATGGTTCAAGATTTAAGAGACCATTTCATACATGCAAAAATTATGAATGGTACTCATAAAGGTGAACGAGTTTTCATACCAAGAATAGATTTGGCTCCGAGTGACAGTAGCTTGCCCTTTGTACTACAAAGGAAACAGTTTGTCATTACCATGGCATTTTCAATGACCATTAATAAATCACAAGGTCAGACTTTTAAATCAGTTGGAATATTTTTAGAGGAACCAGTATTTGCACATGGTCAACTCTATGTAGCATTTTCAAGATGCACAAATCCATCACAAATAAAGGTTTGCATCAAAAAAAGTGAAACCCAGGGAGACCTACTACATGATGGTAGAGTATTTACTAAAAATATTGTGTATTATGAGGTGTTGTAACTTGACTACCCAAACAAAACAGTGGTTACATCCCAAAGACAAACTTTCATGTCTGTGGGCTCTTTTTTGAGGAACCACTATTTAACATCAACAACTCAATGTGCCAAATTCAAAAAGTACAAAGAAAACAAAGCAAAATCCATCCAAAGGAATAACTTTCACGTCTGTTGAGATGAAATATTTTTGTCAAAAAACAACAAAAACAAAATAAAACAGTACAGGGGTTATATCCCAGGCAACATTAGTCGTCTGCTGGGCTCTATTTAGAGAAACCACTAATTAATTCAAATATTCATACCAAAATAGCAAGCAGGGCTGCACAAAACTTGACAAACCACACAACCCAATAAAAAAAAATTGGGAATAAGCGTCATAAAGATTTGAAGCTGTTTTTGAAATGTTATAGTTAGTTGATTATTTGCATATAGTTAGTACTTAAATTGTAGGAAGTTGTAGATATGTATTTTGAGTTGATGTCTACTTTTGCTTTGGTTTTCATTGAAAGCAATTATCAATTACATTGTATTTAGGGTTTGCAGTGTATGTATTTAGCAGTTTTAGGGGAGGGTCAATAGGGAGAAAATTGTATTTCTGTTGTACTTTTACTGTATCATTACACAGACATTATTGATCCAGGGAGTCATCCGATCGCCAGTGTCTGGGGTAAGGAAGGAATTTATTTTTTACCCTTTTAGATGATTGGCTATGTTTCAATGGTTTTTTTTTTTCTGTTTGCCTTCCTCTGGATTCAATATTGCTGATCACAGGAGATATGAAAAAAATTTAACTTCACACTTTCCAACATGAATTAATGTGTGTAATACATTGTTCATTAATAAAAATTAAGACATGCATGAAATAACATGTAATGTTTGACAAACTAAATATGTAAAAAAAAAAAAAATTCTTACAATATTTATGTATAGGTTACAATAAAAATTGTCAAAATGTAAAAATAACATCATTTTTTATTACTAATATATAGGTTACATGGTACAACAATAAACACATTTAGTAAAAAAAAAAAAGTGGGCCATATTCACATACATCAAACATTACTTTCCCAAAAAAACATTAAAAAAAATAAGTATATCAGAAAGTCAGAGGTACATAGCCTCGCATTGTGTGGCCAACATCATTACCAGGCTTACATTTTTATTGCTGTCATTTTTGTTGCTATTATATATATAGATATATATATATATATATATATATATATATATATATATATACACACACACACACAGTAAATCAGGAAGTGTTAGGTATGGTTAAGAACGAAGTACCACTGACATATCTGTGTGAATGTACACACTATTTCATGGTGCCTGTCACCTCTGAAAAGGTGCTACCCTAGGCCTGGATTCTCACAGTAGGGGGAGATTAGCAGGAGGATTATTCCTAGTTAGAAAACAAGTGATCGGGTTGTAACATTAATAAGCTAAAGCCAGAATGAGAGATAACTTTATTTTACTGTTGATCAATGCTG
This sequence comes from Discoglossus pictus, assembly GCA_027410445.1. NCBI lineage: Eukaryota > Metazoa > Chordata > Amphibia > Anura > Alytidae > Discoglossus > Discoglossus pictus. The sequence continues at coordinate 501,206,799 of CM050163.1, read as the reverse complement.
TAAGTCTCTTTTTTCAAATGCGATGCTGTGAATATTTTCACAAAAATACATAAAGTAGCAACTTTGAGGGTGTTGCCAGCCCACAGACCAGGTACACAATGTTTTGGATTTTGGTCCACAGATGTATATGGGAAAAATGCCTTTCTACGGAGACTACTGGACAATCCTAGCATATGAAAAAAGACCTCAATGGGAGCTTGGATTTTAAAATAAACTACACTTTTTTGTCAACCTTCCTTTAATGGCTGAGACAAACCAATATAGAATGTCACCCTGAAATGCTGACAGGTTGCAGTTAAAAATGAAATGTACCTCTCTTGTTAACATACTTTTCTAAAAAATTCTGGGGATTTTCCCAGCACGAACACAACCAGATGTTTAGTGCTTTATTTTCTGCTTCAGTAATTGAAATCTTATTAATGTCAATTACCCTTAGCGCCTACCTAACAAATAGTAAAAAAATGCAATGAGTTCCAGGAGCCTGTGTGTGTCTTATGGGCATCCTCTTTAGTGTACTTGAAAGCACAATGCTAACAAATGTAAATAATTATATGGACTTTGCATTAACATAACATTTTCATTATGATTTATATTGAGGGCCTGTGAAGGATGAAGTAAGTTCTTAAATGTTATCATTGCTAATGATTTTAATGATGCATTAAAATGTTGAGAGTGTAAGAACATTTCTCTTTTAATATTATTTCATTAATATTTTACATGAATATGAAGTTTAATTGATGAGGATCTAAAATAAGATTTTTACAGTGCCTTAAGTGCACAGAGGAGTGACACTACATGGTAAAAAAACTGTTAATGTGAAATATTTTTCATATTAAGAACTCTTCAAATAATTACTGATTTTATAGTATGAAATGTAATGGAATCTGATGCACTATAGAGGAATCAGTTTTGAGTATATATATATAGATAGATACATAGATACATAGATAGATAAATAGATAGATTAATAATATAATGAAATATCATTAGCTGCATAAGTAGTATTTCTTAATCATGTAAAGATTATGCAAAGTAATGCGCTTCCAATTAAATAAAAAATGTAATAAAAATGTTAATTTCTAATTAAAAACATACTCTCCATGGTTCACTCCTCCATAGCTTTGTCTCCTTTCATTGGCTCCAGCAATGTGATATGGGAGGGTCCAGATCTGATTCAATAAGCAGCAACGCATTTCGCCTGATATGGTTCTACTGGTTTCTACTGTCCAATATACCTTGTTATAGTAAAATCACATAAAAACTTTCTAAATGGTAACACATTTTATAGTCTATATTGACAATATTGTCTTTCCTTAATAAGCATTCATTTGGAGCTGTGTAGACTTTTTTGTTATATTATGTAGCATGTCATTTGTATGAGTAACCTTTTTTTATATTGTATCTCATTGTATCTCTGAGTATTGTGTATTCTTTCTGCTTATTTTACATTTCCTTCATGTTCATTATACTGGTTATTTCTAATTAAAGGAAACCTTTTTAGATAGTAAATACTAGAATCTTATTTTCTACTAATTAAATTGGAATAGATAAATCTGCTGTCTATAGCCTCCATAATGCATAAGAGGTATCATGATTTATTGTATAATATGCTAACAAAAGTTTCCATATGAACTCTGCACCATTAGTTAGAGGGTGGAAAATCATGTTTACATTTTGAAACATTTACCAAAAATGTGCTTAGGTATTGCCATTTTAGTTAGCCCTCTCACAAGAATCTGTATAAATAATGAGGCTGTAGTCTGTAACTGTTACAGATTGTATTATAGATTTACACAATTTTTAAGAGCAGACTGTGTTGGTTTAGTGGTATTCTGCTTCAAATATATTTTCCATTAATAAGGCATACATTTGATTCCCTGCAGTCCACTTGTTTTTTTTTTGTTTTTTTTTAACTAATGTACTCATTTATATATATAAATATATCAATCATATGTAGTAAATTAAAAATAAATCAAGTGGAAGACATTGATTTAGAACCAATACCTTTTATGGATCATCAAACTTACACCAACAGACTTTGCTAAAAAAGGATATATAACTAAAACATTCATTGCTAGTTGTTGGAAGACATCTGCTTTGAATTTTCAAGAGGTAATCAGAAAAATGAATTATTTACTTATTAACGAGAGCTTAACCCATATTATCTTGGACAGAATCCCCCAATTTCAGAAGATCTGGGAACCTTGGTCGGAATTACAACTTAGCATTTCTATAACTTGACCCCAAATTTTCATCATACTGATAGTAGGGAAGAGCTAAAGGAGGAGGAGACTCGAGTCTGGACCCCGCTTTAAGCTTTATAGGTCTAAAAAAGAGGTAACTATACTATTTGATGGTTCTGAAGCTTTCTAGCCAATGCACACCTTAATAGAATGATTCATAGCGAACCTGTTTTTTTCTGTGATATACTCACCTAGATAGACCATTCATTTGCTCTGTATTAGCTATTTCTAGCGTAGTTTTTTTTCTTTTTTTATCTTGTTCTCTATTTGTTTTAAATTATTTATTTAACTAGTTTATACACTTTTTTTTGTTCTATATAATTGGTTTTATTAATAATCAAAAATATAAAATGAGAAGGCTAAGTCAGTTAATAATTGTGAAATGTTTTATTGAAGAAGTTAATTCATCTGACAAAAAACTGTTTATTACAATGTTGTACTATAACATACCTTTTAATAAAAACTAAATAAAAAAAAGTAAATATAAAAGTATACAAGTTAAACTAATTTCATTATTTGAACTATATTTATATTGAATAATTATGTGATCTAGTTATTTAAAATGTTATATATATAAATTAAATAATTACTTTAAGTTCTCTGAAATACTTACAGCCTTATTAAATTGTGATTCGGTAAATTTAAAAGGGCTCTATTTAAGCACACAGCATATTTTTTTACAGAAGTTTTTAGTTAGTGAAGACCTTGCTTTTGGATGGAAGTTCACTAACTAAAAACTTCTGTAAAAAAATATGCTGTGTGCTTAAATAGATCCCTTTAGAATTTGCCAAATTGCAATTTAATAAGGCTGTTAATAATGAATGCGACAAAGTACACAAGGGGCCTCATTCTATTAGGGCTCGCAAAATGGTTGCAAATTCCTGATTGCCTACGTGCTCTGCTATTCAATTGTCCGTGGCCGCAACTCAGTCCCCTTTGCGCTGTTCGCAAACCCTGCCGTCGGCAATAAGCATTTGTGGGCTTGAACATGATTGCGGCTGCTAGCCCTTAGATCCTGGTTCAAGCCCGCAAAATTGGAACACTTTAAAGGCAAATATAAATTCAACACACCACTGTGAAGCGCGGTAATTAATGGGGAACACAATGGGGGACATTACAATTAAAAGCACTGCATTGTCAAGCTTGCACATCGCAAGTAGAAAAATTCTGTAATTTTTGGCAAAGGGCTTGACGAACGAGTTACTGGCTTGGAGGTCATTCAAACCCGTAGGTCTACTGTAAGTACCCCTGCGGCAACTAACATTAACCCCTATGCTGTGGGGTCCCCATTGGGACCCTCGTAGGGTCCCCACATTAACCCTTGCAAGAGGGGACTCGCTGCATTTAAAATTCTAAATTCCCGCCTTGCGGGTCCTGAAAGGACCTTAAAGGACCTGCGATGAATAAAAGATTAACCCCTGCCGGGAGGTACTATAAGTACCCACTGGCACCTAAAATTAACCCCATCACTCATGGGGGTCAATATAGAGCCTCATGAGACTAAAGTTAACCCCCTAAGTGCAATAGGGGGTCTATATAGACTCCTATAGGACACTATTAATACCTAGGTTAAGCCTATAAGTTCCATGAGGGTCCCCCAGGACCCTCATGACACAAAGTACAAACACTACACTACACTAACAGGGCCTATTTAACCCCATCTAGTCCTATTTAACCCCATCTAGGCCTATTTAACCATATCTACTGTAGTTCTATTTAACCCCATATCTTATGGGGTCTGTACAAATCCCCATAAGCCTCTATTTAACCCCATCAATCCCATAATGGTCTATAAAGACCCTTATGGTACAAAAATAACCCTAACATTAACCCCATAAATGCCATGAGGGTCCTCCAGGACCCTCATGACACAAAATACAAACACTACACTACACCACACTATTCCCCTCAATAAACCAATAAATCTAAACCAACCCCCTCTAACTAATGACCCCCTCCCTATCCTATTAACACCCTCTTCCCTAACCTAATAACCACTCCACTACCTACCTAACCCCCTATTAAACCCCCCACACTAATTACAAAAAAAATTACACCAAATAAAAAAAACTATATCACAGAAAATAAAAATATCACCACTGCACCACTACAGAAAATAAAAGTAGAACATTACACAAAATAAAAAAGTAACCCTACACTACATAAAAAATAAAAAGCCTAAGTTGCATAAAATAAAAAACAAGCGAACATTACATAAAATAAAACATAAATTGCATACAATAAACCCCTCAATACATATAATTTAACTCCTAAATACATACATTAATACCCCTTTCTACATACATGAATACCCTATCTACATACATTAATACCCCGATCTACATACATTAATACCCTGTCTACATACATTAATCCCCTATCTACATACATTAAAACCCCTATCTACATACATTAATACGCCTATCTACAAACATTAATCCCCTATCTACATACATTAATACCCCTATCTACATACATTAATATCCTATCTACATGTATTAATCCCCTATCTACATACATTAAAACCCCTATCTACATTATTACCCATAACTACACAGTTTAATATCCCTATCTACATACAATTAAACCTCTAAATACATACATTAAAAATCCTGCAATCTAACCTAAAAGAACCCCCCTCACTAAACCTAGAATAGGGTAAATAAGCCCACTAACCTTGCTAAAATGCCCCTCCAGCAACAACAGTTTTCTGGCCTTCATCCCTAGCATAAGGGCCCATACTTCATGGCCGCAGGTCTGGCACCCCTACAAGAAAAAGAAACATTACAATTATTTAAAACAAATAAACTCAACATATAAAACAAGACATTCTAAATATTACACTTACCTTTCCGCGATGCCCCATTCTCCTTCTATTCTATTCCCCCATTCTCCCCATTCGTCTTCTCCGGTAGGGCCCGTGAAAAAAAAATAATGTTGAGCTAAAAATATCTAAAGGAGCTCCTCCCTGGAGGAGCTCCCTGCCACAAATGAGGCTTGTAGCGCCTGTACCAGTAAACATTTGGAAATGGCGCCTTCTGATTGGCTGAAAACGCTGTAAATAATATTTCAGCCAATCAGAAGGTGCCAAGGTGTGAGCCAATCAAAATTACTCCCCTAAATCCCATTTTGATTGGCTGATGGACTTGTCAATCATTTCTAATCCAATCATAAGGCGCTATTGGCTTCAGCCAATCAGAATGGGATTCACCCCCACAGGGTATATCCCATTGCGATTGGCTGAAGAAATCTGCGTCTTCTGATTAGCTGCAATCTGATTAACAGCCAATCATTAATGTAGATAGGGGATTAATTTATGTAGATGGGGATTAATGTATGTAGATAGGGATATTAATGTATGTATTTAGGGGTTCAATTATATGTATTGAGGGGTTTATTGTATATAATTTATCTTTTATTTCATGTAATGTATGCTTGTTTTTTATTTTATGTAACTTTATTTTTGGCAATGTTCATTTATTATTTTCGGTATTGTTGCTTTTTTGTTTTGTGTAATGTTCTTTTTTTATTTTCTTTAGTGGTGCTTTTTTATTTCCTGTGATTTAGTTTTTTTTGTAATTAGTGTGGTGTGGTGGGGTTTAATAGGGGGGTAGGTAGTTAGTTGAGGGGATAGTAGGTTAGGGTAGAGGGGAGTTAATAGGATAGGGAGGAAGGGGTTCATTAGTTAGAGGGGTTGGTTTAGATATATTGGTTTATTGGGGGGGATAGTGTAGTGTAGTGTTTGAACTTAGTGTCATGAGGGTCCCGATCGGACGCCCGCAACAAGGGTTAATATGGGGACCCTACGGGGGGGTTAATGTTAGTTGCCGTGAGGGTACTTACAGTAACCCAGCGGCTTCGCTGTAACCATTTGTGTGCCGCAGGCCCTTTAAGGACCCGATCAGGAACTCCTAAAGCAAGGGATTATTGTGTGGGCCCTGTAGGGGCCCCCGATCGGGACACCTGCATTATGCGGTTAATGTGGGGACCTTGCAGAGGTCCTGATTGGGACCTCTGCAGCAAGGGGGGTTGATTTGGGAGCAGTGGGGAGGCTACGGAAGGGCTTTACAAGCCCTTGTGACACCTCCTTGCTGCAAGTAAGGAGGAATTGGCTTTATACCAGTTACGGGTTAGACAGGAGGGATCGGAAGGGGTGATTGCAGCAATTGAATAGCGATTAGCGATTTGGGGCTTCCAGGCTTGAAAGATAAAAGGCTTTGGTGGACGTAACTGGTGATTTCTGAAATCGGAAGGGGTCGCAAGGGATCGCAGGTCGCAGCATGTAACCCAATCGGAGGCCGCGATCGGAGGGGAATTGAATAGCAACATAGCTTGCGTTCACCACTTGCAACCACGTTTTCAGAAATCGGAGCAATAGAATAAGGCCAAAGATGTCTCGAGAAACCATTGCAGCTTTACAGAATGAAAAGGACCAGTGGAGCTTTAGTTATTGAAAAGAAGCAGTGAAGCTTTTTATCTCTGTTTTAGCCTGATAGCTGCTTGTTTACCCTCTATTAAAAAATACTTTTCTCTCTACCAACTTGTTGAGAAGTCCATGGGATCTGGATGTGACATTGAATGACAGAAGCTTGATAACGAGTTTTTAGAGCGACATTTTTATTTTATAAAGTGTAAACATGCAACTATGAAATTAAAACAGAGATTGTTGAAAGCTCCACTGCAATATATCATTGTATATTAGCACTGTGCATATTTACTTCTAAAATTCAGAAACATGTCTCAAGCAGATAACAGCTTTAGTATTATGCACATATATTTGATAATGTGTGTCCTTCTTTAGTCATTTTAAATGTTGAGAAGTATGTCCTAGCAATTGTATGTCAATGGTTAAGACCAGGGTATAATTAATGCATTATGTATAACTATAATTTCAGTAAAATAAAAATCAAGGCAAAATTCCTATAAACCTAAGTTTCTAGGGGGTAAACCGAATTGTTTTGTCAGCTTTAACGGCTCTAAGCAGCTCTTGAAATGTACGTTAAACATACTTACAAATTCTTGACTATAATGTTCTTAATTTGACAAAAAAGCATTAGTCCACTTGTAGTCATGCTTTATTGTAAGTACAAGTGCTGTTCTTAAATTACTTTAATAATAATATTATCAAATACATTTTTTTTGTATTTGCTGATATTGAGTTGCATGGTTTAAAGTTGACATAATTGACTGAAACAAATTAAAATATGTAATAAAAGAAAACAGACTCATAAATAATATCTCCCTATTGGCTTATTTGGCAATGTGATGATCCGAGAGTGGGGGCTATACAAGCCCAGAGCCACCTGCTATAGACTATAGGTTATCTACCCACAAGGACCGTTGAGTTCTCTGCCGGCCTTCATGTGGTCCCTGATCCCCTCTATCCAGGGCGGCCTTCCTTGGACTTGGGCCTCGATTTGAAGGTTTGGCTTCTGCATTAAGCAGCCGAAAGTACTTGACTTCAAAACTGCATAGATCAGCATATACCATCCTTGATGCTGGTTCTTGCATCAAGATCCCACCACTGCCACCAGTTGTGACAATCCAAGAGTAGGGGCTATACAAGCCCAGAGCCACCTGCTATAGACTACAGGTTATCTACCCACAAGGACCATTGGGTTCTTTGAAACCTCGGCACCAGCACCCTGATATCTGGCTTCTGTATCAGTCAGAGCCTCTCCATCAGTAATCAGCTCTTCCAGGAGTCCCAGTAACCTTCCTGTGGTAGTGACCAGGACAGGTTACTTGTAGTGTGTAGGTTTAGTATCGCAGCCACCAGGAACATAATCAGAGATACACTATTTCTATGTATCTCCAAGTGAACTGATCTATTTTTGAAAATCACAGCAGTATTTATAGCAGTTAGACACAGAGGGGTGTGGCAGACAATCACCAGAGATAAACTTCACAAGGGTCTAACAGTAGTTTCCTGAGAGTAATAGGCTTAATTTCTAATACACATCCTGCCGTCTCTAGCACAAATCAGATGGGATTAATTTAATCTGGCAAACAATGGAACAAAGCAGATTTTCAAATACAATAGAGGTGTCCATACAGATAATCCATTGCTGGAGTCAATCAGTCTGGTGGCTCAATGGCCCAACACCAAGGCTGGGAAAAAGGGGTCCATGACAGGCAATAACATATTATTGATATTATTATCTTTATTTGTAATGCAACAAAATATTCTGTAGTGCTGTACAGGGGTTAAATACAAGGTAAAACAAAATTAACAAATTGCAAAGAATGGAGGGCCCTGTCTTTGAGTTTAGAATCTAGTGTGTGTGGAGCTTTCCTTACAAGATTTAAAACTTACAATATAATAAACCTTCTTCCATAAACAACCACTCATTCTTTCAACTGTTCCCACATAACCAAAACTTCAAGAAGACTGTAAATAGTTATTCCTGCCACTGAGTACAACAATAAAAAGGAAATGATGGTGACACATTTCCAGCTTTCCGTTGCATTTCCAACTTGCTGTTAGTACTCACAGTGAGTTTCATTGAAAAATAGAAAAACTTCTTTATTTAGCTTCAAGAATCTTTCTCCAAACCGTGCTTCAGCTAGATCCCTTGGTATAATAGTACTGAGTTATTGCCAATTATATAGCCCTAGTCCATTTTGGACCAGTTGGAACGATGTAGTTAGATGTTTTCACTCAGACATTTAACAGAGCATGTTTCAAACACTGCAAATTATGTCATGAATAACTGTACTAGTATGCTATCTGATCTGTTTAATTATATTACATTTAATTATTTTCTGTTTGCCTTCCTATGTATCAATTAATGACTAATCTGCATATTGCAGATCAGAGGAGATCTAAAAAGGCTGGACTTGATGGACACTTTTTTCAACCTTAATAACTATGTTGCTACTTTCCTGGGCTCCAAGATCTCTACAGATGGTGACTGAAGCCATGAAATGTAGGACATTTATTTCTGGGAGAAAAGCTATGGCAAGTCTGAACAAATGTTACACTATCAACCATGAAGATTGAACCATGAAGAATTTATGCCTTTGAATAAGAGCTGGAGTAATCTGTTTAGGCTGGACTGGAAGAATCCAAAGCCAAAATTAATATTGCTGGGATAATTATCAACAACCTCAGATAGGCAGATGATACTATTCTGATGGCTTAAAGTGAGGAGGAACTAAAAGCCCCCCAAAAAAGCTAGTCTGCTGCTCAACAAAATAAAAGACAAAGATCATGGTAAACAGCAATCTCAGTTCCTGGAAAAAAGATGGGGAAGAAGTGGAGGCAGTGACAGATTTTATTTTCATGGGCTCCAAGATCTCTTCAGATGGCGACTGCAGACATTAAATTAAAAGACGTTGGTTTCTGGGAAGGAAAGCTATAGCAAGTCTGGATAGGATGATAAAAAAATAAACATATTACACTATCAGCAAAGTAACATAAGAATGTGGGAGTTGGACCATAAAGAAGTCTGATCTTTAGAATTTACGCCTTTGAATTGTGGTGTTGGAGAAAACTGCTTAGAGTTTCTTGGAATGCAAGGAGATTCAATCAATCGACACTACAGGAAATCAAGACAAACTGTTTATATAAAGGTATGATCATGAGAAAAATTTAGATATTTAAAACATGCTTTTTTAAAGGACTACTATAGACTGAGAAAAAAACTTTATACAGTAAACTCCAGGTTATCTGGCGCCGAACCAACCGGCACTCTCAAGCAACTGGCACCGGCATCAATTCCCCATTTTCAAAAAACTCCTGCTAAACCGGCATAACTGGTACTGTCCGGCACTATCTGGAGTTCAAGACTGCAAAAAAAAAAAGCTAACTTTTTTTCTAATTATTTTTCCTGGGCCTAAATGGCCCAGTTTAAATGCTAATGCCTTTCTAAGGGCATTTTAAGGGTTTTGGGGATGTTTAAGGATCGTTTAGACCCTAGAATTCAGGACCTCCCGATTAACCGGCAACTACACTTATCCGGCAATAGGGAGTCCCCGTTAGTGCCGGATAACGAGAAGTTTACTGTATATTTGTGAAGTTTGTAACAAATTTAAAATATTTACAGTTGCTTAAATTATGGGCATGCATTTTAGGTAAAATGCGTCTGTTGGATGCCATGTTTGTTCCATAGTTCACAAATGTGAAGTATTTGCTAATCTATAGGGTCCTTTTACTGCACAATATAAATGTTGAGAATTCGGTGTCCCTTTACAATATAAGTGCCATATTCAATTTGAAGTCATTGCTTTGCCAGAGAAAAAGAAGGAAATAAAAGAAGCTTCTTTTATTTCCTTCTTTTTCTCTGGCAAAGCAATGACTATTTAGTATCCGCAGGCTCCTGTTGGTCTCCGATTGCGATGCTATTCAATTGCTCAAGCCCGCAAGTTAAGGGCCCAAAACCAAAACAGTAAACCATGCACTGGTTCGGAGCAGTTCAGGGCGGGAACATGATCAATTCAGCAAGCCTGTAACTGTCCATTTCGAATCAGACAATGGAAAATTAGACTTTCATTATTACGGCAGTAAAACATGGAGGTTACATGTCAATCAATTATATTTTTTCAGACTCGCAAAACCTTAAAAAAATAATATTATGCAAATGAATGACAATATTGTTCTAGTCCATATAAGTGGCCTGATATGTATAAACTCATTGATACCCGAGATCGATTTAACCCCGAAATTAAACATAAAAAATTATCTGAGATCTTGCCGATTTGCGAGCTTGAGACTGTTATGCAATTAATTCTAACGTCTGTCATCGCTTTCCCCGCTATTTACAGTGCAGTAGTGATGTATTATTTGCATTTACTGTGCTAAGAATAGGTGTTTAACCCCCTTGGGGGTCCTCTCTACAACTCCTAGGATTTTCTTCTTCATTTGCCGTTTACGGTGTGAAAACATTTGTGCACAATTTTTTCAAGCCTGTAACTCGGAAGCCGATCGGAGACTGCAAAAAACGCCAATTGAATAGCAAATTAGCTTGTGACCCCACTTACGGGCTCCCGGATCTCCCGAAAAGCTCAATTGAATGTGGGCCTGTCATGATTCCCCTGAACCCCCTTTGGGGTCAGTAAAAGTTTAGTTGTTTAATATGCTTTTATGTTAATTTGATTATCCTATATGTGTTATGTCATGTTAATTAATATGTAAAATGTTATGCTATGTTATGTTATGTTGATGACTATATGATTAATTGTGTCCAGTGTGTAAGGAGTTAAATGGTTTAGAATGTTATGTGGTCGGTGGTAACTGTCAGAGAGGGGAGAGAGCAGTTGGCAGTTGAGTTTTTTCTGACAGAGAGAGAGATGTATTGGTGTCTCTGAGGGCAGTTGAGATAATGCTGGGTTGAATGTCTTAAAGTATATATATATATATATGTTCCTAAGCCAAGGGAAGAAGACATATATTGAAGACAGATATAAAAAGGGAGGTAAGAAGATAACCGCAATGACTGTATGAATGAAGTTGTTGTTATGATGCCTTATAGATGAGCCCTTGTCCACAGAAATAAAAACAGTTTCTGATTTCTTATAATGCTGAGCCTGCATTCATATTCTTAAAGACTACATCTAATTTAAGAGACATCAGCTGTCTTAGTGAAGAGATCAAAAGAATCTGGTAGATCTGCTGGGTAGGTTTGGCAATAACAGCCTTATCAAGCCCAACTGAGAAGCAGTAGATCGTGACAGGGCCTAAGTTTTTTATCATCTTTTTTGTACCTATGCGGAAAACAGTAGCATAAATATAAGAGCTGCAAATGAAAAACTGGATGTTATACATGGGATGTACACGGTAGAAAATAAATGCAAAGGCTGCTTCATTATATATATTATAGAAAATATATATATATATATATATATGTAATAAATAAATAGTACCTTTGTGTTCACATTTGAACATCTAAAACAAGTTAAAGAACTTGATTCCTGCTCAGAATTCTGAGAAATACAGTTATTGCACTGAATTCTGGGAGCCTTGACAGGGACGTGCAAATGTGGTCACAAAGGCTTGCTCTTTATTCATATACAATTTCGAACAGTATAGGAACTGGGCCCACACTGATAAGAGGTCGTCATCTCAAAACAGTGCTGTCTGTGGGTAGGTTTCCTGGCTTGTACTTAATCATCCTGGGATTTGCTTAAAGCTGTGTAATACAGCAGGCATATGCTTAAAAGCAGCCATGTTTGATATGGTAGGGGGGACGAAGCCACAAGGGAGAGGGGAGGAAGACACAGGGGAGGGGAGAGGTGGGGGAAGAGATAAGGGAAGAGGGGGAAGAGACACAGGGTAGAGGTGGAAGAAATGGAGAGGAGAGGGGAAGAGATGGAGGGGAGGAGAGACACAGAGGAGGGATGGGGGAGACAGAAGAGGGGGAAGAAGACACAGGGAAGAGGGGGAGGAAGACACAGGGCAGGGGAGAGGGGGGAAAACACAGGGGAAGGGGGAAGAGACACAGGGGAAGGGAGAGGGGGAAGAGACACAGGGGAGGGGAGAGGTGGGAGGAAGAGACACAGGGGAGGGGGGAAGAGACACAGCGGAGAGGGGGGAAGCGACACAGGGGGGAGGAAGAGACTCAGTGGATAGGAAGAGGGGAAAGAGGCACAGGGGAGGGGAGAGGGGGAATAGACTCAGTGGGGAAGAGACAAAGTGGAGGGGAGGGGGAAGAGACACTGGGGAGAAAATGGGGAGAGACCCAGGGGAGGAACTGGGGAGAGACACAGTAGATGGAAGAGGGAAAAAGAGACTTAGGTTTGAGAAGGGGGAGAGACACAGGGTTGGGAAGTGAGGAGAGACAAAGGGGAGGGAGGGGGGGAGTCACAGGGGAGGTAAGGGGGGAGAGAAACATGGGAGGGAAGGGGGGAAGAAACACAGGGGAGGGGGGAAACACAGGGGAGGGATGGGCGGATAGACACAAGGGAGGGAGACGGGGGAGGGAGAGAAAAAAAAGGAAATGAAACCGTCATTGTTGACGGGCAATTTACTAGTCACTAATATAGTGGTCGTTAGCCGAGTTTGTGTGTAACGCTTGCAAATTTGCGAGGTACGCATGCACACTATGCCGCATTGCAAGCCGTGGAAGGGCGGGGAGGGAGGGGAGGTGAGAGGAGAGAGAGAGAAGGAAAGGGAGGTAGAGAGAAGGAGGGGGAGAGGGAGAGAGAGGGACGGAGCGAGGGAGAAGGAGAGAGAGAGAGAAGGAGGGAGAGATAGAGGAAGAGAGAGAGAGAAGGAGAGAGAGAAGGAAGGGAGAGAGAGAGAGGAAGGGAGAGAAAGGAAGGGAGATAGAGAAGGAGAGAGAGAAAGAAGGAAGAGAGAGAGAGAAAGAAGAAGGTAGGGAAAGATAAAAGGAGGGAGGGAGAGAGAGGGCACACAGAGAGAGAGTGAGCACAGAGAGGGAGAGAGGTCTCACAAAGAGAGGGCCCACGGGGTATACAGAGAGAGGGCGCGAGACAGAACACGCACTTTTTAATACAAGATTATACCGTAATTTTTAAATGGCAAGTGACTAGTTTGGAATAAAGAGTGAAGCCTTTGTGGACACACTTGCATGTCCATACCAAGCAGGGGTGTAGGAAGAAGAATAATTCTGGGGGGATACAGCTCACTTGATACACAAAACAATTAACAGCTTCTTTATGCATTCAAACACACAATACAAAATTTGGGGGGGTGTTTCCCCCTCATCCCCCCAGTTCCTACACCCATGCTGCCCAGGTTCCCAGGATGCAGTGTAATAGCTGCATTTCTTGGAATTCTGAGCAGAAAACATTTTTTAAACTTGTTTTAGACATTCAAATGTGAACACAAAAATACTATTTATTTACTGTACTACTGTTTGGTGGAGGGCTTCTCTCGCTCTTTTGCCCACTGTAAACAAGATGATTGCTATATATATATATATATATATATATATAACAGAAATCTAATTTATGCGACTACAGGATTAATAAAGTATCTTACACTACACTTTTAAAGGTTAGTGTATATACTCTTTTTTTCATCCTTGGTTACATTTTGCATGTAATCTCTTATCGAAAAGCCTCCTCTCTTCCCAGAGCTCATGGCTGGTAGGAGATAGTCATTTGCAGGCCCCCTCTGCCCTTGAGCTGTTCCATTAGTGCATGGAAAGCACCTTGCAGCCTGTGACAAGCGCAGCAGATCGGCACTAAATCAAAAATCAGTGCCAGCCAGGGATCTAAGCCACCATGAAGGTCACAGCCATCAACTTCATGCCATCTCAATCCAAACAAAACACACTGGATAACGGGGGATTTTCACGTCTCACAATAGGTAACAAATGCTCGGTGCAGGAGTGATACTTCATTGTTCGGAAAGCTGTTAACTAACCTCTTAAGTATTATTCATCCTTGAAAGCATAGAAAGGAGAGATTAAGGTGTTTTTACTGGTAATTGTATACTTTGCAACTGAAATCATGGTTCAGTGCGATCATTTAATGGAAATGGGAGATAATTGTGTAACGTTATATATATATATATATATATATATATATTTTTTTTTTTTTCATTACATATGGCAAATTACATTGTATCACTTTTTTGTTTTCTTGCTCCATAACATCAGGAGAGATTATTATTATTACTCATTTAATTATAAAGTGACAACATTTTCTGTAGCTCTATCTACAAGAGTTCAGTAAATGGATTTGACACATGAAAAGTAAAATTGAGGTATACAGAAATCTAAAATCAATACAATGGAATAATACAAATGTGATGTAGTCTCAGTCACATAGTGATGCTAGTATTATTACAGATTTGAACTAGATAAGTATTTGCAATTATATCATCAAGCAGTTATAACATAGAAACATATACGGTAATTTGATTAAACTAGATAACCTGCTCATTATATCTACCTAACACTGTTGTTTATTAAATACTCAGGATATATACCACTTAAACTGGAACGTTGGAATATGCTATTTGATTCCCTGCCACTCTAGGCCTTGGCCTTGTTTGGGGGGAGGGGGGTGGGGGGTAATCCATACCAGAAAGGAAAAAACAGCTGTATGAGGGCAGTTTTACTACCATTTAAACTTATATTCCACTTTTAAAAATGAGATGTACATCAGAATCTTCATAAAGAACTGTCAACAATTAAAACTTTGTTTAGCACAAAAGTCTTTCAAAATTAGCAATACCAATTAAGCACAGATACAGTTAAGGCATTGGGGTTTTCCTAAGATGTGGTTATGAGCAGTGATAGATCACAGTTTAATGCTTCTTTGGTTATTTAATGAGCCCATCAATGTGCTGCAATGGCCTAGTATGTCTCCACCTGCTAATATTCACACTTTCCTAGACTGCCCTTGTATTTTTCCCCAGTGAGCATGCCCAGCAATCTCAGCAATCAATAATGTTATACATGATTGTGTTTATGCCGCCCAAGGCCCACTCAGACTTGTGCGCCCCCATTCCCCCTTTATTATAACTTATCTTTTCCCCTTGTTATGTCCTTATTTTAAGATTAACACAATATATATATATATATATATATATATATATATATATATATATACATATTATATTTTATATATATTCTGTATATATGTATATATATATATATATATATATATATATATATATATATATCACATATATAGTTGTCAGCAGTGCGGGTTGCCAAAAGTTGTTGCTAACGCTGTGGGCTCGCATAGCGAGTCTGTAGCCCTCACAAAGCTAGGGCCGTAGTTGCTGGCAAAGAGCGCCAAAGGCGCTCCTTGCGCTGGTGATGAGCGTTGCCCAAAGCAAGGGAGGGCACCCAGGACGTCTGCAAGGCAGGTTACACCTCTATTTAAATCACATTTAGACACATTCCACACTCAAAAAATCCCGAAGCGAGAGAAAACATGACCGACGAAAAAACGAAAATGAAGCTAAGGACGCAAAACTACTACACTTACTTGCAAAACGGAACGAACACTGAAGAACACTTAATGCGGCACGTAACACACAGGATGCGGAATGTACCAGAATGAAATTATTATAATTTTTTTGCCTCATAGCGAAAAGCACTGAGATTTTGTGAAATTCCCCACCATTTCACATAAAACACATAACTATTAGCCGCAAAATGGCGGCTGGAACGCAAATTATCAAAAATCCTTCAATGATAGGAAATTCAAATGCAGAGTGTAAAGCTCAGTGCTTTTCGCTATGAGCCAAAAAATAATAATAATATATATATATATATATTTATATATATACATACACAGCTATGAGCAGTAAAATGTGGCACAGGTGCCTATTGGGGTTCAAGTTTGGGGAATATGGAGGCCAGGGAAGTCGTTGGAACTCCTCGCCATGCTCCTCCAACCTATTCTGTCCGTATGACATGTTGCATGGTCCTGCTGGAAGATCCCATCCGCTCCAGGGAAGACAGTCAACATGTATCAGTGCAATTGATCTGCAAGGATGGATAGATAACCCAATTGGTTGAGAGTGCCTTCCAGAACTATGATTTGTCCAGACAATGCCAAGAAAACATTTCCCAGACCATAACGCTGCTGCCACCAGCTTGTGTTCTTCCGACAATGGTTGCATACTGTTTGTTCTTTGAGTTTTCTCGCCTGACATGCAACATCCGTACAGTCGATGGAGCAGAAAACGTGACTCATCAGAGAAGGCAATCTTTTGCCAATCAGAAGAGGTCCAATTTTGTGACCAGCTGTTTGCTTCGGACCCCCATATGCAACAGGGCTGGTAGCCCCCTGGTTCATCAGAACAGTGATTTGCTAACCTGTAGCGTGTCGGTTGGCCCTCACACACCTTTGCAGCCAACGTTCACCTCTTACAACAATGGCACGTTTTGCTCAGTAATTTCAATGCCGTTTATTCACAATGGTGCAGTTTGTCCAATCACGGTACACTTTAACCACAGCAGCACGGAAACAGTTCACAAACTGCAGTGTTTCAGAAATACTGCCACCTTTGGCCGAAAGCCAACGACCATCCCCTTTTCAGAGTTGGATAAATTGCACATTTTACTGATGACAGCAATGGTTGATATGTTTGCAGAATGCCTACATGTCCCATTATACACCCACTAAGCCAGCTCACGTCACATGGCATATTTCAATTGGCTACGCGCTGCTGATGTCAAAAGTAGGTGGTGGTCATAATAACTTCACTCGACCCTGTATGTGAAGTAGAGTAGCATAAGTATGCAAAAGTGCTGTAGATGGGAGTGAGATTGAGAGGAAGTAATGAGAGGAGGAAAGAAGTAGGTCCCGAGCATAATGTGGTAGCATAAATGTTTGGAACTTCATTTTGTGAAGAATGAGGAAGTCCGATGAAGAATGGTACAGAGGTACAGAAGAGTTAACTGGTGATCAAGGTTAGGAAAATCCCCATACTCACACCACTTTGTACTCCGACCCCCCAGTCATGGTTACAAAAACAGAGCTGCTGGCACTGGGGAGCTACAGTTCATTGAGGGAACCATGAATGCCAATGTGTACTGTGACACACTGAAGCAGAGCATGATCCCTCCATTCTGAGACTGGGCCGCAGGGTAGTATTCTAACATAATGACCCCAAACACACCTCCAAGACAACCACTGCCTTGCTAAAGAAGCTGAATGTAAAGGTGATGGACTGGCACAAGCATGTCTCCAGACCTAAACCCTATTCAGCATTTGTGGGGCATCCTCAAACGGAAGGTGGGGGAGTGCAAGGTCTCTAACATCCACCAGCTCCGTGATGTCATCATGGAGGAGTGGAAGAGGACTCCAGTGGCAACCTGTGAAGCTCTGGTGAACTCCATGCCCATGAGGGTTAAGGCAGTGCAGGAAAATAATGGTGGCCACACAAAATATTGACACTTAGGGGTGTACTCACTTTTGTTGCCAATGGTTTAGACATTAATGGCTGTGTGTTGAGTTATTTCGAGGGGACAGCAAATTTACACTGTTATACAGGCTGTACAGTTACTACTTTACATTGTAGCAGAATGGCATTTCTTCAGTGTTGTCACATGAAAAGATATAATAAAATATGTACAAAAATGTGAGGGGTGTACTCACCTTTGTGAGATACTGTTTATATATATATATATATATATATATATATATATATATATACACATATATATATATATATATATATATATATATATATATATATATATATATATATATTGATTTTATTAATACAAAAGTACTTAAATAAAGTTCAGATCCTATTAGAACATAGTGTACATAGTGGTCTATATAGTAACATCACACATTATAAAATGAGACTCTATACATATAAATCGTATAGAGCCCTATAATGTACACATTTATAAGGACACATATACATAGATATATTGCCTTACCCAAGAAAACCTACAGACACACATAGGGCCACATTCAATTGCAATTTGCCCAATTAAATAGGGCTCTATATAAGCACACAGCATATTTTTTTACAGAAGTTTTTAGTTAGTGATTTTCTATCCAAAAGCAAGGTCTTTACTAACTAAAAACATCTGTGAAAAAAATATGCGCTGTGCTTATATAGAGCCCTATTCAATTGGCCAAAACTCATGTGAATGAGGCCCATAGTTCTGATGCTGTAAATGGAGGAAAAGCATAAAGAAGCAGTCCCTGTCATAAGCAGAGGAATACCAGACTGACAAGACGGCCGACTAACTGAAATGTGATATCTATACCTCATGCATTTGAGGTTTAAACAGGTGAGGGCTTATTCACATATTTTATCACTTACATCATATATATAATAACCCCAAGGCACCAAGGCAGTAATAATTACACCAAGGCAGAAATACTTACACCAAGGCAGTAACACACCAAGGCACCAAGGCAGTAACACTTACACCAAGGCAGTAACACTTACACCAAGGCAGTAACACTTACACCAAGGCAGTAACACTTTTACACCAATGCAGTAACACTTACACCAAGGCAGTAACACTAATCATGAGGCTCCAAAAGTACATAGCTCAGGGCTCGCAATGAGGACTAAAGGTGCTATAGCGAGGCCCCTATAAAGTACACAGGGGCAGAGGCTTGCAATGAGCGCCAAAGGCGATAATTTCGAGCCACGCGATGAGCACTGAAGGGGCTCATTGTGAGGCTTGCAATGAGCACCGAAGGTGATCATTGCAAAGCCGGAAAGTTGAAGCACACGAGGGGAGAGGCTCGCAACGAGCACTGAAGGTGCTCAGAGGGGCAAAATCATCACATTGTGTGGCAAACAGCATTGCCAGTTTTACAATTTTATTCCCGTCATTTTTGACCGTCAATTTCCTAGTATACATATAAATCCGAATAACCTGCACTAGATATTTGTGTGCTCTCCAACTGTATCCCGTATTTTGTTTTATAACTCTGTACCAGTCTCACCTCTTGCTACACCAACAGTTCCAGTAAATTCATCCACCCACTTCTCTTGATCATCACGCCAAATTTCTACCCATGTTGCCAGGAGTTCATGCTTCTTTTTCCTGTGAACCTCCAGTTCCTCTCTCAACTCCTTGCTGAGCACTCTATTAGACTGCTAAGAGATCAGGGATTGGAGCTCAGCACTCTCTGACGGCATCAGTTCCTTCTGCCAGTCATACTTGCCTCAGTGCAAGGTTCAAAAGGTGTAGTTCCAACAGCTGCCACTAGCAGCCCCATATAATTTGAAATTCGGCTGCGTTACAGAGCTATTAATTTTAATACCTAAGATCACTTTCCCTTTAATTGAAGGTACAGTAGTGTGTGTATATTTGCATTTACAGTGCTACGGATAGGACTTTAAACCCCTTGCGGGTCCTCTGTAGTACCCGTTGGCTTTTTGGCTCCATTTGCAATTATGGGTTTGAATGCCAGTGAATTTGTAGCAATTTAATATCGATTTGCAAACATAACAGTTACGCGCTTGACAGATCAAAGGCTTCCAATGCTTCCAATGGCCGCTTGCTTTACAATTTAATAGTCGTAAGTCTTGCCGGCTACATTTAGTACTACGGTTTAACACGTTAAGGGAATTTAATAGGGCTGTAAGTCTTCCACAATGTGGGGTCAAGTCTCCGTCGTTGCACAGGTTTCCTTTCTACACCTCAACAGCAGACTTTTTTTTCCACCTTTGTCTTAACAAGGCTCTTTTTATTGAATTGGGTACAGAATATTTATAGGGACATTAATATAAAGTAATTAAACAGCTGTCATTAATTAGAATAGTGAAATTGATACAATGTAACTAAATAGTGGTGTCATTAAACACTATCGCATGGTAATATAATCAGCAGTTTAAAACTGAGATTAAGATCACTAGATCAGGCCATGTTAAACTAATCATTTAGAGCTGTTCCATAATATCCAATAAAACCTTCAATGATGAACTCTCTCGTTTCAGCTCCACAAAGAGCCTCTCACATCCTCTTGTGCCAACAATAACTTGATTACACCTCCATAAACCAGGTCACACATTATGCATTGATTTACCACAAAGTTACATATAAAATATATACAAATAACAGACACGTTTAACATGAAGATAATCACTATAGCAAACTACATAGTATTACAGTTCAATAAAACAACCACCTCTGTGGATATACCCAGAACTAAACATTAGTACAGTAGTCTAGATGACCAGCGCAAAAAGAATACACACACAGCCTGACTGGCACGTGGTAAGTCATGAAAATAAGAATTTTCATAGGATATTGGTCCTAGCTCTATTTTTACACCCGGGTCAAGCTCCATGAACAGTCACCTTGCATCCTTATGAGTTATCTTAGAAGTCCCTTTTCACCATGGTTTTGTGCTGCCCGTGGTCCTTCATACTTGTGTACCCCTATTCCCCACTTGCAGCTCCTCCTTTCTAAAATCTCAAATCATATGTTTCTGTGTGTTTGTGTATGATGGTATGGTATGTCAGAAAATTTCAAGTATACTTACAGATATACAAATCACTGGATATAGACATTCCTGTGCATAGACAGGAATAGACAAAGACAGGGATATTTCAATGTACAACATTGCGTCTTCAAACAGCCTGCTACCCCCTGAAAATGTGCTGCCTGGGTCTCGTGGCCCTAGGCAGAAACACAACCCTGCTCTTAGCTATTCAACTTATCTACTACCATGTAAGTAGTACAGATTAGATGAGCCTATTGAATTTATCCACTGGGAAAATTCCTGCATCTATGGATATGCCTAAAGGATCACTGTGCAATGAAAAAATATATAAGTTTGGGAAAACTTTGAGTCTGGCTAACAACATAGAGCCCTATTCTTTTCCCATATATCGCCGATAACACTATGTTTAAGAACAAAGTAAATCACCCTAACTATTCTATTAACACATAGAGGGGTATGGTTCGTCATTATTGCTGCAAACGGTCTGCTTCTGAGCATGGGCAGGGGAAGAGTGTAGGTATCAAACTCAGCAAGATCCAATTATATAAGAAATACCCTTGACCTCTCTCTCTCTCCCCTCCTTCCCCACTACTCGCCCCTTATGCTCCTGCTATCAAGACGTCATGAAGCACAGTCATAATAGATTCTTCTATGCTTCTTCAAAATGTCTTTTTTTTATTAAATAATATTTTATTTTCATGGCTTTTAAAGCTGCGGATGTTGTACGGTAGTTAAATACTTTTTTTTACCAGTTATATCTCCTTTATCAAAAATAAGTAACTATTCTGTTAACGTTTAAATTCTATTAACTTGTCCTTACTGTACTATTCAATTAGTTTTTTAAGATTATTGCAAAAAGCAGATGCAAAAAGGAACCAAGTATTCATATATAAACTACTAATGATATAAATGCAAAATATATGTATGTGTGTGTATATGCCCTGTTTATTCTTATTCCACCTAAAACAACTGACCATATAACGTAAAAGATTTGATGCTCAACTAAGCACCTCCTTTTATTACCTGGCAATACAGCAAAATCTATATATTTAATTGATTCTGCTTTTAATTGCATGACTCCTCTTTACTATCGGTTGAGTCTGGTTTCATGAACAATTAACTGATCAACTGGCTTAACCTGAACTGGACGAAGATAGACTAATTACATTTTTTACTGTTAATCTCTTACACAGAATGACTCTATTAGGTATGCACTTTAACTGCTCACCAAAAACGTTTATATCACGTTGCTTTGCAAAGCATAATTTGCCAACAGTCCAAGTGGAAAGATGCCAGGCTTATATTTAAAAGCCACAGCAGTGACATGCTTCCTATATGGTCTTTTTAATAAATAAAATAATGGGCAAACAGAAATGAATATAGAAATAAATACAACCATCTTTTATATGCAACTCTTTTATCATTGTGTTTTCTTTTCCAAACTGATCCTTTTGCTGCTTTCTTAATTACGTTTAGTTTTATTGACCGCACTGGCAGTTTTAGCTGCCACAGTTTAGTTGTGCAGATAAATGCTTCTTCTGCATTCAGTCTCCTTCCACCTTAGCCACATGATCAGCATAAAACAAAATGTTAGATTCCCCTGAAGAATAATTGCATATAAAAGGTTAAACATTTGAGAGAAATCTTTAATGATTTCATTGGAAGAAGCTGACAAACTGCAACCTGTCGGCTTGAAGCCTAAGAGGAAAGGTGAATTGCACTCCTTGTCGTGAGCACTACTGATTTTAAACTGTGATAGTATTAGATACCCTAATTAATGTTATTGCAGTAGAGCTGAAGACATCATGACCCATTGCAACTATAGCAGCCCCTCACTTAGGGAATCTCACTGATCCCCGTGATCCTAAGCAGCCAGTATAGGTACTAGTGCCCATACCTCATGCCTAACCTCATAGTCAACACAAAGAAGTGAAGGAAAAAGATTTTGTAGGGTTTAAAAAATACGGATGATGATTTATCTTGATATCAAAAACATGACTTTGATCAGCCAATGATCGTCTGTTTGCTAAACATGAACTAATGATCACTGCTTGTGACAACCAGTGCATTTTGGAGAGGGTGATGGTATATTATGGTGGTATAATATTTTCATTCTGTTTAGCCCAGTTTTAATTACAGTATGAATAGTAGTAGAGTCAGTCAATGCTCTACCCACAATAATGACTAATGGATATGAAATGCCACAGTTCATGACTGAACACTATTGCCATTAAAAATGATACTCCATATTGTCATCCAAATAGAAAGATATGTATTGGTTGTTATAAAGCAGTGGTCCCTACCGGCCACTAGTGGGCGATTCAAGCTTTCATGGTAATCGTCAGGGTAACCGCTAGGTGGCGTCGCTGATGAGTGATGTCACACACCGGCTATACCATGTAGGGTCATCCAAGATGGGCCGGTCATAGTAGAGAGGTTAGACAGATCACAGTCCACTGCAGAAAGAACTGGCAACACACTAAAGTATCTTTGCCGAGAGATGGATGAGCACACCAAAAACACAGACAGATTTGCCTGGCGTGCTGCCTCCATATGGCCACTGAGAGTTGGACACGACTGAACAATATAAAACAATATAACAATGTAAAAGTTACAATTGTAAAAGTTGTGTTTATTTGTGTTTTGATTTCAAAACACAGTTTGGTCATTATCAAGTTTAATTACTCAAAATACCACATAGCAACAAATGCACCATGGCAATCCTTTAGATTTACTACACCTCATATTACGCAGACCAGATAGGCCTTACCAGTTCTCAAAAAAAAATTCAGTAAGCCGTACATAGAGGGCAATACATTTGCAACTTGCAATCTAATGTAGGCATCTGAGATCGCCTACATATCTGATGCTTTCAATAGTCTCCATAGCAAATGCTGAGACCCACTCCATGTCTATGTAATGCTATGGTGCTTGTTTGCAGCGCTAAGATTTGACATTTCCAAAACTTTGCCCTTTTAGTACATAAAGCCCATGGAATTAGAAATGACATGGCTTACCAACATTGATGAAAGGGTTCAGTACTTAGGCTGCAATGAGCGCCAATGACGCTCATTGCAGCCAGCGGCGCAGTGAGGGTCACAACTGTCATAAGTCGAAAAACCATAAAAACAAAAACATTTTTTTTTACAAGTATAATAACACACTGACACCACTGGGGGAGAGCCAGTAAGCCTGGGAGTGAGGTTGCAATTTTGAGACATATTTGGGGGTTTTCGTCAATCCAAAATCAGCTAAGCGAGGAAAAAATGGCGATGAAAAACGTAAATATTTCTGAAACTGGATGAAAACAAGGCTGAGCAAAGCCAGGCATGCGGGACTTAGAAAATAAAACAAACGGACTTCAGCGCGGGTCACGCAAACATTCAGCAGACACACAGGACAAACATACAGTGAAGGGACAGGGGGAGATGGTGGAAAGAGGCACATGCCATTCTCATGCACAAAACCTTGCAGGTTACCGAAACCTGCAATGAGCGGACAGTACAGTAGGCGGGTGGAAAGGCACGCAATGAGCTCAGAGGGGCAAAAGCATCACATTGTGTGGCAAACAGCATTGCCAGCCTTAATATTTTAATCCCGCCATTTTTGACGAGCAAGTAGCTAGTATATATATATATATATATATATATATATTTGTTTGTTTAAGTGGATAGATAGATAGATAGATAGATAGATAGATAGATAGATAGATAGATAGATAGAAGAGAGAGTCTACCATTTTGATAGGGGAAACTTCTATATGTATATAAGAACATAAAAGGAATTGGAACCACAATTTAAGAATAATTGCATATGTATATAAAAGCTAAAAATGGAAAAAATGTATTTATTTGTGTTTTGCTTTCAATACTCAGTGTGCCCATTATCAAGTTAATTACTCAAAAGACCATATAGAAAAAATACACCACAGTGGTCCATGTTTTAAATTCAGTTTTTAGAACTACATTGTTTAATTAACCAGTGCAAAAATGGTGGCCCAGTGGATATGATGCTTTCACCACAGCATCCTGGGTTCAAATCCAGCCAGGGAACCAAGAGGTCACACTGGTCAGTACTCGGATGGGAGACCACCTGGGAATACCAGGAGCTGTATGCTGTGGCCCACTGGAGAAGGAACTGGTGACCCATTCCAGTATCTCTACCATGAACACCAAGTGGGTCAGCATGGTGTGTTGTCCATTAGGTCATGGAGAGTCAGACAGAACTGAGTGATGCCATTTACATTTTAAAATAATAATATAAGGCATAAGATGTGAATATATGAGTAAAATAGCTATCTGCTTTAGCTGTTTTATTTTCTCTTTTTATAGCCCCTGTAGCCATGTAAAAAAAAGTAAAACAATGTGTAGTCTAATATTTCAAATGTCTCATATCACCTTGGTACTAATCAATTAAACTAAATATGTTAACACTCAAATTATAAAACATCCTACAATAGTACTAATTATTTTATTTTATTTTATTTAATTTCTAAAGTATTTGATAAAGATAGCATTTGTTAATAAGAATATAATTTCAACCAGACCCCTATTAACAGCATTAAAAACAGAAGTTAAATGGAATCATTATTTGTTAAGGATAACAAAACATTGGACCTAAGTGTTCTGATATTTTATTATTCTGATTTATGAAAATATGCTTAATATATGTACTATGAAACGATGGAAATGTACAATATAATTTACATTATTTCTGTGAATATAATTTAGTACATTTGCCAGTAAATGAGTTGTGGAATACTGCCACCTAGTGGCACACTATTGAGTTTCTTATTGATGAGCTAACAGTGGTGCAGTTCCATTGTTATTCTACGGAGCCCCTTTTTTTAAGTTTGTGACATCTTTTATAAATTTAGGGCAAAGGTTTCCTAGAATAAGCAGTCTCACCTCACTAACGAAAACAAAAACCCTTCTTTAAATAGCAATTTCCCCTTCTGGATCACTACCTTGTGGTGGTGAAGTGGCTTGTGTACCTCAATTAAGCTGTGAGCTATACCATGTAGGGTCACCGGAGATCAACAGGTCACAGCAGAGACATCAGACAAAACGCGGTTAACTGGAGAAGGAACTGGCAACCCACTCCAGTATATTTGCCAAGAAAACCATATGGATAAGCACAACCAAGGTAGATGTAAAGCATTTTATTCTTTGTTGTATTTAAAAGAGGGTGTTGTATAATGTTTTAAAGTGTGTTTTTAAATGAAGGCCCTGGAGCAGAATAAATTGCTTTGAATATGTAATTGGCCTTTGTCCCTTGTGGTTGTGTCCCTTAGCTAATGTGCGGGAATATAGTTGAATGAGACAAACTCAGGGCTGTCTTATGTTGGTACCCGAAATAAGTACTTGTGTGCCGGGGGGGTACGGATGATTTAAAATTCATGCTTATATAAACAAGCTCAACATACACAAGCATGTTGAGGTTGTATAGATGATAACCACTGATCATCTTCAGTACATGAGTTTATTCAGAGCTGCATTCATAGGGTTTCATTCAACTGCAATTTGGCCAATTGAATAGGGCTCTATATAAGCACACAGCATATTTTTTTCACAGAAGTTTTTAGTTAGTGAAGACCTTGCTTTTTGATAGAAGTTTACAAACTAAAAACTTCTTTAAAAAAAAATAATAAGCTCTGTGCTTATATAGAGCCCTATTCAATTGTCCAAATCGCATTTGAATGAGGCCCATAGCCTCTTCCCAACTCACAGGCTGATCATTAGAAAACTAAACCGCAGATTACACTGAAGGCTGTATTCTTTTTTAAATTCTATGGCCCTCATTTAATTGCAATTTGCCCAATTGAATAGGGCCCTAAATAACCACATTACATATATTTTTGAAATAAGTTTTTTGTTAGCAAGAATCGATCCAAAAGAAAGGTTTTCACTAACTAAAAACTTCTTTAAAAAATATATGTTATGTGCTTATTTAGGGTCCGATTCAATTGGGCAAATTGCAATTGAATGAGGCCCTATATGAACAGATAGGTCCTTTTAATTGTGAGAATGCTAAAGCCTCCAAGCCCTTCTCTCCAATTTGTATGGTCAGAACCATATGACAAAATGCTGTCTGAATTGTGTATAAAGATACATTCATTGTTATGTTTTTGCTTTAAGTGTTTTGATATAAAAATACATTATTGTTTAGTTAATAACAACATTGTGAGGAATTCTTCGATAATTGGGTTCAATTTATAATATACTTTGGGCCTCATTCAATTGCGATTTGGTCAATTGAATAGGGCTCTCAATAAGCACATAGCATATCTTTTTTAAAGAAGTTTTTAGTTAGTGAACTTCTATCCAAAACCAAGGCCTTTTCTAACTAAAAACTTCTTTAAAAAAATATGCTATGTGCTTATTTAGAGCCCTATTCAAATGGCTGAATCACAATTGAATGAGGCCCTTTGTATATATGGTGTATTTAAGTTCACTAGGGAGATGTATAATATACATAGGGCCTCATTTAATTGCAATTTGGCCAATTGAATAGGGCTCTATATAAGCACATAGCATATATTTTTTACTGAAGTTTTTAATTAGTGAAGACTTTGCTTTAGGTTAGAAGTTAACAAACTAAAAACTTCTGTAAAAAAAATAAGCTATGTGCTTATATAGAGCCCTATTCAATTGGCCAAATTGCAATTGAATGAGGCCCATAGATAGTATGCAATTCTATACCAACCCATTCACTGCTAAAAAGTCCTTTTGATTTAATTTCAAAAACGCTTGGCAGCCATGGCCGGATTAACCATTAGGCCAGGAGCTCTTCCCTGTGAGGGGCGCCACTTCTTAAAAATAATTGTTCCTGGCTTAAAAAAAATGACATGTTGCAGATCGTAGACTGGCTACTAGGAGGTAACCACCTAGAACAAGACGGTTACAACAGAAAAGGGAACTTACATGTACAGAAAAGGCAAAAATGGGTCCGTGCATACCTTGCGTACTCACTCGCAGGGGCTCCTCCACTTCACTGCCGAGGGGCTCCAAAAAGGTAGATACAGCCCTGTTGTCAGCTTATCCTAGTATGTGGTCATAGCCATCCACTGATACACGTAAACTGAAATAGCTGTTCTACAACAGTAGCAGCAACTGGAACCTTATATGTAGCCAAAGTCGCTTGCCTGGTACTAAACACAGCATAATTACATATAATAGCTAAAAAATTAACAGCTGTAGAGGCGCTCCCTGGGTTACGGATGAGATACGTTCCTGAGAAGGGGCCTCATTCAATTGCGAGTTGGCCAATTGAATAGTGCTCTAAATAAGCACATAGCATATTTTTTTAAAGAAGTTTTTAGTTAGTGAAAACCTTGCTTTTGGATAGATGTTTACTAAATGAAAACGTCTTTAAAAAAATATGGTATGGGCTTATTTAGAGCCCTATTCAATTGGCCAAATTGCAATTGAATGAGGGCCAAGGTCTTTAGGCCGGATTTGTATATAACTCAGATCCATGATGTATTATGAAAGATGGCAACATACACTATAATTTACATAACAATACTATAATGGCTCATATATGGTAATAATAATACTGTAATAATACTAATAATTCCCATGTACTGTAATAATAAGTTACAGAAACTATTGTGCTCGTTTTATGTCCATTCTAGGTTTTCCTGCAGTGGCTGTTCTGATAAAAAAAAATCTTATCTCCAGTGAGTCAGGACAGCCTCCTGGACAGATCCTCTCTGAACCTCTAGATACTTTTTTTGCAGCTTGATAGAAGCTTATTAAATACTAATATTCAATTGTGAGTTTTGAAGCTACATTAATGTTTTCCTTCAAATTATAATTTTATTCCTAATCAGTTATTAAATAAACAAATTAAAAAAACCTGGTTGTGTGAGGATTACAATGGTCCTTTAAAAACTTCTAAATGCCCCCCGTTTCATGGTTGCACACAATGCTATAAATGTTCACCTGAAAGTGACCCAGACTTTCAGTATTCATCTCATTTCCTCTTATAGCTGAAATTGGAATAATTCTAGTTTAAAACAAATGGAGTCTGCAATAAAGTAATGGGCTCACTACTCATATGGCACTCAAATAAATCTCCGGAATAAAAGATTCTTTTTGCAAATCTTTCCCATAAACTTTTAGGGTTTTCAGAAGAATTTTAGGTGCAAATGTTTGGACAAATCCTTCCTTTTTATTTTACTGCAAAATGTCAATTCCGGTTTTCTAAAAAATAAATACTTTTTTTAGTGTTTTGCAGAATCTATCAATTGAACTTCAAGCTTTTCAAATGAAACTTTAAAATGAGTTAATACAAATATATAGTGATTTTTCTCTTTGTTATGAGTCAGTATAAGACATGCAGCACGGGGTCAACAGAGAATTGTTTGCCGTTCTTTACTTTTCCTATAATTCTTTCACCCACGTTTATTTTAAGTACACTTAAAGTCCCATTTTTTAACCATTATAATATAAAATCATATTGTTACATGAAAAAGGAGTTTCTCAAGTGCTATAAAACGACCTTTTATCCTGTAGCACAGACCTACTCTTTTTCAATTGGAAAAAGTAATGGGAGTTCGTATTATTCTTATTGGGTTAAAGTCATAAGAAGAAGTACATGGAAGAAGTGTTTTTCTTTATGAAATTCTACTAAAATAAGTTCTAAGCTGCATCTATCCTGCCCTCAATTGGCAGAATACATACAGCCTTATTAAATTGCTATTCGGCCAATTGAATAGGGCTCTATATAAGCACATAGCATATTTTTATTCCAGAAGTTTTTAGTTATTGAAGACCTTGCTTTTGGATAGAAGGTCACTAACTAAAAACTTCTGTAAAAAAATATGCTGTGTGCTTAAATAGAGCCCTATTCAATTTGCCGAATCGCAATTTAATAAGGCTGATAATGTGCTGCACTAATTAGAAACAGCTATGCAGGATTGGTATGGTATTGTTCCTTTCCAATTATTAGTTATATTGTTCTTTTCCACGATCTGCTACTTGTGCTTCTTGAGCATAAAACTATTAAATTGAGCTTGTAAGTATAAGTCCTATCAGTTCTCCTTTTGTGTAATAACAATGTTTATTTAATTAATAGGACAAGAATAGAAAATATATAAAACCTGTAAATGAATGGTATGAGACAAATAAGTAGTAATGCTTAAAGAATATACAAACTTTAACCACTTCACCATCTTTATGTATGATAAAGCAT
Organism: Discoglossus pictus; assembly: GCA_027410445.1. Taxonomy (NCBI): domain Eukaryota; kingdom Metazoa; phylum Chordata; class Amphibia; order Anura; family Alytidae; genus Discoglossus; species Discoglossus pictus. The sequence continues at coordinate 501,176,500 of CM050163.1, read as the reverse complement.
GCCAATAGAAATCAATAACCTGAACCTCATTATGTACTATGAGATCTCTAAGCATCACATGTGTGGGAGAATATGTTGGAGCTGTCAAATTCTACTACATGTGACTTGCAGAAGAACACATGGCACCTCTGTAGAAATGATATACTCATAATACTTCATTTTTCAGTATATATAGCCCCAAGAATTCTTCAACACATCATGATTTGGTACATCCAGCCTTGACTCCTACAATATGCTCCAATGGTGTTGTAATTTCCCTATCTTAGCTAATTCCTCTTTTAGAAATGTTTAAAAGACCATTGTAATGTCCTAACAACTTGAGATAGGTGTTGTAATTAGGCATTGATAATAAATAGCATTAATATTCAATTATTTAAAAAAGCAACAATAAACCTACAGAAATGTTAAGACTCAGTTGCTGTTCTCCACCCACTGTAAAGGTTAATGGTGGTTGGGGGTGGGGGCTTTGTATAGAAGGCAGCTACTAAATTTCCAGATACAAAGTAAACCAACACAATGATCTCCATTGGTTGGAGACTTGTTGTGAAGTGTGCTACAATTGCTTCCCCTAATTATGCAAAAAGAGAGGAGCCAGTTGACATTGTGTTGAGCAGAAGCCTATAAAAGTATAAAACCTATAAGAGATTTAAAATATAAATACTAGCATTACAAAGTTTAAACATTATAAATCAAGTATACTTGTATGTATGCATGGACTTTGATTTTCAGCTGAAGGTAGGTACTTTAGTCTTTAAAATTGTATTCAATATTTAATTATCAAAAAACAAAGTCAGAGGCGCTCAATCAGAGAACGAACTAACCTTAATTGCTTAGTTCTATGGACATGATAACCCCCTCTGAGAGCAGGATCTCTTATCTCACTTGTGCCATTCACAGGGAAAATATCCTTTAGTATATTTGTCTGGTCCCACTCACTAGAGTGACCCAGCCCCGAAATACCAGGCAATTCTACCCTGAATAGTAGAAAGAGCAAACCCCAGACAAATGTTTCAGCCTTCATTGGGCCTCGTCAGTGAGGTGTAGCTGAACTCCCTAAGGCACAGTGAGCCTTCGGGAGGAAAGCTGCACCTCACTGACAAGGCCCACAGAGGACGAAACGCGTCTGGGGGTTCACTGTTTATCCTGTTCAGGGTAGAATTGCCTGGTATTTCGTGGCTGGGTCACCCTTTTGAGTGAGACCAGACTGATATACTACAAGATATTTCTCCCTGTGAAGGACACAAGTGAGCTAAAAGAGGTTGCTCTCTGAGTAGGTGACCAGACCTATAGGACAAACCTACTATAGGTATTTTCTGTTCTCAGATTGAACACTTCTAATTTTGTTGTTGTGTATGCAAATGACCCTTAGGGGTTTTTCTCACCCTAAGGGTGATAGCAGGAACCAGACATGGGCTCCTTGCTCACTGTGCCTTAGGGAGTAAAGCTGCACCTCGCTGACGAGGCCCACAGTGGCCGAAACGCATCTGGGGTTTGCTGTTTCTCCTGTTCAGGGTAGAATTGCCTAGTATTTCAGGGCTGGATCACTCTAGTGAGTGGGGCCAGACAGATATATTACAGGATATTTCTCCCTGTGAAGGGCACAAGTGAGATAAAATAGGTTACTCTTTGAGTAGGTAACCTGACCTATAGGACAAACCTACTTCAGGTATTGTCCGTTCTCTGATTGAGCACCTCTAATTTTGTTGTTCAATATTTAAGAATGCTATTAGAAATCATTAAATAAGATTTTTTAATAATTATAAAGGCATAATGAAAATAACTAGTTTGTCTTGCTAGGGCATTAGATTGGTCCTTTAAGAAGCAGGCAGGACTGTGAAGAACCTCAGCAGTTTTCAGTGGGTTCACCATGACACTGGAGTGTAACCTTTATAGAGCGGTCCACAAATAGGCACCACAACCTTAGTGAAGCTTAGTGAATCTAGGGGAAGTTATAACTTGGTTGAAATGTATTCTCAGAACTATGAAAAAAACTATTTCGTTACCAAAAACTACAACGTTGCAATCATCACAAATAATGAAATAATGTCATAAATAATACTGAATGTTTATTTTGTTCTGGCACACAAATGAAAGATAATATATAAAATAGTCCATAGCCTGTATTTGCATGCTGTTTCCTAAAACAGAAAATGCAAATTTTTGTGCATCATATTTTTTTCCATTTTACATAAATTACTAATTTCCCATAACGTGAGAGTGCATAGGCAGCATACCTAGTGAAGGATGCATTTATCTTATGTATAATTTAGATTCATTTAATTAAACTAGCAACAATAAGAGTGGTAATTTATTTGTCAGGTAATAATGTTATTGCATTTATCACTCATTAGCAGCCTAACAAAGTGTCATTTTACTTAGCTTTTCTTACTTTGTACATCATGCGTCTAATCTGTCTCTATGCGAAATTACAATAATGCATCTTCAATTTTTGTCAATGCACCATTACTAGATATGTAAATGACCTTAAAAGCCAGCTTTAATTTGTGAATACTTTGTTAAAAGTGTAAGTGCATCTAAAAGCCTTTTTGAATGGTTAACACCATGCCTGCTTTTGCATGCAGATTAAATGTACCAGCGGACCACATCCACAATAGTGCAATTTAATTGGACAAGAGAGAAAAATCATTTTTAACATTGCTTAAAATGTCCATTTTTATTAATAAAAGTTTATGAAGTCCTTGGGTGTTTGCATTTTTTTTTATGTTTGATTTTCTACAAATGTGAACTTTCAGTTATTTATTAGGTCAGTGAAATTTGGTGGTGTTTCTGTGATTAGACTTTTTTATTTTAGATAAATATGTAGAGCCTCATTCAATTGCGAGTTGGCCAATTGAATATAGCTCTATATAAGCACATAACATATTTTTTATACAGAACTTTTTAGTTACTAAACTTCTATCCAAAATCAAGGTCTTCACTAACTAAAAACTTTGGTCAAAAAATATGTTATGTACTTATATAGAGCCCTCTTCAATTGGCAAAATTGCAATTGAATGAGGACCGTAGAATTTTAGATAAATATGTAGAATACACGGACTGACCTGGCAAAATAGTTTTATATTTTAAAGAAGGTTTAATTCTTGTTAAAAGGATATGCACATTTCCTGGATTATGAATGCACCTGATAGAGGAGAATTAGTAGTGTATGCAAACATGTTTTGCACACAGAAAAAAAATACCAGAATAAAAAATGTACACACTTACAGTTGTGCTCAAAAGTTTGCATAGTTTGCTGGAAGAAATTGTGACATTTTGGAATTTCATTAAAAAATATGACTCATTATGCAAAAAATGTATTTTATTGAAAGATAGTGATCATATGAAGCCATTTATTATGACATAGTTGTTTGGCTCCTTTTTAAATCATTATAACGGAAATCACTTAAATGGCCCTGATCAAAAGTTTGCATACCCTTGAATGTTTGGCCTTGTTACAGACACACAAGGTGACACACACAGGTTAAAATGGCAATTAAAGGTTAATTTCCCACATCTGTGGCTTTTTAGCTTTCCAGCATGCAAGATGACCAAAGACTTTGCATGACCTGGAGGCATTTTGCCAAGACGAATGGGCAGCTACACCACCTGCAAGAACTAGGAGCCTCATAGACAACAATTACAAAATACTGCACGCTGTCACTGATGCTAAAGGGTGCAATACACAGTATTAAGATCTAAGGGAAAGCATATTTTTGAACAGGGTTATTTATTTATTTTTTTCCCTTGTTGCCATGTTTTGTTTTATGATTGTGCAATTCTGTTATAACCTACAGTTAAATATGAATCCCATAATAAATAAAAGAAATGTGTTTTGCCTGCTCACTCAAGTTTTCTTGAAAAATGGTACATATATAACCAATTCTCCAAGGGTATACAAATTTTGGAGCACAACTGTACATTGAAGTCAGCAAAATGTCTTGTAAATTCTGACAGTTGCAAATTAGGGTATATACCCTCCAAACCCAGGATAAATTAGCATCAAATTTAAAATGATTTGTTTTGGCCAATCAGGTTACCTGAAACTTTTAAATGAACTCTGGGTTCCTGTTTGTACTTCAAAGCAGCCTGGGATATGTAGTGTATCACTGATATGTGCTATGTAATGCTGCTGACATACAGACAGGAAGCTGCAAAGGGACTGGTTGAGCAAGCAACAGCAGGTATATCCACTCCGATTGCAATGCTATTCAATTAACCTGGACCGCAAGTTAGGGGCAGATCGCGAAAATTGGAAACCATGCAACTGTAAGCAGAATTTGCGAGCTTGAACATGATCAATTAACCAAGGCAGTAAGTCCTGATTGAGAATCAGCCAATAGAAACAAAGCCTGTAACGTAGCCGGCAAGATTTATAGCTATGAAATCAGACCCGTAAATCAAGGTGCGCATGACTTGCATCTTAAGGCCGAACTGTGGCACTTTGCAGTCGCAAATCCATAGTACTGTCATGCCCGTAACTACTAGGTATCCAGATTTTTAAACAAGCCATGACATTCAAGTCTGTAACCCTAAAATGGAGGCCAAAACATTATGGCCTCCAAAGGGTTCACAGACCACATTTAAACCCTGTAAAGGTCAATATAAACCCAACAGTGCACTTTAAAACACAGGGAAAGCATGGAGAGGCATTACAATTACTTGCACAATAATCCCCAAATAAAAAGTAGGCTAATTAAAAATATTACATTTTCATCATATGTTGGAATGGTCATTCACATGTCAATATGAAAAGCCATGCTGCAACATGCAGAAAGTAAAGGCACACTACCTGATTACATAGCATCACCAAAACATGACACTCAGGCCAAATTAACCATTTCCCACTCAGAGGCTTTATTGTGGCCCCCTGGTATAGCTCACAGCTTCATTCAGGTACACAAGCCCCTTCAACACCACCACCACTTAACAATCCACACTTGTGTTAATTGATGAATAGCAGATAAAGATGTGAGGTCACAAAATGGGAATGGCTATACATTTTGACACATGGCCACCAGCAATGGCGTGGGACTTTCCTGGATGGGCGTAGCGGAGATTACCCCTGATGGAGGTGAGTTGGCTATTGATCCCTGAGCCTCTGGACAGTCTCCCTGTGTGCTTGCGGCCCTTCCTGATGGGGAAGAGTAGATTAGTGTGGTGTATGTTCCCCTGGCCCTCTTCAGAATTGCTAAGTGGTGGTGGTGAAGGGGCTTGTGTACCTGAATGAAGTTGTGAGCTATACCATGTATGGCCACTCTAGGTGGGCACGTCATAGCAGAGAGGTCAGACAAATCACAGTCCACTAGAAAAGGAACTGGCAATCCACTCCAGTATCGTTGGAATGCAAGCCTGGTGGAAAAGCACTGGCAGAGATCTAGCTAAATGTGCTGCAGTCCATAGGGTCACAGAGTCTGACACGACTGAAGGACTGCACAACAAATAAACAAATGTTCCCCGGGTTCTTAATCTATGTGATGTGGCGGTGAAATATGGCCACTATTTGTGTTCCCAAATGTAGATTTGATGAGCGAGATGTATATTCAATTAAATTGATGTTTTAGGGGCCACAATAGAGCCTCTGTGAGTGGGAAAGTTTTCATATGGCATGAGTTTCATGTTTTGGTGTTGCTATTTAATCAGGTAGTGTGGCTTGAATTATGTTCTGAATGTTGCAGCATGGTTTTTCATATTGGCATGTGCATGAACATTATAACATATGATAAGACAAATATATTTTGCAAATGCATTTTTATTATTGGGGGATTATTTTGCAAGTAATTGCATTATCACATATGCTAAGTGGTGGTGGTGAAGGGGCTTGTGTACTTCAATGAAGCTGTGAGCTATACAATGTAGGGCCAGTGTAGCTGGGTACATCATAGCAGAGAGATCAGACAAATCACACTCAACTAGAGAAGGAACTGGCAACCTACTCCAGTGTCACCTGTCATATTCATTTTAGGTCCTCATGGGAGTGTTCCTAATCCACAGTATCACTTATTGGACTTGGCCTGTGTATTAACCCTTTATTATTATTAGATCAGATATTGTGTATTATATCATATCTAATGCTATTATGACTATTATTCCTTTTAATATGTATTGGGCTATTGCATGTTAACTAGGGCTCATTAGTTTACATCTATAGGAATGTGACACTAATGTGATGCATGTGGATGTCCCATAACCCCAACCATTGAAAACACACTGACACAGTGAGAACGGGATAACAAAGCTTTATTTTATACACAGACCACAATCAGAAATGTACAAGACTGTGCATTAATATCATGGGTGTGGGGTGGGCGGATCCCGGGGGGGGGAAAGATGCTATTATTGAAAAAACAAGATCCCTACTGGGGATAATGTGATAGTCTAGAATAAGCATGATGCATAGCACCTACCAGGGTCACATGTGGTCACTACACCACTACAACCGGAATCTGAGGAAAAAAAGGATCATCAAAAATCACTCCATTTAATTGAAGAAACCATTAATGTGCATAGCACTTACCACTTTTCTGGATCCGCTCAATGAAACAGCTGATTCAACCTCTGGACTTTGTAATCCAATCCAGATTCACACATACAGTGTGGCACCAAAAAATTGGGAAACATTTAAAAGTGGTCAGCTAAAAAAAGGCGGAGGAGGATAAAAAAAAATTACAATGCATGTACAGTAAAGTGCTAAATACTGTACCAATATACCAACTCACCTGTTTCCCATCTGCAAGCATTACTAACTATTAGCTAGGTCTCTGGATAATCAGTAATATGAGCAAAGAGCCATTAAGACGGAGAGGACACAAAGGTCAGCAGCCAGATTCACTGTTAGTTACATCAGACCAAAAGATCTGTTCTCAGACCAATATTAAGATCAGGATCATATGCTGCACTAGTGCATATATTAATGCTGGCTGTCATTAACATGCCATTGTGAGACTTTGCAAGTCCACCGCCTTAGTGGTATTAGTCTACATTGAAGCTAGCAACAATCATGTCTGAGATATCTGGCTATATGATAGCTTTAAGGTGGTGGGAGCTAAATTTTAAGGGGGCTGTTATTGAAGGAATGTCTACCTGAAAGGCACTGGGAAAACCTTACACTTAATACATTTCCTCCACAATGCTTGCAGATGCAGAAGATGCCCTCATGAACCTGAATTGTACCTAAAACAAAACAAATGGGGAAAAAACAAAACATAAGGTCTGAAAAAACATAGGGACTGCAGCATCTCTTTTCAACAGCATTCCTCAGTGACCATCAATTGGTGACATGTTAAACAGAACCCTATGTGTCCACAGAGAAGAGGATTATGGACCATGTGATGGGAGGTAGCCAGCTGCATACAAAATATCACCATCACATAGGCCATCAAAGACTCTGTAGCCAGGCTAGATTAGGTTAACATTGTGACCAATATATTCACTGAGGAGTGCTGTTGAGAAGGCACAAACATGTCCGCAGCCCTTACGTCCTCCTCCGCCTCGCCACAGGGCCTACAACCTCTGCCGCCGGACGCTGTCTCCACGCTGGTGGGTGTGGGAAGGCAGGGTGAGGCAGTAGCACCAAGCCTGGTGGGGTTGGAGGCATGTTGGGAGGAGAGCAGGGGCCAGGCTGCTGGTGGATGATGCCTCTGGGGTAGAGGATGGGGGCCTGGGGACCAGTCCCAACCTTAGCAGCCCGGCCAGGTAAGTCTCAGTCATCAGATGATGCTTCCTCTCCTTCCTAGAGTGCCTGGCCAGTCTGCGCATCATCTCTGAATGGTGGGCAGAGATGCTGGCCTGGATCCACGAAGTAAGTCACGCTGATCACGCATGATGGCCAGCATCTAAGCCTGCACAACCTGGCTCGGTGGTGATGGTGGGGACAGAGGTCCTAGTTGCAGAGCTGGTTGAGGAGGTGGCAGGGATGGAGTGGGGAGTGTCTGGGGCCTGGCTGGAGCCAGGGTTGATGCTGGTGGTGTTGGTGTCTGTGTCCCTGGTGGCGACCAGGCCAGAGCACTGGTGTGTGGGGAAGGAGGTCTTCGCTGGCTGGCTTGAAGGTTAAAGTGCCCGGCGAAATCAAAAGTCATTTGAGGAGGGGGATAGTGGGGTCAAATCCAGGCATGCTTGGTGTCTGTCCACGGGGGGATTTCCCCAACACAATGACCTCCCCCTCCTCAGAGTCAGGGCCCTCTGATTCTCCTCCTCCCCCCCCCCCTGCACTCTGGTTCCTGGATGCTGAGTGATAGAAAAGAAAGGTACATGTCATTATTATGATGAATAACAGATTGTTATGTGTTCATTCCTAACTATCTGACATCTAGGCTTGAACATGGATGATTCTCCTCATTGCAACTCTGATCTATTCTTAGGTTTATCGTCTTGATCGTTCTAGGCTCCTAACGCTATCTGGATTCCGGCTGCAGTCTGTAAATGCATAGGTTGCAGTGGGCACACCAATACATGGACTATCTATTGCTTGATTACTGTTGTGGTGCCCAGGAATGACAGTGATTTGTCAGCTTCACGGATTTAATGACACATCCATCTATCCCTTGTTAATTCCATGGAGCTTACATGTCAGTGTCCTTGTTGGTCAGCATGTACATGAGTAGTGTGTGAGATGCACATGTGGTGGCATGTTGGTGTATGTCATATTCACCTGACATGGAGGCTGGGTCCTGCTGGGCCTCCAGGCCTCAAGCTCCAGCGTCCAGTGGGCGACGGTTTCAGAAGGTCCCTTGCGACCCTCTCCCACTCATTATAGTTCACACTGCAGCCTTGCTCCTCTCTTGACATCCTCCTTACCTTGGCCCTGATATCAAATCGGTACTTCAGGGGCCTCTCATCCCTAGGCGCTGTGCCTACTACAGTCACTTCTGCCGCTACCTCGTGGCCACGGATGGCACCAAAAAGCACCACATTCTCCCGATCCGTATTGTTGTGGGCCTGTGCTTGCCACTAGCCTGTGAGGGTGCGTGGTGTGTTTTAATTCTATCTATTTCTGTGTAATCTGTAAATATGTGTAAATCTTTAGTGTAAATACGTTTGAAATAGAATATAAACGATCAAAAACTTTATCTACCGCTCTCAAAAACACAACTACTCTCTCTCTCAAAAAATACACCCACCAGCTCCTGGACCTGCGTGCCACTTCCAACGAAATTTACAACACAGTCAACGCATGGGCGTGTGTCAATCAAATATAAGCTTCCACTGTCAATCATATTGTCTAGCCCGCATACGATTGGCTGAGAGTACTAGGTCGCGCTGCGTTATTCCGCAATTGGATGTTTCAGGCAGATCGCGACTAGTCCATCCCCTTTCCAATTTCCAAGTGTGGCTTAAGTTTTCGGGCTTGAGTCTCAAGCCCATAACTCGCGCCCAGCTCAAATTTAATTTTAAGCCCACATCCGCTGCGGGTCTCAAGTTGCACTTTGAATTTAATCTGGCTTATGTAGGTGACATGTCAATCAAATAGCAAATCAATAAATATGAAATATAAAGGAGCCAATGTAATAGTTCATGTGGGTGGCCTGATATGTATTAACTCATTGATTCCCGAGCTTGATCTAACCCAGAAAATGATTCATTATTAATTTTTATTGCAGATTTACAGGCTTGAGACTGTAGTGCAATTAATTATAATGCCTGCCACCACTTTCCCCCTATTATAGAGTAAAGAATTGATTTTTTATTGGCATTTCAAGTCCTCAGGACTTTGCGAGTGCTCCTTGGTACCATTAACTTGTGGTTTGATTTTGACCATTTGCGGGCTTGATGGAGTGGTTAGCGATGGGGAATCAGAGCAATTGAATAGCGATTTGCGATTTTAGTGATCAGAAGTCTTGTGGCTGTGAAAGATAAAAGGCTTGGAGGGTATTAACTTGCGATTTTACTAATTGCTATAAATCGCAGCTCGGAGCACGTAACTTGATTGGAGCCTGCAAATGGAGGCCAATTGAATAGCAAAATAAGTTACGGCCTCCATCTTCCGAAAGCCTCAATTGAATGAGGCTCTTAGTCTAGCTAAGGGTGGTTATCCTGCTGGAGGTTACTCTTTTATTGAGATCTGTTGTCAAGTTGCTATGCATAATGGCAGTCTTTCAAAAGAACTAAACAGAAATGTTATGTAAATCCACTGTTCCTCCCATTCCTCACAGATTTCCAAGACAAAATGAATGCTGCCATCGAAGCAAAATTGAACGCAATAGTTACACATGAAAGGCAGTATTAATGTATTAATATTATTATGACATATTTGTACAAAGTTTAATATAAATAAGTGCAGCCTTTTATTTTATACCATTCTATTAAATTTTGCTTTAATGTAAGCAGACAACCTTTGTTCCCAACAGGATTAGAAACCTGGGAGGAATGGGAGGAGCCTTGGGGTTAGATAACATTTCCCTTTAATTCTGTTGAAGGAGAAACACTTTAAATAGCCTTTTCACAACAAAGCTAAACAGAAGAGTAGGCCCCAGTAAGACAACCTCCCTCTCAAGCTACTGGCAGACTAGACGAACAAGATATAATTCCCCATTATTTAAACAGAGTCAGTTAAATTTAAGATTTTTTTGTATGTTCCAGGCTTACATAGCTGCTAATACTGTTAGGCCCTCATTCAATTGCGATTTTGCCAATTGAATAGGGCTCTAAATAAGCACATAATATATATTTTTTAAAGAAGTTTTTAGTTAGTGAAAACCTTGCTTTTGGATAGATGCTTAATAACTAAAAACTTCTTTAAAAAATATATGTGATGTGCTTATTTAGACCCCTATTCAATTGGCAAAATTGCAATTGAATGAGGGCCATAGTTTGCTACATATTTCCCAATCATGTAAATTTGTTTTAAAATAAGTTAAAATAGCACTGCCCTAAAAGGGCAAAATCAAATGGTCCTCATATTCCCTATTTGTTGAAACGGGGTCCTTTTGATAATTTTTTGAACAATCAAAACAAATTAAAAGGCAAAGTGGTTGCACTTTCAACCCTAGAACTCCAAAAGATAACAGGTACCAACCTTTCCTTTTCCTAATGTAGCAAAGCGCAGTTGTCCTTCTATGTTAGACACTCTAACCCAGTGGTTACAATGGAAAATGGCATTGTATTGAATCTCTCTCTCACTCTCTCACTCTCACTCGCACTCTCTCTCTCTCTCTCTCTCTCTTCTTCCCTCTCTCTCTCTCTCTCTCTCTCTCTCTCTCTTTCTCTCTCTCTTCTTCTCTCTCTTCTTCTCTCTCTCTCTCTTCTTCCCTCTCACTCTCTCTCTCTCTCTTCTTCCCTCTCTCTCTCTCACTCGCTCTATTCTTCCCTCTCTCTCTCTCTCTCTCTCTTCTTCTCTTTCTTCTTCTTCTATCTCTCTTCTTCCCTCTCTCTCTCTCTTCTTCCCTCTCTCTCTCTCTCTCCTCTCTCTCTCTCTTCTTCCCCCTCTCTCTCTCTTCTGTCTCTTCTCTCTATCTCTCTCTTCTCTTCTCTCTCTCTCTCACTCTCTCTCTTCTTCTCTCTCCCTCTCTCTCTTCTTCCCCCACTCTCTCTCTCACTCTCTCTCTTCTTCGCTCACTCTCTCTCTCTTCTTCTCTCAATCTCTCTCTTCTCTCTCTCTCTTCTTCTCTCTCTCTCTTTCTCTCTCTCTCTCTCGCTCTTCTCTCTCACTCTCTCTTCTTCCCTCACTCTCTCTCTTTTTCTCTCTCTCTCTCTTCTTCCCTCTATCTCTCTCTCTTCTTCCCTCTTTCTCTCTCTCTTCTCTCTCTCTCTATCTCTTCTGTCTCTCTCTATATATCTCTCTCTTCTTCTCTCTCTCTCTATCTCTCTCTTCTTCCCTCTCTTCTTCCCTCTCTCTCTCTCTCTCTCTCTTCTTCCCTTACTCACTCTCTCTCTCTCTATCCTGTCTCTCTCTCTCTCTATCTCTCTCTTCTTCTTCTTCTCTCTCTCTCTCTTCTTCCCTCTCTCTCTCTCTTCTTCCCTCTCTCTCTCTTCTTCCCTCTCTCTATCTCTCTCTCTTCTTCCCTTACTCTCTCTCTCTCTCTCTCTCTCTCTCTCTCTCTCTCTCTCCCTCTATCTATCTATCTATCTCTCTCTCATCACTATATCATATTAAGAAATGCTCATTGCCCCCCGCCAGTACCAGAAAAACTGTCCTACATGTTTAGATGGGAGAAAACATTAGGTAAATATTTCCAATCCCTTTAATATTAATACTATTGACATATAGATGACAATTGCATTAACTTACTGGAAACTTATTATAAAATCCATTACAGGTGGTCCTTAATCCACTAGCCCATATAATCCAGGGTTTTGCCCAAACTGCTGCAGAGGCTACCAAAGTTATGGTGTTTTTGAACATATTTGCTAGGGATGCTCTATTATCCAGACACTATGGCAAAAAAACTGTTGACTACGTCTTACCGGTCGCCTCCTTCCTAATGAACTGAAACAATCTTGTTACACTTTGGCTTACAACATATCCCGAAAATATAATGTATGTTATTTAATTGATGCATTTTTTATTACCTGTTAAAAATTGGCAATAGGGAGAGTCTGGGAAATTAAAGTTGCTCCTTCCTGGCAAGCAAAAGGCAAGTTCAACCTAAAATTAAGTTACTTTTACATTAAAGAGCAATCTTAGAGAAGATTACGTGCCTATGTAAAAGTAAAACGTGCCTAGTTTGCTAGATATGTCATGTTGGTAGTGCCAGTAGTAGGCCCTGATTTGATCACAAAGCTTTTATTGGAATATGGTTTAGACCTTTACCTACCAATCAGGAAGCTCAATATATTTATTTAAGTTTTTAACTAATAGTGAAAGATGCCATAAAAATAAGACTATAATTCAATGACCAACTGGGATAACAAGTGCTTGTAACTGCAACTTTGGTATTTTCTGATGATCTGCAATGAAGTCCTGTAATGAACTCTTGCAATTACCTTTTTTTTTTCTTGTTTATGCTATCACTTGAAAAATCTAATAAAAATGTTATTATGTAAAAAAAAACAGAAAGAAACACTGTATGAAAAGTATATCAAGTCTGATTAATTGTGCCTTGTGCTAAATACTGACCTCAGCTTGGCTTGACTGTTGTGCTAATAATATTCGGAGTTTACTTCAATAAAAATTGCCATCTGGTTTGTGTTGCACACATGCCCTAGCTATCAATCTCATGTAGCAGCTCTTCATATGCAAAATCATCAGTGGTGCTTGCAAAGTCAATGTAATTGACTCCAACCTTGCTTTATGCAGTCTAATTTCTTCTGACAGCCTCAGTCTTGCATTAATTGTTGTATTGTACTTGCGTTTTGTGCTGCATATTTTTCACATGAAACATAAAGGACCACAGTTGTTTAGTAAAAATGTCATATTAGCAGCTACATAATCCATGGACACAATGCCTGTGTATTATCCTTGGCCCCTATTCAATTGTAAGCTCTAAGTTGCCTTCATACCGGCCATAAATCTGTGGGCTTGAAATTTGCAACAGTTACAGATCGATTCAACTGACCAAGCCCGCAGCTACCTGATCGAAATCCTCAACAGTTAACCATGCAGCGTAAGTAGCATTTCAGAGCATGATCATGATCAATTAAACAAGGCCGTACCTACCGATTTAGAAGCGGCCAATAGTAAATGAGACGGTCATCGTTACGTCAGTAAAATATGGAGGGTAAACGTCAATCAATTAGCGTTTAGAGGTCCGATATTTGATCGGACTCGAAAAGCGGCAAAATAATAAAAATACATTGTGATATTGTTCTTGTCCATGTTGGTGGCCTGATATGTAATAACTCCTTGATTCCCAAGATTGATATGACACAGAAATAAAACATAAAAATAAAACAATTTTGATTGCAGATTTGCGAGCTTGAGACTGTTGTGCAATTAATTTGAATGTCTTTCATCTATTTCCCCATTTTTTAAAGTGCAGTATTGATTTTATAGTTGCATTTACAGTGCTACAATCAGGTGTTTAGCCCCCTTGTGAGTCCTATTGTGAGTCCTATCTAGTACCCGTAGGATTTTCTTCTACATTTGCCATTTACGGGTGTGAGAACATTTGTGGGCTTGAGGAATTGTAGCAATTGAATAGTGATTTGTTATTTTAACATTTACGGGCTTGAAAGATCAAAGGCTTAGTTGGGTTTGGGGTTTTGATTTTAGCAATCGCAGGGACTTTCAGCCCGTAACCAGTAAACAATTTGCTAAAAGACGCCAATTGAACAGCAAATTAGTTTACGGGCTACATTATAAGCTCCAGTAACCTAAAATTGCTAAATTGAATAGGGGCCCGTGTGTCTAAGGTATTGCATGCTTGACATCCTTCCTATTTAGATGCACCAGCATCTAATACCTGTGCACACTTAGAGGCTGGAGTACTCACCACATCAAATCCTTGACTCCAGACACAGAACTTGTGATGATGCGCACATTGTGAGAAGCATACTCTCTCATGCTAGCTCTTGTGTGGGATGTGTTATTATTTATGTTATACAAGGTTTATTAAAGGATTCATTTGCATTATATGTTCTCCTTTTGTTAATGAGTAAAGTTCAAAATGAGGCTCCCATTTCAAGTGAGTGATATAGTAGATTAATTGTATGTACAACACATGTATTACACTAAATGGCCACTTATGTGTCATGGATTTACCCAGGGTCCAGCAGAGGCATCACATTTATTTTTCTAATTAAAAGCTAGCTGTATGACTTTTTTCCTGATTACTTATATTCTTAGTTAGACTCAATTTCTTCAAACAATGTCTGAATTAATTGTGCAATGGCCCTTTAAAAGTCATAATTAATCAATATTTATCTGTGATCATAATATGTGTTTGTGTAGCATGAGCTCACTGTCCTCTCATAGAAAAATATAAATAATATGTCCCACCGTAAAATGCATTTAATAAACAAGTAATAGCATTGATGTGTATGAGTAGTTATATTGTTAAAATGGTTGTTATGGAGAAATGTCTGAGATTTGCTCACACAGCAAAAGATCGATATACACGCATAGAAAAGGGAAAATGTATGTGTCTGTGTGTATATATATATATATATATATATATATATATATATATATATATATTTATATCTGTGGTTGGGCCCTTCTCTTAAAAGTTTTTAGGAGAAGGTGAGGATGGTGAGGTGATCCTGAGGGAGTGCAGAGAGGAGCAGGGGTAGAGAGTTTAAGGAGGAGAGTAGTTCCTCCAACACCTCCAGGTTTAAACACCTGATAATTTGTGATCAGGCTCTTCCCCTAAATCAAGGTAGCTGAAGGTGTGCTGAAGCTATGAGACTATATTCTGCTTAGAAAGCCAAAAATAGGGTGGAAAACTGAAGGAGATTTGTTCTGTTTAGTAAAGGGTGCTCTGATCTTTCAGGTTGTTTCTAGAATGTATCTGGTGTAGTAGCTAGATTTTAGATGACCCATTTTCTTAATAATGTGAGACGAAGTGTGGTTTTTAGATGCAGCTGAGGCTGCTCCTATTCTGAAGGAGAGGTGAATGAAGGTGGCTATGGTGGAGGAAGGCTTGATATGCTTAGAAGGGTATGAAAAGAGAGTTTGTGAAGTTGTAGAGGGTTTTGATGGGACACCAACTATCGTATGTTGGAATGTAAGGAATGTTGTCATTTTGATGACTGGTTTCAGTTGACTGAAGAGTCAATATCAAATGATAATTTTCAAAATATGAGATTATATTTTGTGAGGTAAGGTTGCAACTGAGATAGAGTGAAATCTCTTGGTCACTAGTGAAGGGTTATAGGACAAGTTGTGTGAAAGGAGTGGTATGCTAGTCATTTTGGATGGATGACTATTGGGCCAATTATTTTGGCGTGTGGCATTTGGGCAGCATTCTACAGCCACTGAAGTTACAACCCTTGGAGTGGATACATGGTCTGTCTGCGGATGCTGAACAGAAGAAGGAATGTGAACAACACTATTGGAGCATAGTACTGGACGGGATGGTGGTGGACAGAAATGAGCGTTATGAAGGGGAGAGTGAGAATGCTGGCACATGGATGCTTTGACTCCAGCCGAGTGACAGTAAAATAATTCCTGGTCAAGGGATGGTCATTTGAAACAATAATTAATATGGCCTCAGCCATTTTGTTGTGAAAGATCAATGGTAATCATAAATACAAATAATCATCCAACTCCTGGTGTTGATGGAGGAATGACAAGCAGATACTGAAGATACTGAAGCCCAGGATGAACTCTGGTACCGTCTCTGTCTTGGGTCCTTGGCCTTGATTGACTGAATCGGTTACATCTGAGAGTTATTTTTGGATCTCTACCTGTTGGTTTACAGTCATGCTGGATGTTAAATTCTGCTCTGCAGGCTTGTTTTAGAGGAGTTTGTACAATTCAACCTTTTTGGCTGAGGCAGAGTATAGGACAACTCGATTGTTAAGTTCTTGAATTAGTTTAGGCATGGTTCATTGACGAAGGATTGACTTCCCAGTGTGGATGGGGGCTTAGCTGCGTAGGAAGTGGCCTGAGATAGGTTGCTTTCAGCGTCAGATAGCCCTGGTTATGTTACAGTTTGATTGAGGAGAAACACATCTGAAAAGATACAGATTTGTGACAAGCAGAGGGCAGGTGGTGACAATTCCATAAGGCCATTACTGCATCTAAGTGATACAAACCTGGAGAGTGGGTGAGACTGATGGTACTGGACCAGGACGGAGTGCAGGGAGAGATCATCAAAATCAAAATGGTGAGCAAGGCAAGGAACTCTCAGAAGTGGAAGCATATACAACTAGATTGAAGGTGGAATGCAGAGAATGTATCTTACCGGCTTGGATAGAATGGAAGGGTGTACTGCGATTATGAACTTCAAAGTGTTTATGAGTAATGCTGGAAGGCATTTCTTCAGTGAGTTTAGGCATGGTCCACTGAAGAAGCGAAGATTGACTTTCTATTGTGAATGGAAGCCTAGCTGGGTAGGAAGTGGTCTGCGATATGTTGTTTGCAGCGTCAACTAGCACAGGTTCAGTCATTGTTTGATGGAGGAGACAAAAATCTGAAAAGATAAGGATTTGTGACAAGCAAAGAGTAGGTAGTGATGATTCCATAAGGCCACTGCTGTGTCTAAGTGATACAAACATGGAGATTGTGAAAGGCTGCTGGGTATCAGCCCAGGATGGAATACTGGGAGAGATAATTGAATGGTGAGCTAAATGATGACCCCTCAGAAGTGGAAGCATATATGACTAGAGTGAAGGTAGAATTTAGAGAATCTAACTTACAGGCTTGGATCGAATGGAAAGTTGTACTACGACTATGAACTTCAAAGCCCTGAGGTGCAGTTGGAACTACTGAAAAACAATGGAAGGAAGGGGAGATCCTATAGATATATTGGATACGGGGGAGAAAGGAGAGAGGGTGGACTGTCTGAGGAAGGATTGGCTAAAGCGCCACAGAGCAATGAGGTCCCAAGCAAGAGTATAGACATCCTGTCGTCCAAAGCAAAAGAAAAAGAACATGAGGTGCCAGGACAGTCCAGCAAGGGCAGCAGGGAACTAGAGACAGAAGGCAGGGGATGGAGCCAACCAGGGACCAGCCAAGCACCCAGCTACCAGAGCCTGGTACCCACCCTGAAACCCACCTAGAAAGAAATACCCGTCCACTCAAAGATGACAGAGAGAATGCCCATGACTCACAGCAGGATGACAGAGGAAAGGGAAGAGAAGGAGAAAGAAACAGCCAACTCTGAGTCAGATAGTGAAAGAGGTAAGATAACAAGGAGGGCATCTGGACCTGAGCTGCTAGCACAGGGGCAGCACGCGGAGCCATCGGTGCTGGCAGAGGGGGCGTCTGACAGAACAGCAAAAGCCAAGCCACACCGCCAACACCAAGAGTGGCTGAAGCCCGTTTGAGGGAAGAAGTCCTGCAAAGTGGTGAGTTTGAAGGAGCCGAAGGAGGCGACAGAGGGAGGAGAGCAGTGCAAGGGACACACCTGTAATGGAGAGGCGGGAGGGGAGGACAGGGTGAGAGAGGAGGGAAGGATAGTCCAGGGGAAAGGCAAGGGAGGGATCGTTTGTGGGAAACAAGCACAGCATGGGTGGAGAGAAAGTGGCAGAGAGGTCACCTGGATGACAAGCAGGTTGATACAGGACTCCAAACACGGACAGAAATGAGCATGTGACCCTGAAAGTTTGCAGAGAGGAGGATGGATCGAGTCTTTAAGTAGGAGAGAAGGACCCTGCTCTTGGACTGAGCCTCTAAGCTACACTGTACTAGTGGTACCATGTTAGGGTGTATTCAGTGTTCTATAGAGGTGGTTGTTTACTGGATTGGGTGCAATATAATTGTTGTTAGCTGCTTGCCACATTAATTATCTTAATGCTAATCATGAAACCTATATGATCAAGTCACTTTGTTAGATAATTCAATTTGATTGAAATTGACAACACACATCTTCCCCTCCCAGAAGCACGCTGCTTGCATCAGTAGATGCAATAACTACTCTCCAAAAATGTAAATGTCTCACACCAGCAATAGGCCTCATGTTCTCCCATTTCAAAATTAGATTTATGACTAGCTTATTTTTTCCCTGCTTAATTATGCTGCTTAGAGTCAAAGTTTTCACACATATATATTAGTTGTACAGTGGCCCTTTAAGATATCATAATGGGGAAAACACAGTAGGTAGTAATCTTTATAAAGGGATCCTGATAAAATGTTTTTTTGGGGGGATTAAGGAATGAAAACATGTTGTGGACTCATTTACATTCCTACACTCATTTTCTAAGACTGCAGTGGAAAACACTGTATAGCTTGAAATATTGAACTAAAGGCTAAAGAATATTGGGCAGCAGCCTTAATAGTGATAGTATGGAAACTCACAGCCTTATTAAATTGCAATTCGGCAAATTCTAATAGGCTCTATATAAGCACAGAGCATATGTTTTTTACAGAAGTTTTTAGTCAGTGAACTTCTATCCAAAAGTAAGGTCTTCACAAACTAAAAACTGTAAAAAAAAAATATGCTCTGTGCTTATATAGAGCCTTTTAGAATTTGCCGAATTGCAATTTAATAAGGCTGTCAGTGTTTAAATTCACTATAATTTTGCTCCTAATAAAATATCATGCCATCACTAGCCAATGCCAACAGGAAGCTTTAATGGCATGTATTATGTAAAACACAAGCTGCACTCACTGTCAAGTTATTCATTAACATGTTTCTCCTCTACACCCATATAAAAGAAACCATACAACATAGCAATAATGACAGCTAATATTATAACTGTATATTGGCCACAAGTTGTAATTAAAATGTTATCAGTATATTTTTATTACTGTATTATATTCTTCATTTGACGATTGATTTCTGTTTTACTTATAAGCAGAGAAATCAGTCAGTAAATTCATATTTTTATTATACCTTACTGTAAATATACAGCTCTAAATGTATATTTCTATATTTGTTACTGTATTATATTCCCCATTTAACGGCTGATTTCTGTTTTAATTATAAACAGAGAAATCAGTCAGTGAATGGGGAATATAATACAGTTATAAACAAACTCATATTATTTTTTATTACACCTCACTATACTGTATCCATGCACTATATGGTATTGCTATGCATGTGCAATTGCAATCATTAAAGTAAGAAAGTAGGCGGACTTAATTAGAATAAACTTATTTTAGTAAAACTATGAAAGAGCCACAATAGATAACTATTTATTCGAGCTCTTCATGGTGAATATTAGTGACTCTAGCTCATTGTCACAACAACTGTAATTTTGTGCAGTATTTGTATAATTATGATATGGTATGTGAGACCAGCATAATAATACTACAGTACTTAGCTCAGAAATATTCTGATTATGCATCACCAACCATTACTTGAATTTTATTCAGTGTTTCTATGTAACTATAATTTGATTGTAACAATAGACAGATTAGATTTAGAAAGAACAAAAAAAATTAAACATTTTTCCATGCTGTAATATGCATTTCAAATTTAATTATCATACCTATTATTTCACAAATAAAGTGAATACAATAATGTCCAAAGTGTTGGTTAACCAATGTCAATTACTCTACTTAAGCCGTAATTGATTGCAGTAATATGATAGACTGAAAGTGTTTGCTCTGAAGCACAGTTTGATAGGCTTTATACTTGTCATGTAGATTTGTTTTGCACTGTAATTTTATTAAATTTCATTGCATTATTCACAATAATTTCTCTCCACAGGATAATACATAATTAGCTATACACCTGTCGTAAGGGTCATAATTATTATTACCTTTTACTAATTGGATACAAAAATTATATTCACTCCGTGCCAGATATATTTAAGTGGATACCTTTTCTTATATATTTTTTTTTACCAAACTAACCATAATTCAAATTCCACTTTTCATTCAAGCACCTAATGGACCACTGAATAATGAAAATAAAATATGTGAAAACTTTGAGTCTGACTAAGATCATAATTAATCAGGTGTAATCAATCAATGTAATACAACTATTTTTTAATTTGAAAAAAATAAATGCAGATGCCTATGCAGGACTAGGAGGGTTCCATGATACATCAGTGGGGTATTTTAAATTTCAAGAGAGCCATGGTTGCATTGAGTGATGGAAGGTATCTGCTTATGGGAGTGTGAGGGGAAGAAGGTGCCAATCCCAGTCTTATCCGATTATCAAACAAAGGCTATTGACTTCTGCCTGTTCCCTCCCCTCTCACTCCTCACTCCACTGATAACTAAAAACACTCCATTATCAACTAGCTCTCAAGATAAGATGTAACAAACACAAAATGGATTCCTTGACTCTTAAACAGAGTCTTAAAAAATTCAGATTTTCCCAAAAATGTATCATGCGCATGGCTTAAAAAGCTGCTAATAAATAATGTTAGTTTGGTACATACTCAACAAACACATTTTTTTTTGTGATCTGCAGTGGTCCTTTAAAGAGCATTGGTCATAGTATAGGTTTTATTTGCTTGTTTATTAACAAATTAGTAATAAAAGCATTTAAGTTGGAATCCAATGTAGGTTTTATAACGCACATTTTGACTTTATTGTTACAGACTAGTACATATACTAGGGAGTGAAAAGTAGCAGAGGTGGGAGAAGATTTGAACTAGGAGCTGTCCTAAAATTTGCACTGCACCAGTCTGTTAACTTAAACTACAGTGGCCACTGCAGGGTTGAACACAGATTAAGGGCCCTATTCTATTAGAAGCTCTAACCCGTACTTTTGTCTGTGGGTGTTTTTTTCTCTAAATGTTTAGATTCTATTGACTCAAGCCCTCAATTTACCTCCTTAAGTCTAAACTCGTAAACCCTGCCTTTTTAAGTCTGATTTCAGGGGGAGTGTGTCACGGACTTTGGACTATTTGCTGGACTCTTCTGGACTCACTGTACTGGGTCGTACAGTGACTTACTATGTACCCCTGCATTTCAGACTAAGCAGGAAGTTCTATTGTATTGCTATCTGTTTTTTTTCCTTTTAAGTTATTTCAAACTCCCATGTGCTTTTTTCATCTGTTTTAGTTCATGTGGGTCTCATGATATGTATTAACAGCTTGAGTCCCCAGATCTATATTACTCAGAAATAAAAGTTAAAAATAATATTTTTTAATTGCATTTTTGTGCGTTTGAGAGTGTTGTGCAAGTAATTCTAATGTCCTTCCATGTCTTCCATTCCTCTAAAGTACAGTCTTGTGTGTTTAATTGCTTCTACAGCTCTAATAAGAATTTGAAAAAGCCCTGTGAGTACTTTAGACTTTATTTGCATGCTAGAGCTATGGGTCTAATAGAATATTGATTTTGTGTAACTTTAATTATTTAGCGTTCATAATATTCAAGCTTTGCTAAAACCAATGGAGTTCTAAGGCCAAATTTGCGTCTTTGGCTGGCCCATAGTGATTGTGGGCGGGTAACTCGTAATCAGATTGCGAGTAGCTGATAGAACATGTTTCAATATTAAGAGCAGTTTTAAGTGTGTATACATTTACGAATTGGGCAATAGAATAGGGCCATACATCTCCTATAAAAATAGCCTCCTGGGCAGATGCTTAGAGACCTAATATGCGTTAACAACAATCCACAGTCTTGATCCACACCAGCCCTGGACTGAAGGATAGCCATCTGGCTGTGTGTTATGTGACTCATAGGGGTCAGTTATCGCCCTAATCTGGTTAATAAGGAACTAGTCCAGTACTAGGAAATATTGGACATATACAATATTTCCCTTGTAGTTGCTAGCCTTCCCCCCCAAAGCACAATATAGACATGCATCCCATTACTCCTATCAAGTTCTTATTCACACCCCAACTATAAACATGGGTATCATAGTATGGGCCTAGTGCTACCCAGGCAATTTCCACTATCCTATGCTTCTAACAGGCATAACAAGGAATAACACACAAATCACAATGTTCCCAATGTTAACCCATAGCTCAGTGGGCCTCTTTATCCTGGCACAATACGTATATCCTATAAGGCTGAGGGCATCAGTCTGTAAGGTATTGCACATCTGGCACCTTGGCATGCTACAGGCATGACAACAGGGTATTTTACATGATATGAAGACTAGAAGTATTTATTATCCTGAGACACAAGCATCGTTTTATAGTGTTTCTCGCAAGCAATACTTAACGCCTACATCATCTCATAATCATCTCACAATCATACATAGAATTATTTATTTTTTATGCCTAATCACTCCAGTTCCCTATACACACTATAAAAAATGTAAACTGTAAAAATATGTAAAATGTAATATTATTTCTTGAATTAAAGTTCAGTGGATTATGATTAAAACACTTTCTGATGACTATACATTCTTGCATATGACAAATACATAAATCATATGCCACTATATATTTTTTGTTATTTAGTTATGTATTTTATTTTGTATTTGTAGGCAATTCACCACCAATTAATAAAAACTGAATCTTTTATTGTGTAACATTGTAATAAATGTAAATTATTAAATATATCCCAAACTCACAATTATTATCTAAATGTGTGCTTTTTGTGAACCTCTGTTTTCTCAATTTGCTGCCAGTTAATTTTACATGGCAATTGCCAATACAGCCTTGTAGTGTCCTAGTGGCTGGTTTAACGTCTTAGAGATAGTACTGGGATTATTTTGGGTTCCTGTGAAAGGGTTCTGGACATCTGTGAATACTTATGAACCGAAAACTGGGTCTATGGATGTAGTAACTTGAGAAACACTGCCATTCGACAAGATTTAAATAAAATCTGGGGACAAATTAATGGAATATTTCCCATGGGCCTCATTCTATTAGCGGCCGCAGCCGTTGCGGGGCCGCAAGGACCGGCCGCAAGCTATTCGGCTATTCTATTCCCTTACGGCCGGGGACTCCGGCTGGCTTGCGGCCGGTGCCTTGCTATCTCTTGCGGCCGCTCGCGCCAGAGGAAAGCCTTTGATCTAAAACGGCCGCAAGAGTTTTGCAATTCAATTGCTCCGGGAAACCTCTCTGCAAGGCTAAAAGCGAGCCGCAGCTTACTTGCAGGAAAGAGGTCCCGCTAGCACCAATTAAGCACATAAAATAGCTCAAATAAAGCCATCCTGCACTTTGAGAAGACTATAAAGGGATTTTAGGTGTTAGAAAAAATAGCACATAATTATCCTATACTCAAATCCGTAAAATATTTTATTTTTAATATCCGTAAAATATCCATGTAAAAAGTCCAGAGTGCTTGGAGCACTTCAGACATGCCCACGCCGCAGCCGGAAAATAAATAATAAACAGTTAATTTGAACTCAGGTTTGGGCTGATGTGCAAGCTTGAGAGTGGGTTACTTTTAATCCTCATGTCCCCCAATATGATCCCTAGCATTTACAGAGCTGTACAGTGCAGGCTTGAATTTATTTTTGAGTTTTTATATTTCTGAGATTACGGCCGGTTCCAAGATATGCGGCCGGCCGTAAAAGGAGATCCTTGCGGGGCCGTATAATAGAATCGCGAGTTAACTGAACCCCCGCAAGGAATCGCAGCCTTACGGACGATTTACGGCCGCTAATAGAATGAGGCCCCATGTCTTTTTTAAAACTGCATTTTTATAATACAAAATAAGAGAAATATTTCAATTTCTATCAATACAAATATTGGATATTGACCATTTTTATAAGAATACAGTTTAAATCTAAGGTTTAAATCTTGTTTAATGCCGAACCGTATGTATTGATAATGCCGTTTTAGTGATTTTATTTGGCATTTTATGGCTGGTTATATTAGAGTATATAAACACTAAACTGATATTGTGGATCATTTGACTCAGATTGGTTTAAAAATGCAGGTCAGATCTTTGTGTACACCGTAGCGCAATTCTAATTAAAAATATCTGCTGCAGAATTCAGATGTAACTATGGTAACCTCCGGTTGCAGAATTTTAATTGGAAATATAAACAGAAGTTTAACTAGAAGAGAATTAGCATAAAGTAGAAGAACGAGCTTCAACATACTGACATAACCAGGTGTGACACAGCATTTACATGATGTGTCAAGCGGTGGAAATTAAAAAAGAATGTAGAGGCAATCGTATTCTGTCACAAAAGCGCGCAGAGCAATTTCATAGAAAGGCATTTATTGTCATGCCATTGAGAGGGATGCCCTGACCAGTAACACAGCTGACAATTTCCCAAAGAGAAATGTCATTACAAAGCTTATGTTGATAATATGCAAAAGAAAGAAGGATTATAATATTTCCAATATTTATTCTAGGAAGCTTAAAGGGCCACTGTAATGCTTAAACAATATGATTTCACTTGTTTAGTTACTGGTTAGCAATAAAACCAGTATAAGTACAAAATAAAAACAATGCAGCTTACCTCATTAATGGCCGTTTCTGTATCCCTCCCCATCTCTCTTATCGTCCTGAGTACTACTGAATAGAAATTAAACATTTTGTCTGGGATTACATTATTCAAGCCTTACTTATACAGTCTATATCAATGTTTAGATTAGATTGTGATGGTAAGACTCTCCATATTGTGTGCAGGAGATTGGAATGGACCTGCCTAGGGGAGTCTTTATCCGTTGTCCTAATAACATTGAGCCATATTCAATTCCAAGCCCACAACTCGATCGCAGATGGCCGGATGTCTGCGGGTGTGTTGCTGGCTCCCGTTAATCTCTGATTATGATGCTATTCAATCGAGCAAGGGCGCGAGTTAAGGGCCAAAACCTCAAGCCCGTAAAGCCTGATTTCACCAGTAACGCTTCCGGGTATCCAATCCGGTGAAGCGAGTCAAAATCATTCAAGGCAGTAAGTTGCGATTTCCAGAACAGGTCCATTAACCAATAGGAAGCGGAGGCCGACAATCAAGGCCGCGGGAAACCATTTAAAAGACTGCGGAAATCGTAATTCTTTGACTGTGCTATAGCTGAGAAAGTCAACACACAGGTCTAGGCGTTGGTGGGTTTTTGAGATAGATAAATAAAGTGATAGACAGAGACTGAGATAGAGATAGAGAGTGTTAGAAATAGATAGAGAGTGCCAGAGAGAGAAATAGAGAGTGTTAGAGAGAGAGTGTTAGAGAAAGCGAGTGAGAGATAGAGAGTGATAGAGAGAGAGGTAGAGAGTGAGGAGAGATAGGAAAATGAGGAGAGAGAGAGGGGAACACCGGAGGAGGAGAGTGATGAGAGAAGGAGAGATAGATGTATGGAGAGAGGGAAAGGAGGCAGCAGGTCAGGGAGGGGAGGTACATGTGGGGGGGGGGGGAGGGATGAGCCCCAGATGTAAGCACACAAGGTGTAGGAGGAGAGGGTCATGGGCCTGATCCCAGGGGGAGGTAGAGGGGATGAGAGGCAAAGCCCAGGGAGAGAACAGAGAGGCCAGGAACCCCAGGCACAGTTGGCAGGGCTACCGGTTGTGCCAAAGCAGAGGGCCCACAATTTTAGCGAAGAGGAGACAGAAACCCTCCTCAGGGAAGTCCAAGCCTGCCGTAGAACATCATCCATGGTGGTAGGGATGTGAGGACTGGTGATAAGGCCTAGAATGAGCTGGCTGCAGCTCTGGCTTCATTAGGGGTTGCAAACAGGGATGCCCGGTCGGTTAAACACCGATATGATGACTGCCGGATGAAAGGGGAAAAAGAAGGTGGCAGCGGAGGCCAGAGCAGCCCGTGGTACTGGTGGTGGCCCACCACTCAACATCCCATACTGTGGACGGGAGCGGACTATCAAGGAGTCTTTGGAGCCAGCAGCAGTAGTGGGCCTTCCAGGACAAATGGACACTGGCTATCAGGAAACCCTGGAAAGTGAGTATCATACAGACCATCACACTCTAATATGCACACACATGAACCCCACACACATAGATAACTGACATACAGTAGCACTGTACGATTTCTGGTTCTGACTACAGATACATCGGGCAGCAATAACCATGTAAATATTATAATATATCATATTATCATCCTAATTGTTATCAATGAAATGTCTGTCCAATACCTGTGGTAAAAACAGAATCTGGATAGCAGTTGCCAATGCAGTTTGTGTTAGTGTTATGTTTGCTGTGTGTTCAAAGTTAATATATTACAAAACAGTATACATATCATTTGCAATTGTATATATTTTGTAATGAGTTCCGTCATCCCTATCTTTCCCATGTGACACTGCACCGTTTAAAGCTGTGTGACTTAACTGCTTGAAAGATATCCCCAGCGTTAAACGAGGTACAGCTGTAGATACACATTGATTTTACATCCTAAAGAGAGTACATGTATTGGGGTGCACACTGCAACATATGCGGATACAGACTCTGAGGGACTGCATGTGTGTGTCATGTACTAGCCAAACCTGGACCATGTCT
This sequence comes from Discoglossus pictus, assembly GCA_027410445.1. NCBI lineage: Eukaryota > Metazoa > Chordata > Amphibia > Anura > Alytidae > Discoglossus > Discoglossus pictus. The sequence goes on along the minus strand of CM050163.1, from coordinate 501,149,706 downwards.
CATAAGCATGTTAACACCCATTTCTGAGCATTGGTTACAGATTGGTCAGTCTCACACACACTGCACAGCAGATTCAGATGAGCATGTGTCCTAATGAACTGCAGATGGCACAAGCTATACATATATATATTGATATAAGACATGATCCACAAGGCTCATGATACAGCTAAAAGTGTATCTGCGGGTAACAATCACCACAGCCAATTACAAGTGACCATGATGTCAGGGATATGTAAACACACAGCAAACAATTGTTCAGAGAATCAATACTCAAATAATATTGTCCTCTCATTTCAGTACCCAGGTGGCGTACTCCGCCCACAGAGACGCAGGCAGTGGCTCCACCAGAGCCACCAATATCACCAACGCAGGTGGTAGTGGTGGAGGAAGCTGAGGGGCTGGGCCCATCATAGGAGGCTAAACCAACAGCAGCAGGACCATTGTGGGAATCACCCCCTGGGCCCTCATATGCATCACCAGCACGTTCACAGCCCTTCCAAATTACTGGAGGTTCAATAAGCCACCAACCACCTGCAGGGATGTCGTGCTCCTGGGGACCACTCTCAACAGGCCCACTACTACCACCTGGTGACATCCAGGCAATGCGTGTGACAGACCTCAATCCTCTGGGCCACAACAGATGTTGCCACAGCAGTGGTTTTCCCAGCAGTGGTTGGCCCAGCAGTTGGCCCTGCAGATGTCGCAGCCATTGGTGCCGCAGCTGTTGTTGCAGCTGATGATGTCGCAGCCATTGTTGACCCAACAGACCGGGCCAAGACCATGGGCAACAGCATCTCCATTGCGGGTACCGACTCAATTGACAGTACCCTCTCCAGTGCCACCAGTACCATCTCCACTGCCAACAGCACCATCTCCACTGCCAACAGCACCATCTCCAGTGCCAACCACAGCATCTCCAGTGCCGCCAGTACAGCCAGAGCCTACAGCCTCCTCATCTCACCCCTTACCACAAACGACAGCTGCTACACAGCCACCACAGTTGAATGCACCCATCAATCCAACACTTCCTGGCCGTGGTAGAGGGAGGAAGCTAGTGGTTTACAAGGTGTGGGCCCAATGCTCAGAAAGAGGAAGTAGGTGGGGACATCCCACAGGTCAGTGGTGGTTAAACCTCTACCCAGGACCCACCACACAGACCATGATTTGGGGGAAATGCTGTGTGAATACACATGTGAAGCAATTTGAGGCTCCACCACCTGTTGAATACAATTTGCCTAATTTATTGTTTCCTATAAATCATGGCCTGTCTGATGGCTCCCAAGGAGAGGATTGAGAAATCAATGCCCTAAGTCCTCCTCGTCCACACTCCACAAGGAATATCATTTTGTATTAATGTTGACATAGTAATGGCTGGCTACAGAGTGTGTACACATATGGTTATGTTGAATATTCCTGCAATTCCTGTTCATTGTGGATTGCCATTGAGATGAGATGTTGAAGTCAATCCAAATAGTGTTCTGATTTATATCTTCTTATTACATCTGGTAGGTCTTAATAGCCTAATCTCACGACCATGAAGGCATGTTCCTCAACCTCCTCTTTCTGTGTCACATATTCTGCTAATCAATTTCTGATTATTCCTTAATATCTGACAACATATTGTGAGTGGATTAGATCTGTATGACATAATCCGTGATTATGTTCATCTGTTTAATTGAGCAGACCAAGACAAGTTGTAAGTGCCATGCACATTAATGATTTCTTCAATTAAATGGAGTGGTTTGTGATGATCCTTTTTTTCATCCGATTCTGGTTGCAGTGGTGTAGTGACCACATGTGACCCTGGTAGGTGCTATGCATCATGCTTATACTAAGCTATGACATTACCCCCTTTAGGGTATCCCCTTGTTCACAAGCACAATCTGTTGCCCTTCCGGTATGCACCCACACCACGCCCATGAAATCAATGCACAGTCTTGTCCATTCCTGATTGTGCTCTGGGTCTGAAATAAAGCTATGTTATACCGTTCTTGCCATGTCAGTGTGTTTTCAATTGTTGGGGTTATGGGACATCCACATACATCCCATTTGTGTCACATTCCTATATCTGTAAACTAATGAGCCTGAATTTCTATGCAATAGATTAATACATGACATAACAATAATAATTAAAATAATAATAATTGCATTAGATATAATATCATAACATATATCAGATATAATGATAATAAAGGGTTAATACACATGCGAAGTCCAATTAGAGAAACTGTAGAGTATCAACATTCCCCTGAAGGCCTGATAGCATTATGACAGTTGATGTGAACTGATTGATAGCAAAACTTAATGGGAGATTACCAAATGGGAATGGGTATACATCTTGGCACATGGTCACCAGCAATGGTGTGGGACTTTACAGGATGGTCTTAGAGGTTATTACCCCTAATGAAGGAGAGATGGATGTTGCTCCACGTGCCTATGCACAGCCTCCATGTGTTTTTGTGGCCTTTTCTGATGGGTTAGAGTAGAATAGTGTGGTGTATGGTCCCCTTCTAGATTGCTAAGTGGTGGTAGTGGTGAAGGGCCTTGTGTACCTGAATGAAGCTGTGAGCTATACCATGTAGGGTCACTGTAGGTGGGCAGGTGATAGACAAATCACAGTCCACTAATGAAGGAACTGGCAACCCACTCCAATATCTTTGTCATGCAAACCTTGTGGATACACTCAGACAGAGATATTGGTAGGTGTACTGCAGTCCATAGGTTCACAGAGAGTCTGACATAACTGAGGGGCTAAACAACCATTTGTGGAATGTTCACCTTGTACTTGATATATGCCATGTGGCGGTGAAATTTGTCCACTATTTGTTGTCCCAATGTAGATGTAATGAGAAATATGTATATAAGATGATCTTTGTATTTTTATGATCCACATTAGAGCCTCTGTGAGTGTGAAAGGGTTAATATGTGAGACATTTGCATGTATTTGTGTTGCAATTTAATGAGGTAGTATGTCTTTAATAGCTTTCAGCATCTTGCAGCATGGCTTTTCATATTGGCATATGCATGCAATATTTGATATTTGGGAGTTGTTGTGCATGTAATTGTAATGCATTCCATTGCTTTCCCCATGTTTTAAAGTGCATTGGTGTCTGTAAATCGTTTGCGGGTGCTATTTGGAACTCGTAAGCTTTGGGCTGCCATTTGGCATTTGCAAGCTTGATTGCGGCTGCGGTGTTGAGCAATCTGCGCAATTGAATAGCTATGTGAGATTTTCGCAATCAGAAGTCTTGCGGCCTTAAGAGATAAAAGGCTTTGGGAGACTGTAAGTTAAAAGTGTAACCATTGCCATTGTTTCAAGGCCGTAACTCGAAAGACGTTCCAAGCCCGCAAAAAGACGCTAATTGAATAGGAAATTAACTTGCGACCTCACTGACGGGCTACCGGATCGCCCCGAAACCTCAATCGAATATGGCCCATTGTTTTCTACATATACCAATCAGAAAAAAAATAGCAAGGCTTTCTAGGTAGATCTTTTTTCACGACCTGAGCACCTAATAGGGGGTAGAGAGAGGCAGACTTACCTGATGCTAGTTTCAAGTGCCCATCATAAAAGCTATATTAATTTGTGTTTCTTCAAATACTGTACGTAACCTAATGAATGAAAAACCAAGTGAGTGACCACTACAGCAGTCCTTTAAAGGGAAACTCTAGTCTGATATTTTTATTGCTCCGATTTAAAAAACTAAAATTAATAACGTGTAAGATGCTTTACAACTTTTAGTAACATGAACTATATTAACTTATTATTTTTTGGGTGTTGATTTCAGATCTGGACTTTAATAAGAGGTCAGCAAGTCACATTTTTATGTTATAGGTTACCTTTCTGTTTTAGCTGTCATGTTGGTGAACAGGACAAAAAAAAAAGTGCTACATTACATGCCATGTTAGCGAGTGGGTGAAAGGTAAGAAGAAATGCATGTTTTTTGCTGTTTCCATGATTTTGTGTGAGCCAGCGATTCACATAGATGATTGCTATTTTTGGTTGACTAAAACAGAAGGTTTTTCAAAAAAGAAAAAACGGAATATTCAGTATCCAAATGTACCTTCAGCTATGAAGATAGTTCCTACTTAAAAAAGGTATTCCCATGCCTAAGCATCCAGAAAACTGGGAAGACATAGATTAATCTTCATCAGAGACAGACACTGAGCTAATCACAACACATGAAATTGTTCCAGACTCTACATACAGTCCTACAAATTTAAGTGGGCCTCACCTGGCACAGCAAAACTAACTTAATTATCCTCTTGTGATGAAGGGGCTTGGGTACTTCAATTAAGCATGTTGGGTCACCCAAGATGGGTAGATCATAGCAGAGAGGTCAGACAAATTGTGGTTTACTGGAAAACGAACTAGCAACCCACTCCAGTATCTCTGCCAAGATAATCTTATGGATAAGTAAAACCAGAGACATAATGATACGGCACCAGAAGATGAGCCCCTTATGTCAGAAGGTGCCTAACATATTACTGGGAAAGAGCAGAGGGTGAGTATGACTATCACCAGATCTAATGAAGTAGTTTGGCCAAATTTGAGAGGATACCTTGCTGCGGATGGTCTGGAGGGGAAAGGAAAGTCCTCTGTTGCAACAAATAATTCAGCATAGGATCCTGGAATATCAGAACTATGAACTAATCAGTTAAAAATTAGATGAAAAGATTAAACAATGATATCCTTGGAATTAGTGAGCTCAAATGAAATATTTAATATCAGAAAACCACCAGATCTAGCCTGCATAAAGGGTGGCCTAAGCATTCCTCAGCTGCAACCCGATAAATGACAGATCAAATTCAATTCAAATACAAGGCAAGCCATTTAACATCACATTGATCCACGTGTATGCTACAAATATAGATACTGAAGTGACTGAAGTTGTCCAATTCTATGAGGATATTCAACACCTCATAGATACAACACCAAGAAAATATGTTACTTTCATCATAGGAGATTGGAATGCTAAGGTAGGGTACCAAAAGATACTTGGAATAATGGGAAAGTTTGGCCTTGGATTATAAAATGAAGCAGATCAGATATTATTTTAAGATAATTCTCTGGTTATAGCAAACACCCTCTTCCAACAGCCTCAGAGACAACTCTACACATGGACATCACCAGATGGACAATATAGAAATCAGATTGACGATATACAGTGCTTTACAAAAGCATTTTTACTGTTTTGTTGTCTCACAACCTGGAATTAACATGGATTGTTTAAGGATTTGCATCATTTAATTTACCGAACATGCCCACAACTTTGAAGATGGAAACAACAAATAGGACAAAATCACAGAAAAAGTCAATGGGCATAACTATTCACCCCCCTAAAGTCAATACTTTGTAGAGCCACCCTTTGCGGCAATCACAGCTCCAAGTCCCTTTGGATAAGTCTCTATGAGCTTGCCACATCTTACCACTGGGATTTTTGCCCATTGCTCCTTGCAAAACTGCTCCAGCTCCGTCATGTTGGATGGTTTGCACTTGTGAACAGCAATCTGTAAGTCTGACCACAGATTTTCTATTGGATTGAGGACTGGGCTTTGACTAGGCCGTTCCAACACATTTCCATGTTTCCTCTTAAACCACTCAAGTGTTGCTTTAGCAGTGTGTTTGGGGTCATTGTCCTGCTGGAAGGTGAACCTCCGTCCTAGCCTCAAATCACGCAAAGAGTGGTACAGGTTTTGCTCAAGAATATCCCTTTATTTAGCACCATCCATATTTCCCTCAACTCTGACCAGTTAACCAGTCCTGGCTGCTGAAAAACATCCCGACAGCATGACGCTGCTACCACCATGTTTCACTGTGGGGATGGTATTCTTTGGGTGATGTGATGTGTTGGGTTTGCGCCAGACATAGCGTTTTCTTTGATGGCCGAAAAGTAACATTTTTGTCTCATCAGACCAGAGCACCTTCCTCCATACATTTTGGGAGTCTCCCACATGCCTTTGCTCTAACTCAAAACGTGCCATTTTGTTTTTTGCTGAAAGTAATGGCTTTCTTCTGGCCACTCTGCCATAAAGCCCAACTCAATGGAGCGTATGGCTTATTGTTGTCCTATGTACAGATACTCCAGTCTCTGCTGTGGAACTCTGCAGCTCCTCCAGGGTTACCTTAGGTCTCTGTGCTGCCTCTCTGATTAATGCCCTCCTTGACCGGTCCGTGAGTTTTGGTTGGCTGTCGTCTCTTGGCAGGTTTGCTGTTGTGCCATGTTTTTTCCATTTGGTTATGATAGATTTGATGGTGCTCCTGGGGGTCATCAAAGATTTGGATAATTTTTTATAACCTAACCTTGACTTGTACTTCTCAACAACATTGTCCCTTACTTGCTTGGAGAGTTCATTGGTCTTCATGGCAGTGCTTGGTTAGTGGTGCCTTCCTCCATACATTTTGGGAGTCTCCCACATTCCTTTGCTCTAACTCAAAATGTGCCATTTTGTTTTTTGCTGAAAGTAATGGCTTTCTTCTGGCAACTCTGCCATAAAGTGCAACTCTATGGAGCATACAGCTTATTGTCGTCCTATGTACAGATACTCCAGTCTCTGCTGTGGCCTCTGTAGCTCCTCCAGGGTTACCATAGGTCTCTGTAGATATTTTTTTATAACCTAACCCTGACTTGTACTTCTCAACAACATTGTCCCTTACTTGTTTGGACAGTTCCTTGGTCTTCACGACAGTGTTTGGTTGGTGGCGCCTCTTGCTTAGGTTTTGCAGCCTCGGGGGCCTTTCAAAAAAGGTGTGCATATGTAATGACAGATCATGTGACACTTAGATTGCACACAGGTGGACATAATTTCACTAATTATGTGACTTGTGAAGGTAATTGTTTGCCCCAGAGCTTTTTATGGGCTTCATAATAAAGGGTGTGAATACATACGCACATGCCAATTTTATGTTTTCTATTTCTAAAAAAAAAAATGATGTTTATTTTTTCTCATTTCACTTCACCAACTTAGACTATTGTGTTCTGATCCATCACATAAAATTCAGATCACATTGAACTTAAGGCTGCAATGTAACAAAATAGGTAAAAAGTCAAGGTGGGTGAATACTTTTGCAAGATACTGTAAATATCACTCAGTCCCCTTGTTGGTCTCAAAACTGCCATCATTAGCCCAGTGAAAAAAATATCACAACAGGACTCTTAGATATAAATTCTAATTGTATGGGTTACATTAAAGAATTATATAATACATTTTAGAAATCTTTATTTTGTATTAAGAAGGGTATCAAATATAAATTTTGCCACTATACAAATCCCTAGCACACCTTCATTTTGAATATAAAGTACAATGTTGGGCACCACATAGAATCTAAATTAACAAAACATTGAACTTAAGGCTGTAATATAACAAAAATAGGTAAAAAGTCAAGGTGTGTGAATACTTTTGCAGGGCACTGTATTTTGTAGCCAAAGATGAAGAATCTCTATACAGACAGCAAAAACAAGATCTGGGGTTGACTCAGGCTCAGACCATGAACTTTTTAATTCCAAAAGTCATAATCAAACTGAGAAAAAGAGGGAAAATCATCAATCCAATTAGATAAAGAATAAATAATATATACAGTGAATATGCAGTGAAGGTAAAGGACTAGACATGTTAATTAGAATGCATGCCGAACTTTGCACAGATATTTGTGACATTGTCCAGAAAGCAGCAACAATCAAATTGCAAATGTCTGCTGGCTATTAGAGAAAGCAAGCGAGTTCCAGAAAAGCATATACTTCTGCTTCATAGACTTTCTGTGTGGATCACAACATGTGGCATGTTCTTACAGAGATGGGGGTACCCGGCCATTTTTGATAAATCTATATGTAGATCAAGGAGCCAACAACGGAATGCTTCAAGGTGCTGACAAGGTTGCATATTGTCACCTTATTTATTCAACTTATACACAGAAAACATCATGTGTAAGGCCAAACTGGACAAATCCAAAGCAGGAATCAATATTGCTTACAACAACTTCAGATATGCGGAAGACGCTACTCTTCTATGGAGGAAAGCTATGGTAAATAAGAACAAGCTATTAAAAAATAAAGATATTACACTAACAGCAAAAGTTCACATTGCTAGAACTATGATATTCCCAGTAGTAACATATGAATGTGAGAGCTGGACCATAAAGAAAGCTGAGCACTGTAGAATTGATTCCTTTGAATTATTTTGTTGGAAAAAAACTGCTTAGACTCCCTTGGAGTGGAAGAAGATCCAATCAATCTATACTATAGGAAATCAAGCCTAACTGTTCACTGGAAGATTTGATGATGAGATTAAAGCTCAGATACTTTGGCCATGTCATGAGAAGGTAAGATTCCCTAGAGAAGACTCTGATCCTGGGATAGTTTGAAGGTACAGAAGAAGAGGACAGCGAAGGTGGAGATGGATAGTTAGGGTTGCAAGAGACCATTTAAAAATTGGTCCTGTTGCACAACATTTTTGTCAGTTGTTTTACAACTGCAATGCACTATTATACAGTGAAGTATTATAATGGATACAATCTAAGATTTAAGTATATATGCACTATGTCTTATGCATTTTATTAGCAGTGTTTCATATTGTTTTCATGATCAAGTTGATTTGTGGGCCAACCCATTGAAACCCAAAGACCACACTCTAGGAGCCTCTGAAATAACCATCGCCTATCACCTTTAATAGGCTCACCTCACTGAGGATGGGCAAGAGCAGGGTATTTTTAAGCCCTACAGTCACGTAGAACACTTTTAGTGAATAAGTATTTGCTTTGCAAATCTTTGAAGTCAAGCACATAAATGCTGCGCAGTGATGAGCTAATAATAGGCATTTGTTTAGGTATGCAGATATATTTAGGTAATAAGTGATTCATGTTAATAATTTATTTCATAACATTAATTATAAGGAATTCTAAACTTTATATAATAATTTATACAACACCTCACAGGCTAAGAGCAATGGTTTCCAAACTGTGTTCAGTGGAACTCTGCCGTGTCTTATAGTGTGACCATGAAAATATTACCTCAGAAGCATCATCTGTGTGGTAAGATTTACAGTGTTCCTAAGATCTTGCTGAAGAGGGGCTAAGGTGGAAATTTTAATGTCCTGGCGGACAGTTTGTGACTCTGTGGTACCATGTTGTGTGGGGCTATTATGTGGGTTATAGACTTCCATCAGAAATGGTTCCATGGCTGAATGAGTTTTCGAAACAGAGCTCTAAAGTGGACAAGGATCTCAAATCTATGACACTTCACAATGATTATGGTTCCATGGCTGAACTGTACCCCTGTATAACATGAAATGTTGTAGCTTTATAAAAATAGCTAATAATAATACTGTGCGTGGCAGTGCATATACATTATGTACACATACACTCTAGCTCCTAATTCTTTCTGTCATTCTTTGTATGCATTTCACTAACTGACACACATTACATATTCATATATTCCATTTTGCTATATATAAAAGACACCCCATGCACTGGAGCAATAAGAAAGTATGAAAAAATACGAAGTCAAAATTCATATCTAACAAATTGATTGAGCTAGGGCAATGTAAATTGGTCTGTTTTAAATACAAGGACAATTAAAATAAGTGTTCTGGAAGATTTGTCCTGGGACCCATTCCTTCTTTATCATGCATTGTATTAATGACCTTCTGAATATCTGCACCTTTGCAAAAGTCTATCTATATGCAGATGACATTCTTCTAATAAATGTGGACAGATATGTCAAAGTCGTAGAAAATAGCTTAAATGATGACAAATGTTTCCATGTGGTTCTCTAAAAACAGTTTATCTTAAGTGTTGCAAAGCAAAACCATTATTTTGAAATGCCATTATCAAATTTAAATGAATAAAGTGTATGATAATAGTAATTTCCTAGAATCAGGATATGACACTGAGGAAAAGAGAAGTGAGCAAATATTAAACACTATACACTGGAGATGTTACATTAATTGTTCTAAATGCAACTTTATACTTAATAGACATTATCTATCAAATTAATTGTCTATCTATCTATCTATTTATCTATCTATCTGTCTGTCCATATATACATAGATACGTGTGTGTATATGTATGTATGTATATATATATATATATATATATATATATAACAAATTTGGCATTAGAATTTTAACAATATACATGTTGATCTTATGGCTCTTTATGTGGTATTTCTGTATATTATGTTTAAAGATAGCGCTGGTCACTAAAGAGATTATTTAGTGATTTAAAACAATCCTAATAATTAATAAAGGCTGCTTTGGCAAGATGATTTAATTAACACAGGTTTGGCATTAGATATCTTACATTTTCTGAGCCACAACCAGGCTGAAAGGGGCAGTCCCAAGTATGGATGTCCAGGATTGTAGTAGATGGTTTCAGTTTGGTTGGAAATCTCTGCAGCCTATAAAAAGTATAGACCAGTGTAGACCAGTGGCAAATAAGGGCCCTGTACAAATCCCTGAAAAAGCACTTATGAGTGCCCTGACTGCAGAGTAAAGCCTACATAGCTATGTTAATCCCCCATCCCTAAAACATTGCAAGAGAACTCCTAGAGAGTCACTGCTCCGAGTGAACTTCACAACAAGGCATAAATCTCCACTGAGTTTTGCACTGAAAATAAATTACGAGTTACTCTGTTAGACTTTGACACCCAAACCCTATGCTAATAAGATTTTACGGATCACTCGCAAATCATGACACTGCCGTAAATGCAAACTTTGCTGAGTCCCTTAGAAGCATTTGAAGTGAAACTATAGCACAAAAAGCACTACAAATGATTTTAATTTCAACATTATTTGGCACTTAACAATTCAATATAAATCTATGTGTAATTGAAAAATATGATATTTTAGTTTTAAGCCCGTCTTATGATACAAAATCCAGGGTAACAAACAACCCAAGTGGTTCTTAAGGGGTTAATACATATCACAAAACAATGTTGACATTAACTATATAATATCTTAACACAAGATAAACACATTTTTACTGATTGACGCTATAATTACAATTGTCACATCTTTTTAATATTAAAATATATTAATAAATAAAAAACAATTACTTTTATATATATATATATATATATATATATATATATATATATATATATAGTACACATAAGGAATAGTACATTAGTGATTCTATTTGAATGTCTAAAAAATAAGTTAATAAGTTATATATATATATATATATATATATATATATATATATATATATATATATATATAGTGGGGGGGAATGATCAGTGTATAATTGTAATGGTAAGTGTTTTTTAACAGTGAGAGACAGAATAACAAAAAAAAAACCAATCAGCAAGATTTCTGGCTCCTGGGGGGGGGGGGGGGGGGGTTGCAAAGGGGACAGTACAATTGCATCGCATCAAAGGGACGATGGACAGGGCCATGTGCCGCCAAATCTTGGGTGAGACCACCTTCCCTCAGACAGGGCATTGAAAATGGGTCGTTTATGGGTATTCCAGCATCACAATGACCCAAAACACATAGCCAAGGCAACAAAGGAGTGGCTCAAGAAGCAGCACATTAAGGTCCTGGAGTGGCCTAGCTAATCTCCAGACCTTAATCCCATAGAAAATCTGTGGAGGGAGCTGAAGGTTCTAGCTGCCAAACATCAGCCTCGAAACCTTAATGAGTTGGAGAAGATCTACAAAGAGGAGTGGGACAAAATCCCTCCTGAGATGTGTGCAAACCTGGTGGCCAACTACAAGAAATGTCTGACCACTGTGATTGCCAACAGGGGTTTTGCCACCAAATACTAAGATGAAGGGGTACTTATTTTCATCATTGACCTGCAATCAATTTATAACTTTTCTGTCATGCGTTTTTTTTTTTTGTTATTCTGTCTCTCACTGTTAAAATACACCTACCATTACAATTATAGACTGATCATTTATTTGTCAGTGTACAAACGTTCAAAATCAGCAGGGGATCAAATTCTCACTCATTATAAGATTTATGACATTCACATTTCTTATTGGCTCCTAGGGCACTGTCTCATCCATAAAGCTTGTTTTGGCTGTTCCCTGCACATAAGTCTGTTGTGTCTAAGGCAGTATTTATGGCTGTTGTCTGAGTGCCCTAATGTGAGGAGTGAACATTTTGAATACTGTTGTAACTTGTGAAGAAAAAGCTCCCACAGCCTATTCACGGCTATACTACAGTTTACACCATCTGATTAGCATAGGGCCCTACGTTTCTAATCTTCTAAAGGTACACTTCTTTTTTCATTTTCAATTATTATTCAGAAAACAGGAGATTAAAACGATTGCACAGGTATGATGTAGAAAAACGAAATATTACAGATTGGTTGCAATACAAAATGTGAAATCTATATAATAGAATGTAAACAGTATATGATAACTAGCGACTTGCCCGTCAAACATGACGGCAATCAAATTTGAAGCCTCGCAATGCTGTTTGCCATACAATGCGAGCCAGTCCCCCCTGTACTTTACGGTCGCATGTGCAAGGCGGTAACTTTGGCGCTCATCAGAAACCTCTCCCCCCCTGTACTTTACGTTTCTCGCGATGAGCACCTTTGGCACTCATCGGCTTTGCTGCTCATTGCAGGCCGCTGCATGAGCTGTGTGCATGCGCAAGCCCGTAACTTTGCCACTCATCACGGGCCTCGTGATGAGCGCCTTCGGAGATCATCACAGGCCACCCTGTGTCTCTTTCCCCCCTTTTCTTCCCCTGTGTCTCTTTGCCCCCTCTCCTTCCCTTGTGTCTCTTTTTAACTTTTAACATAGTGTGACCAACAAACTCGCAATTACCACAACTATTATATGTGCTAATTCAGAGTTTATATATTCCAACTCTTGAGCTTTCATATTTTTTTATTATATAGGGGAAAAGGGAAGAAAAAAAAAGAAAGGAAAAAAAGGAAAAGGAAAGTCATCATATAGACAGCCCCAGATTGATTTCTAATCAAACTGCTATGCAACAAAGCATAGTGATGATAAAATATTAAAAGGGTTAGAAGGGTTACTGTGAGCAATTCTGTAAAGGCATACAGTAGGTATAAGGGGATTATCAAAGCAAATTACACTTTACGATGTTAGCCAATACTAATAATCTTAAATATTGAGCATATAATACCTTCCACCTCTAAATAAATTAAACTTTAAGAATTAGAATCCGTTATTTAAGGTCCCCAAAGTCCTCAGGTAGTGAGCCATCTTAGGCCCAAAGACAGCTCACACTGCAGGCAAGTTAGGGGTTAATGGATGCATGGAGATAGTAACATAAGCACCAAGGAAGTCAATCAGTAAGAAGATAAAAGGTGTAGCCGTATCCCAGACCATATACTGTATGCACGGGATTGTTAAACATAACTTTCATCCAGTTAGGAAAAACAAACCCTTTTCCACCCTTTGCTCTCCTAGTGGGAGATGATCCTGGTAAATGCAGCAAAGAGAAAAGTAGTAAAGAAGCGATACAATGCTATAGATATAATTAACCCCAAATTAGTGATACCAATTTTAAATGCAGTACTTAGTAGTACAAAACATATAGTTCAGAGAGAGAGAGAGTTAACCATGCACCAAGAAGAAGCAATGACCCTTAGTGGCAAGTGAAATGCTACAGAAAACAGGGCACCTGAACTATTGTACAATGGTAATAACAGTATAAAGAGCATATTGAAAAGTAAACCACAATAAGTATCAAATAAGTGCCTGATAAAGATAGCAATGTCTCTGACCAGTGGTCATGTCCAAAGCAGCAGTCAAGTAGATTCAAAAGCTAGGGCAAGTAGCATTTTATAGAAACCAGGGCCACAAAACTTTTATATAATGGTAATGACAGTAATAAACATAATAAGAGCAGGCTTAAAGATACACATCAGTGAAATTCAGATATATGTATAATGCAGGAAGTAATGTCACCAATATGAGATCCAGGTCAAAGCAACAGTCCATTAGATTCAAAAGCAAGGAAAAACAGTACATTCAGCCAATATCTGCACTGACTACCCAATGCAGTTCTTGCAGGATCCCAAGTGAGTAAAAGTGCTAGAAGGAACAGTATAGTAAGGAACTTGTTTTGGATCTGGTACTCCTATGGTGAAAGTCACAGTAAAGGTCTGCACAGCCAGTTGCACTGTTTTATCCAAGTTAATGCTGAGGGCTTTGTGCATACTGAGATTTAGGGAAGACACATCACCCCGCAGAAAGGTATCCAGTGCCACTGCTGTAATGGTGGAGCAGCCATGTGACTGACCCTGATCACAGATCAAGTTAGGAGGTGAGGCTGGATCATGTGAAAAATCTGCTGCATTGTCATGCAGTTGATCTATATTCATGTTTGCTATTAATACTGGATCTGATTCCATGTCCGTATCATGCTGCTCCATACATGTCTCACTGTCTGGGGGCAGCTTGTTGCTTCTATCCATCTGAACCCACTGAAAGGGCTTCTCTATCAACATGCACAGATACACAACTCGTTACTCCAGATGCACTAAGGTTCTCTGGGCTACACTGCCCATTTTAAGGGAAACTATTTATTGTAGCCCATGAGAACCTTACAGCACCTGGGCAGTTATATGTAGAAGAAATCTCAAACCATACCAGGAAGAGTACAACAGTACCAGTATAGATTAAGCAAAAACTTCACAGGTTTGAGAAGTATGCAACATCAACAGTTTTTATATTAAATGGGCATATAAGCATTTCCAGAATTCTGAATCTAATTTTAGTAGAATCTGTGTGTGGACATTGTCATGACAGTAGTATTTTAACTTTTGAAAGCAAGAGGGACAATTACCATTAAGTAGGGCTTGCCAGATTACTAGCAAGCTGCCCTTTCCTGAAAATATGCACAGGAGGGAAAAGATGTCAAAAGTTTGTTATAATTATAAGCTTTTTTGAGTTGACCAAACTACAAAATCCTTCTCCCTCCACCTCATTTCATTCCAGGATGGATAGTAAAAATTAGAATACATACCCTTAGACACCGAGCCAGCAGGAGATGTGGACAATACAAACATGGAACCATCCAGACACAAACAGAGTCTGCTAAAATAAAGATTTTACATAAAATTGCTTTTATCTATTCATAAAATGGTGTCCTTTTTGTGGTGTCATTGTAAATGCCAATATATCAACCTGCTCACTGACAGAGGCACCAACAATGCACTGTGCTGGAAAAAAAAGCATCCTTATTTAATTTTTACAGACATTCTGGGAATTTTGATATAACTATTAGGTTTATACAAACATTGATGTACTTGAAATATGCTTGAAGAACAAACATAAGAACCTCTAAGGCAGCAAACTATGGGCAAAGCAAAAAGTGTTTCAAAACGTCAAAGTACCTATGAACTCTTCTACCACTAGAGACTAATATGACAGCAACCTAGAAATAGAAACCTTAAATGACTCTTCTAAACATATTAATAGTGTTAACCAAGAAGAACTGACAGCCCACCTGGGAGTTATAAACCTGTCTGAGTATAAATTGTCTAAACCTGAGATCTCTGTTCTATCCAAGGGTATCACATTCTGTTCCACTATCAACCAGGATCAAATGCAACTATAGTCAACACTGGCAGTATACTTTAGGACAAAGCGACTGGAGAAATATTTTTCTTTCATAAACAAGTAATTCCTTACTAAATAGAAGAGTTACGTCTACTACATACTATTATTTCTTCCTCCCTAGATGGTCTCCAACCTTCCAATACTTCTGATTGAAACTTTATTTGTATCCAAGACCATCTCCTTGATCAGACCGAGAAGCCTCCAATCCAATTTGTAATAAAGGCCTCTACTAGACTTAGCTACATCATTCAACCCTTGGGGGTCTGTCAGAAATAAATAAGTAATTTAAAGAAAACTTAAACGTGCATACGAGCATAGTATAAACATAAGTACAAGGAAAACTGCAGCTCAAGAAAAAAGGCACTTGTTTCTAGTGTACATGAATCCATTTTGTATCTGTTACATCACTTCTTCAAAGTTGAACCATGTTGAACCATGTATGTGTGGAGTGGAGAGAGAGGAGTGGGGGAGGACAGAATAGAGAGCTTTTCTAAAGATAATTGGATAAGACCTAAATTTCACACAACATCCATTCTCTCTCACAAGCAGACACCTTGCATCATTCACTACAGCAATAGCTCTCCAGAAATGAAAACACCTATCTCACAAACACAACATCCACAAATGTATTATGGGTCTCTTCAGGGTCCTGCAGAGGCATCAAATGTATTTTACACCTTTTTCATGCTTAGTTATGTTCTGTTCTACCCTGGGTGCAAGGTTATATGCTCCATACAATAGCCCCCATTTAATTCCAAGCCAGTAATTACCTTCACACTGACTGTATGTCTGCAGGTTAGAAATTTGCTTCAGTTACAGATGTATTTAATTGCTCAAGCCCGCAAGTACAGGCTCATAGCCCCAACACGCAAGCCATGAACCCATACTTAGCATTTCATCATGTCAAGTAAGCAAGCCCGTAAGTTACAATATTGACAGAGCCAATAATAAATTAGACCGTCATCATGATGTCAGAAAAACATAGAGTTTATACTACAATTAAATAGTGTTTAGAAGTCTGGTTTGCGATCGGACTCGCAACCAGAAATGTAGAAATCCATAATAATTAGTAAATCAACAGTTCTAGTCCATTTGGGTGGCCTGATATGTATTATATATAACATGAAAATAACAACAAAAAAAAATGTATTGAAGATTTGCGAGCTTGAGACTGTTGTTCAATTAATTATAATGTCTTTCATTGATTTTCCAGTAATTTTAAATACAGTATTGTGTGTTTATTTGCTTTTACAGTGTTGGTTAACAGTTTGTTAAACCACTTGCGAGTCCTATCTAGTACTCATAGGATTTTTTTATACATTTGCCATTTACGGTATTGAAGGCAATTGCGGGCTCATTGAATTGTTGCAATTTAATATGGATTTTGCGTCTTTAGCACTGGTAACATTTGCGGCCATAAATCATCAAAGGCAGTGATTTGGAGCTGTGACTCGCAATTGTAATGCGAGTTGCAAAATGTAGCCAATTAAATATCTGTAACTTTTACGGGCTCCATTAGGGGCTCTAGTAATTGCAATTTGGACAATTAAATAGGGTCCAATCAGTAAAAGAAGTTATATTACTTATTGTGCCTACGTTAGATTGCAATGTTGTAATTATTATTATTTACCTTTTTTCCACAGTGGGGTTATTATGGAGAGAAAGTATTTAGGATCACATCAACTATAAAAGCTGTCGTAATTGTGAGTTGTCACCACGCAATGTTAAAGGTTACGGGCACAATGAGTGCAGAAGGCCCGAAAGTTGTGGGTTGGCTGACACATGCAATGAGCCTGTAAAGTAGAGGGGGGGAAAGGTCTTGGGCACTCATTGAGGGGCACGAAAGTTGCGGGTTGGCAGAGGCCTGAAATGAGCGGCAAAGCATCCACTAATTACAAAATTAGGATTAAGGCCCATAAAGTGGATGGGGGGGGGGGGGGGGGGGGGGCTCACAATGAGGTTGTAATTATCAGGTTATAATTATTTGTGTATTTACTGTCTATTTTTTTAGGTGTGACAGGACGTCTGGTCATTGATGGAGGGGCCTTTCATGGGACAGAAGACTGAAGACTAGGTCATCACTGGAGGGGCATGTTGGCCAGGTCAGTGGTCTAATTAACCATTTTATTCCAGGTAGTAATCTTTTTTTTTTTTTTTTTTTTAGTGTTTCTTTTTTTATTTTCAGTAGTTTTCATTTGTTTATTTTCTGTAGTGTTTCTTTTTATATAGGACTAGATAAGAATAACTGAGTCTAGATAGGGTTAAGTGGTTAGTGATAGGGTTTATTAGGTAAAATAGGGTTAATTAGTTAGAGGGGGGTTAATAGAATGGTATAGGATAGGAAAGGGTTAATAGTGTAGTGTAGTGCTTAGACTTTGTGTCATGGTGGTCCTGGAGGACCCTCATGGCAGTTATAGTGTTAATATAAGGGTTAATAGTGTCCTATAGGGGTCTATATAGACCCCCATTGGACTGATTGGGTTAACCATTTGTGTGCCTTGGGACCCCTGCATCATGGGGGTTTGATTTAGAAGCAGTGGGGAGGATACGTAAGAGCTTTGCAAACCCTTGCAACACCTCCTTGCTCTAAGTAAGCTGGAGTTGGCTTTTAGCCATTTACGGCCTTGATGGAGTGGTTAGGAAGGGGGAATCGGAGCAATTGAATAGCAATTTGCGATTTTAGCCTTGCGGCCTTGAAAGATCAAAGGCTTTGAGGAAAGTAACTAGCGATTTGACAAATCACAATGGGTCGCTAGGGATCGTGGGTCGGAGCAAGTAACTCGATCTGAGGCCGCAATTGGAAGGCAATTGAATAGCAAAGTAACTGGCGACCTCAGATCTCGAAAAAGTAGCAATTGAATGAGGCCCAGTGTATCCAAACATATATATTTTTTTTTATTGTATAGTGTTTTTTTTCTTAATCTAGATTAGACATCACTTCAGGGGCGGCCCGTCCATTGAGGCGTCAGGGCAAACGCCCCCCCAAATATTTTCTTCACCCTGCAATAAAAAAACACAACAATGTATTAGTATAACCCAAAAACAATTAAATATAAGGGGTACATCATCATTCAAGTCTCAATACACTATTAAAATGAAGTAAAGTTAGTAAAGGGACACTGTCACTTTAAGATAACCCTTGTGCTACATTAACTAATGCTGTGTGTATCTATATTATAGCCCCCTGCATCCTGTGTGATCATATTACACTACACTAACCTTTAGACTCTTCTCTTCTCTTCAATGAGTCCTGGCCTGGCCCCCTGACCGTTAATGCATGCCGCCCACCATCACAGTGACGATATGCATGGGCGGTCATAAATGTATCAATTAATGACTGACAGTCTTCCATCATTGACCAATCAATGATGGAAGGCTGTACAGTTACTAAGAGAACAATCTAAACCCACCCAGACCGTTAGCCCTGAGCGCCCGCCAGCAAATAGGGCCTCGAGTTTTCATTTTGATTGACTGATACAGTCAATAAAACCACCAGTTGCCTGTCCCTTCCCCCTTTCTGTTTCCTGACCCTGCTCACGCTGAGACTGAGAGACCTCCCTGGCTGAATCTACTCACATCTGCTCTGCCTGCCTAACACAGTAAGTCTACCTGCCACCTGCCCTGCCCCTGGCCAAACCAAACCCCTAGTAGCCCCTAATAAAAGTTAGGGGTGACCAGTTACCCCACTATGCCTGCCTGGCCTGCCACCTACCCAGCCACCCACCAACTACCACCCACAGCCTGGCCATCACCCCCATGTGGCCTGTGCCACCCCCGATCAGGCCTGCCCTATGCTATGCCATCATGCCACCGCCAGATTACCCCGATCACGGGATCGGGGTAGTCGGGTGGTGAGCGGGGTGACACAGGCCCACATGGGGGTGATCGGATCACCCTCTTGATGAGGCCTGTGCCACCCCTGATCACCTCCATGTCGCCGCCCTATGCCACCCCGGAGGCCCGATCACCACCACCCCGATGCGGCCTATGCTATGACACTGCCCGATTACCCCGATCACGGTGATCAGGGTATTCGGGCGGTGAGCGGGGTTGACCAGGCCACATGGGGGTGGATGTTCACCCCCATGAGGCCTGTGGCACCCCTGATCGTGGCCTACGCCGTCACCGACCGACCGATGGGCGCCTGAGAGTGACCGACCCCACCCTGAACCAACTACCTACCTAGCACCCCCCCCCCTATTTTTATTCCATTTTTAGAAGTAACAGGCATGTATATGTGACTGTCACTTTTAAAGATAAAATAAAAATAAGGGAAGGAAAAAACAATACAGTAAACACACAGTAACTGTAACACATTATAATTACAAAAATAAACAGCTTTAAACAAACATTAATAAAAATAAAATAAACAACAGCACATACTTACCTGTCAAATTGACCCCTCCAGCGTTGGCCTTCTGTCCTCTGGATATAGTCATGAAAATAACCCAATGTTGATTGAAGCCCATGTCAAATAATCCAATGTTGATTGAACCCACTGGTCAAATAAATAATCCAATGTTGATTGAAGCCAATGGTCAAATAATCCAATGTTGATTGAAGCCACTGGTCAAATAATCCAATGTTGATTGAAGCCACTGGTCAAATAATCCAATCTTGATTGAAGCCATTGTCCATCCATCCATTCTGGCCCATTGAAAGAGGCCTCCACAAAAAAAAAAAACGACGCTCTAAAAAAAAAAAAAACAACAAACTAAAAGAGCTCCTCCTACAAGGAGCCCCTCCCGCGATTAATTGATTTTTTCCCACGGTCTGCTTTATATACTAATTTTTGAAGGACTCTGATTGGCTGAAATTTTTGATTGACATCGATTTCAACCAATGAGAGTCTTTAAAAAATTAGCAAATCAGCAAGCAGGTATGGAAGCCTGTAAGGGTAAAAAAGGTTAGTGTGAACTTGTTTGACCCTGTATGTATTATACATATTACAGGGCTATTTTATGTGATATACATGTTACAGGATAATATCCTGTAACATGTATAGCAAAAAAATAGCACTGTAATATGTATAAAAAATTATGTGTAATATAAATGCATGAACAATATAATATAACAAGTAATAAAGAACATCAATTAATCAAATAATAAATATCAATTAATATATATTGTTTTATGTATATGTTTATGTATATTTATGTGTATTTTTTATGCGTATATATATATTTGTATATATTATATATATATATCATTTCACCAGAAAAAGTATTCACGCATCCTAATACGAATAAAACATACCCCATGAGGAATTTCATTAATTGTAATTCTAAATTCATAGTGTATGTATTAGTATGCCCATGTAACAGGATCTACGTGGGAAAAACCGAAAGACCTCTAAAGAGACGAATACTAGAACACGTCGCATCTGTACGTAATAAACTGGACACACCGGTGTCAAGACATATGAGAACATGCCACAATAATAATACTGAGGATATACGCTTCCATGTAGTAGAACAACTACAGCCTTGTAACAGAGGAGGAAATAATAGACGTAACCTCCTACAAATAGAAAGTAGATGGATCTTTGAGTTGGAGGCACAGAACCCCCAGGGTCTAAATGAGGGATTTTCCTTCTCTGCTTTCATATAATCTTATATTCCACCATATTCTTTTAATTAATTATCTTTTATATTACTAAGGACATCCCAATATTATTCTACTTGTCTCTCAGCTTAATCTCTCTGTAGTGGGCAGATATGTGGGTAGTGAGCCGTTCTACAAAGTTTTATACATTTTTTCAGGGATTTATACTACTAACGTCAATTGTGACGTGTGCAAATCACACTGACCAATCAGGAGAGAGCCGACGCGGTATAAATATAGCCCGCGAACTGTAGCTACTAACAGGCTCACAGACTGCTTTGGACCTTTGAGAAAGGCAGAAGTGCCGAAACCGAATCGGTCAGGTTTTATCCTTGGCAGATCTCTCCCAAACTGACCTTCTGGATGCTACCAGTCATCCTCGAGAAATGATGTGTGTGAGACTGGAAGGTTTAAATGGAACTTCCCGGAGCTCTTACGCCTGTGTAGATCACGCAAGGTAATCACGACCAACGCGTGTGGATTAAGGTAGGCTACCAGGCACTGTTTTACCTCCGGCACCACACCTCGTTGTGATCCAGCCACTAACTGGATTGTACTACAAGTCTATCGGACCTGTGATAGTACATCACAACTAGCATCCCTACTGGCACACTGTGACTTTCTGTGTGCTTTCCGTTATTTACTAGTTTTTGTTTTTTATGTTGGCACGATTTTTTTCACTACTATTTACTTGTGGTTCACCTATGATTTGACTTAGGTTATGAGGTTAACCCTTATTTTACTGCCACATCGTCGTCGACGTATTTTCCTTTTTACAGGCTTATGAAAGTGAGTGTAGTTCACTCCAGCCATATCTATCTTTTATCACGGCTCACTTTCCCTACCTGCTTACTCATACTTCTATATTATATATATATATAATATATATATATATATATATATATATATATATATAGATTGATAGATATATTGATATATATATATATATATATATTTATATATATAATATATATATATATATATATATATATATTTATATATATATATATATTTATATATATAATATATATATATATATATATATATATATTTATATATATATATATATATATAAAAATTTATATCAATATATCACAATAAATAAATATATATATATATATATATATATATCAATTTGATATATATATATATATTTATTTATTGTGATATATTGATATCAATTTTTTTATATATATATATATATATATATATATATATTATATATATATATAAAAATATATATATATAAATATATATATATATATATATATATCAATCAATATATCTATCAATCAATCAATATATATATATATATATATATATATATATATATATATATATATATATATATATATATATTTTTTTTTACTATTTGGGCCCATATGGTCCCAATTTGTTATTTAGGGTTTTTAAGGTGCGGTTGGGGCCTATATGGTCAAAATTGGTTATTTAAGGTTTTTAAGGTGCGGTTGGGGCCTATATGGTCAAAATTGGTTATTTAAGGTTTTTAAGGTGCGGTTGGGGCCTATATGGTCAAAGTTGGTTATTTAAGGTTTTTAAGGTGCAGTTGGGGCCTATATGGTCACACTTGGTCTTTTAAGGTTTTTAAGGTGCGGTTGAAGCCTATTTGGTCCCAATTTGTTATTTAAGGTTTTTAAGGTGCGGTTGGGGCCTATATGGTCAAAATTGGGCATTTAAGGTTTTTAAGGTGCGGTTGGGGCCTATTTGGTCCCAATTTGTTATTTAGGGTTTTTAAGGTGCGGTTGGGGCCTATATGGTCAAAATTGGTTATTTAAGGTTTTTAAGGTGCGGTTGGGGCCTATATGGTCACACTTGGTCTTTTAAGGTTTTTAAGGTGCGGTTGGGGCCTATTTGGTCCTAATTTGTTATTTAAGGTTTTTAAGGTGCGGTTGGGGCCTATATGGTCAAAATTGGGCATTTAAGGTTTTTAAGGTGCGGTTGGGGCCTATTTGATCCCAATTTGTTATTTAGGGTTTTTAAGGTGCGGTTGGGGCCTATATGGTCAAAATTGGTTATTTAAGGTTTTTAAGGTGCGGTTGGGGCCTATATGGTCACACTTGGTCATTTAAGGTTTTTAAGGTGCGGTTGGGGCCTATTTGGTCCCAATTTGTTATATAAGGTTTTTAAGGTGCGGTTGGGGCCTATATGGTCAAAATTGGGCATTTAAGGTTTTTAAGGTGCGGTTGGGGCCTATTTGGTCCCAATTTGTTATTTAGGGTTTTTAAGGTGCGGTTGGGGCCTATATGGTCAAAATTGGTTATTTAAGGTTTTTAAGGTGCGGTTGGGGCCTATATGGTCACACTTGGTCTTTTAAGGTTTTTAAGGTGCGGTTGGGGCCTATTTGGTCCCAATTTGTTATATAAGGTTTTTAAGGTGCGGTTGGGGCCTATATGGTCAAAATTGGGCATTTAAGGTTTTTAAGGTGCGGTTGGGGCCTATTTGGTCCCAATTTGTTATTTAGGGTTTTTAAGGTGTGGTTGGGGCCTATTTGGTCCCAATTTGTTATTTAGGGTTTTTAAGGTGCGGTTGGGGCCTATATGGCCACACTTGGTCTTTCAAGGTTTTAAAAGTTAAGGTTTGGGTCTTGAACGTTCTAATGTTTTTGTTGTTGTTTTCTATCACTTCCCAGGTGCAAACTATCTGTGGAAGCAGATTTGTTTGGACTCGTTGGTTGACTTACTGGACGTGAATACCCCGAGAAGGAGAGTCAACTGTAGGTGAGTATATGGTCACACTTGGAATTTGAAGTTTTTTAAGGTGCGTTTGGGGCCTATATGGTCACACTTGCTCTTTTAAGGTTTTAAAAGTTACCGTTTGGGTCTTAAACGCTCTAATGTTTTTTTTGTTGTTTTCTATCACCTTCCAGGTGCAAACTATCTGTGGAAGCAGATTTGTTTGGGCTCGTTGGTTGACTTACTGGACGTGAATACCCCGAGAAGGAGAGTCAACTGTAGGTGAGTATCATTGCCTTTAATTTTCTGTCCATGCGTATAGGTGCAAATTTGATGTTGATGTAGTCTTGTCACATGAGGGTTTGCAATCTGTAATGTATACCAATGAAATCAACACACTGTTATTTTAAAGTAATTTTGTGACATAATATAAATTAATATACCCTGATCTCTTTCTTCTATTGGTATCAGAAATGAATACTATGGACTCTCTACTTGTGAAGCCTTTCGGCACCCTAGCCTATGAGGAGAAGGTGGAAGTAAAACGGTTAGGAGCTGACCAACCAGAGATAAATCTGCAGCAAATCGCAAGAGATAGAGGGAAGCAATATGTCCGTAATTTCAATACTGAATGGTACAAGAAGAACGACTGGCTTTCTGGACGCGTTTCTAGGAAGTCCTTATATTGTTTCCCATGCATCCTATTTGGTGGTGACGCTGCTTGGACCAAAACTGGAGTGACTGACGTCAAACATCTAGCTGATAAATTGGCGAAACACAAAAGTTCTAAAGCTCACTTGGATAACAGGATCAAGTTTGAGATGCTTGGACAGGCGAACATTGCTGTTCAACTGGACCAAGGATACCAAGTCAGCATTTAAAAACACAACGAAGAAGTGGCTAAGAACCGGTACATCCTTTCCAAGATAATTGATTGTGTTCGCTTTTGTGGCGCTTTTGAACTGGCATTAAGAGGACACGACGAGAGTGAAACATCGCTAAATCCAGGAGTGTTTAGAGGCCTGGTGGATTTGGTTGGCAGTATCGATAGTGCAATGCATTCAAACAGCATTTGAAGACTGCAACTGTGTTTAAGGGCACGTCCAAAACCGTGCAGAATGAGCTACTGGACTGCATGCATGCATGAAGTTATTAAGGAAGTGATTCACCAAGAGCTTAAGGAAGCCCAGTTTGTGGCAATCCAAGCGGATGAAACAACCGATATTTCCGCTAGGACACAGTGCGTTGTAGTCTATCGCTACATTGACAAGAAGCATCAAGTGGTGGAAAGATTTGATGGCTTTACGGAAATGAAATCAACGGATGCAGACTCGATTGCTGCTGTTGTGCTGGAAACACTGAATACTGTTCTCCCAGAGCCAGAAGACAAGAAGAAACTCATAGCTCAAAGCTACGATGGCGCCAGTGTGATGCGTGGAGATCAAGGAGGAGTTCAAAGAAAAATAAAAGACGTGTACCCGAACGCACACTACGTCCGTTGCTATGCTCACCAACTGAACCTAATAATGGAGAAAGCAGTTTCAAGGATTGGAAGAGTTCGAGTTTTTTTTTCCAACATAGGCGGCATACCATCTTTTTTTTCACGCTCTCCAAAAAGGACTGGAGTTCTGGATGAGGTAGTTGGTAGAAGACTTCCAAGAGGTGCACCAACACGATGGAACTTCAACGTTAGGACCGTGAACGTGATCTACGAGAACAGAGATGCGCTACTTGAGTGTTTCCAGACAATTGAAGCATGTCTAAACTTTGATCCAACATCTATACGGGAAGCCGCAGGTTTCATTGGAATGCTGGAAGACAGGGAGTTCCTTTACTTCCTTAAATTATTTCATTTAATAATGCCACATGTTGACATCCTCTATAGTCAGCTTCAGAAGCGATACACGGATACTGTTTATATCAAAAAAGTCACAGAAGACTTTGTCGCCAGCATCCAGAAAATCCGTAATTCTGTTGAAGAGATTGAAGCAAGTTTGCAGAGCGATGTAACAGTCAACAGACGGAGTGCGGAGATCTCAACCTTGAGACAACTTTCAAGAGAGGTATGTGACATAGTGGTGGTTCATGCAAAAGAACGTTTTTCATTTTCAAATCACCTAGTCAGTGCCAAACTTGTTCAAAGTGACTTGTATAAAACCCATGACACTTGCTTTCCAACCCAAGCTCTGGAAGACACCGTGCAAGCATATCCAATACTGAAGAAGGAACAATTACGCACTGAGCTGTCACTTCTGTATGGGAAGACAGATTTTCATACTTGTACAAGTGCTGTTGCTCTGCACAAACTTTTCCATCAATTTAATCTGCAGAATGATTTCACAGAGACAGTAAAATTATTAAGAATCCTGATTACAACACCGATGACCACTGCAGAATCAGAAAGATGCTTCTCCACATTGAAGAGGATAAAAACATTTTTAAGAAGCACCATGTCCCTGGAGCGGTTGAATGCATTGGCGATGCTCTCAATGGAAAAGCAACTGATTTCCGAGATCCCAGACTTCAATGAAAAAAACATTGAGAAGTTTTCTTCTTTGAAAGATCGCCGTGCAAAATTAAAATACAAGTGATTGAAGCAAAGAAGAATGCATACCCCCAAGGTGTGCAAAGATAAACTGCGTTAAGCAGCACCACCTCACACTACCAAACATAACTAGTGGTAAGTAAAGTATGAACGGTGTGTGGGTGTGCATATGGAAGGAGCTATGAAAGGTGTGTGCATGGTCAGTAACAATTGTTGAAGCCTTGGCGTGGTTTGAAGGAATTGGAGGCACTTCCAAGGGTAGCTGTCACTTGTGTACGGGAAGCAAGAATTCCATGTCTGTACAAGTGCTGTTGCTCTGCAGCAACTTTAGCTTCAATTTAATCTACATAATTTAACAGAGTGAGTGAAGCTATAAGGAATCCTGCTTACAACAACGAAGACTACTAAAGAACCAGAAAGATGCTTCTCCACATTGAAGAGGATCAAAAAAGTAATTAAAAAGCACCATGGCCCTGTAGCGGTTAAATGCATTGGTTTGAAGGAATTGGAGGCACCTTCAAGGGTACGTAAAGTTCTCAGAAATGGCACCACCTCACTACCAAAAATAACTAGTGGTAAGTAAAGTATGAATGGTGTGTGGGTGTGCATATTGAAGGAGCTATGAAAGGTGTGTGAATGGTCAGTAACAATTGTTGAAGCCTTGGCGTGGCGTTACTGCTCATATGGTTATCCATATGCTAATTCAACGTGTTTGTTTGACATTGATTATTGTGTTGTCTAAACAGAAGTTAAATGTTGTTGTTTTCTTGAATCCCAAGATCCACTGGTTTGGGCCTATACAGTGCTGATTGGTCTTCTAAGGTATGTTTGGGGCCTATGGTCACACTTGGTCTTCTAAGGTATGTTTGGGGCCTATATAGTTCCACTTGGTCTTCTAATGTATGTTTGGGGCCTATGGTCACACTTGGTCTTCTAAGGTATGTTTGAGGCCTATATGGTCACACTTGGTCTTCTAAGGTATGTTTGGGGCCTATATAGTTCCACTTGGTCTTCTAATGTATGTTTGGGGCCTATGGTCACACTTGGTCTTCTAAGGTATGTTTGAGGCCTATATGGTCACACTTGGTCTTCTAAGGTATGTTTGGGGCCTATATGGTCACACTTGGTCTTCTAAGGTATGATTGGGGCCTATATAGTTCCACTTGGTCTTCTAATGTATGTTTGGGGCCTATGGTCACACTTGGTCTTCTAAGGTATGTTTGAGGCCTATATGGTCACACTTGGTCTTCTAAGGTATGTTTAAGGCCTATATGGTCACACTTGGTCTTCTAAGGTATGTTTGAGGCCTATATGGTCACACTTGGTCTTCTAAGGTATGTTTGGGGCCTATATGGTTCCACTTGGTCGTTTAATGTTTTTTAAGTATGGTTTTGTTCTTGAATGGTCTGATTTATTTGCTTGTTTTCTTTCAACCCCAGGTGCAAACCCTGTGTGGCTGCAGATTTGTTTCTAGTCGTTGGTCAACTTAATGAACGTGAATACCCTGAGAAGAAGACCCGACTAATGGTAGGTGTCACTCCTTTAATTTTTCTGTTAATACGTATAGGTGCAATTATGATATTGCTGTATTCTTGTCACATGAGTTTTTTCAATCTATATTGTATACCAATGAATTTAACACATTGTTACTTTACTTCTTGACATTTCTGCATTGCTGATCATGTATTTCAATGGGCTTTACAAGTATAAGGTCATTGGGCGGGGCTTATAAAGGTCATTATGACGTCAGGGGAGGAGTTATAAAATGGGTGTGGTTTGAAAAAAGGGGGAGTGGCTATGTTTCGCCCTGTCGCCCCTCCAACTTGAAAAGTCACCAGCCGCCACTGTAGCACTTTAAAGGTATTTGTAAGGAGACCATCTGAGACTATTACAGACACATCAATGTTCATGTTCACTAATTAGGAAAATAACTGTGACAATGAGTGCAGTAGCATGAATGAGACACTAGCTATAGCATCACTGGTCTATGATGCATGTTACTTCCAGTAAATTAGCTAATGAAACTCTTTTGTGAAGAAGGACTTTGCACGTCAGAACTCATCATTCTTGGAAGTAATTTTACATAAGCAAGCTGTTCTGGCAAATATAACAAAAGGTTTAACATCAACAAGTCTAAAATTTATAAAATGTTGGTTCTTGTTTGCCCACTTTAATGTTGCAACATTGTTTATCAACACAGAGTTTTTAAGAACAAATGTTAAAAATATAAAATAGAATATTTGTACATTGAAAAGCACAAATGAGTGAGGAATAAATGTCGTCAGTTCCAGCCAAATGTTCAAAATATTGGTTCAAGGTCTTTATCATAGAATATAGTGATGAGCAATCAGGACGCTATTTTGTAAACAAAATGTTCTAAAATGTTAAACCTATTTCACAACAATGCTGTAATGAGTGTTCTAGTAAGATACAAAGCCCCTTCTGCTTCCTATATTAACTCTACATAGTCCAGCCATAATCTTGTTATATTGCACTGCCATTAGTAAAGTATCAGATTATGGAAAAGTATTAAGTGGATCAGGCAATCGTTCAGAAGGGGGCATTATGTTTTCATTAATTAACACTAACTTAATGTGGCCAGTGCCAGTAATATAATTTAATAATTAGATGTCATTTTTCTATGCATAAAAAAAAATAATTTTCTGCACATACATATTCACCTCCTCTCTTTCTCTACATACCTTCTCACCTCCTCCCTTTCTCCACATTCCCCATCTTCGCTTCTTTCACATACCCACTCACATCCTCTCTTCCTCTACCCAATCAGACACCTCTTCACTTTCTCCACATACCCACCCACCTTCTCCCATTCTCCACATTCCCACTCACCTCCTCATTTTTTTCACATAGCCACTGACCTCCTCCATTTTCTACGCACCTTCACTTTCTCTCTTTCTCTACATACCCTCTAACCTCTTCACTTTCTCTACATAACCATTCACCTCCTCACTATCTACACATGCCCATTAACCACCTTCCTTTCTCTGATTACCCATTCACCTCTTCACTTTCCCCACATACTCACTTACCTCCTCTCTTTCTCCACATACCCACTCACCCCCAATTTCACTATATACCAACTTACCTCTTCCAATTGTCCACATTCTCACTCATCACCTCATTATATACCAACTTACCTTCTCCATTTTCTACACACACCTCCTCTTTTTCTCCACATACTCACTCACCTTATCACTTTTTTTGCATACACACTCACCCTCTTTCTCTACATACCTTTTCATCTCCACTCTTTCTCTAAATACCCACCTACCTCATCCCTTTCCCTAATTAACCACCCACTGCTTTCTCCACATGCTCATGTCCTTTCTCTATATAGTCACTTACTTCCTCTCTTTCTCTACATACCCACTCACCTCTTAATTTTGCTACATACCCTCACACACCCTGCCTTTCTCTGCATACTCACCTCGTAACTTTATCCACAAACCTACTCACCTCCTCTCTTACTCTACTAACCCACAGCCCCATTAAATTGCTAAGTTTTTAGGAATCGTAGCTCGTAACGTAGCTCGCAGGACTTAAGGCTAATAATTTAGCCCTTTAAAGCGACCCGCAGACGACTTGAGGGTTAAGACGCAGCAAGGCCGAAAAAAGCCTACGGGACGTGGAACGTGGAACTTCGCGGCCGCAAATCCTTTGTTCTTTCAAGCCTGTAACCGCTACGTTCCAATTGAGCTATTAAATTGCATCAAAATAACTTAAATTGCATCAAAATGGAGCCAAGAAGCCAATGAGTGCTAGAGAGGACCCGCAAGGGAGGTAAAGTCCAACTCGTAGCACTTTAAATGCACATATCAACACAGTACTGTACTTTTATTAAAAGTGAAAGTGATGTTATGTCTTAGAATTAATAGCACAACATTCTCAAGCTTACAAATCGACCCCAAAAAATACATTTTGTGTTACATCGATCACGGCAATCAATGTTTTAATACATATACTGTAACTCAGGCTTTATGAATATTGCATTATATCTGGAATGTGGGTCCAATCATAACTCGTAATTGAACCTCATAGGAAATCCCTCCTCCATTTTTTTTGTGACGTAATTCTGATGATCTCTTATGCCATTGGCTCCATCCCAACTCGTAAGTACGAGTTAGACTAATTGATCACATTCACGGCCGCACATCCGACGAGCGAAGTATGGTTTACGGGTTTGCCTCTCAAGCCCGTAACTCGCATACTGTTCTAATTTAATAGCCCCATAAATCCGCAACTCTTCAAGCTTGCAGCCGTTGCGAGCTTCACGTTGCACTTATGGGGCTCGAATTTAATGTGGCTGCCAGTCACCTCCAATCAGATTAATAACATAGGCAGCTGTTGATGTTGCTTGCGCCTGCAGGTTTGTGTTTTCGGGCAAAGTGAGCATTTTCTCCTAATCTTTATTGTCTATTCCAGACTCGAAGGAGTCAGGAGGAAAGAAGGAGTAGAATTTATTGGCACATTTCTGCTCCCTTCCAAAGACTCAGTAGAAGCAGTCTTGCAAGTATACTTGCAATCCTTGTTTGCCCTGTTCTGTAACCCCCTTTGTGCCTTGAAAAATAATTATTACTGTCATGGCAGCTACTATGCACTAGCAATAGTCTTCTAAAATGAATATTTAATGTTCATGACTGCCAATGTTGTTAGCTTATTACATACTTCACAAAGATGTGACATTTTTATTAATCTACAGTGATGCTTTAATTACAGGAGACTTTAAAATCCCTAAACCAGTAATTATTTACCTTTTATAGTGTTAAGACTGTGGTAAACCTAATTGCCTATATTCAACATATGTGTAATTTAGTGCATTAGCAGAACAAGTTTCCAGACTGCCTTAATGGTCTGGTTAATATGTAGTATAACAAATTTATGCAAACCAATTTAGCTTGACTGAGAATGTACACTTCTCGGTACAGATAACCCTAAGTCCCTTTTATAACAGCAATGTTTTAGTTTATTATAACAGTTGTGAAATATTCCAAAGATAATCAGATGGGGGAAGTTTCTGTCTTAAACAGATGTTCTTATGACATATATGAGGTATATTAAAAATGTGATAAATAGCCATGAAATACACTATCTGATTTGCTTTCCAATGCAAATGAAGGCATTTAATGTACTTGATCAAATAAATTATCATTTAATGAGCAAAATTATTTTCAGAAATACATATTTTTCCCTAATTTAAAAATTCACTCAGGTGGGTCAGTTTAGAACTAATAGGATATGCAATTTGCATCTGTTACACCTCTATATTTACCTTAATTAATGTAAGTAAATTGGTAGTATTCAGATGTACTTCAGTGTAGACGGTAAATCATGTGGTTATATGCCCATTAGTTTGCTGCTACATTCACTCTTTCTGCAGTTTTTACTGCACCATAAGCAAAGAGACAGAGGAAAATACGTTTTTTTCGACTAATTTATTTCTAATGTACTCCAGACCATATTTGTCAGATGATCCAGGATCCTTGTCTTGCAGCCGCAAAACTAATATTTCCTACCATGGGTGTAGGAACAGGGGGGGGGGGGGGGGTGGAGGTGAGAGGACCTAACCCCAGCCCCACATTTATCTATGTTTGTATGCATGAACTGTATATATATATATTACACCCTATGTATACAATGAACTGTATCCCCCCCCAGAATTATTCTGGCTCTTACACCCCTGTTTCCCACACTCTTTTCTGTGGATGCCTGGAGTCCCATTATGTGAATTTTACTCAAAAAAATTATTTTATATTTGCTACATTGACAATGTGCATGGATGAAGTTACTTTTTTATGTGATTGAGAAGTTACTTTATCGAGTGATTGTGTGACTTGGGAGACATTATAAAGGTACCAGCCTCCTCTCCTAGAAAGTGAGAGAGATATAGAATCAAGTTTAAAGGAACTGTTAACTATATATACAATATATATATATATATATATATATATATATATAATAAATAACTAAACACAAAAATAAAATAAAAAATTATATATATTTACAGTCAGTTTAGTTGATTCTATATCTCCCTTATATATAGGTTAGCACGCGGTATACCTGACCTGTTCTAATTCAGCATTTGGTCTACCTTAAAATTTACACTATAGCATACAGTTTACTAGGTTAGGGTTAGGGAATGTTATAAAACGAAATGCTATTGAGTGCAACTTTAGAGCGCAGCCTTTGTTTAATTTTATGACATACCCTAACCCTAACTTAGTAAACTGCATGCTATAGTGTAAAATTTACACTAAAAGTAAAACAGTTCAGGTAGACAACACGCTAAAAGCATTTATATATATATATATATATATATATATATATTAATTAATTAATTTCATGTGTTGTTGAATTTGATTTAAAAGCAATCTACTGATATTACCATATCGGTTTAGACTGGTGCGGATATAAGCCTGAGTTAATCATGACATTGAGATATCACCTTAGTAGGAAAAGGATTTTATATATATATATATATATATATTTCTTACGTTCTCCAAAATATCTCTCAAGATTGATCAGATTCTTAAAATAATTTATTATTTTTCATTTATACTGGGTTGGTTGGATATATCACATATATAGTTGTGAGCGTACGGGTCGTTGCTCACGCTTGCGGGCTCCCATAGCGAGCCCGCGGCCCTCGCGTAGCGAGCCGCGGGCCTCGCTACGCGAGGCCCGTGGCTCGCGCAGCGAGCCGCGGCCCTCGCGTAGCGAGGTCACTGGGCAAGGGCCTCAGTTGCTGGCATGGAGCGCCGAAGGCGCTCCATGCCAGCAACTGAGGCCCCTCGCAAACATTACGACCTCGCAAACATCAGACGCAACACGCCGACATACAAACATTTAAAACACAATACATACACACAGCACATACATAAAAACCTTACCTACACCAAGAGGGAGCACCCAGGACCTAAAAAAATGCAACTTAGACCTCGATTTTACTCGAAATAAAAGAGTTTTGAGACTAAAAAAAAATCTAAGCGACAGAAAAAATGGCAGCCGAACAAAACGAGGCTACAGCACTCTAAACTCGCAAAACACCACAACAAACTCGCAAAACACCACAAGAAACTCGCAAAACGCCACAAACCACCTACGGATATTCATACCACACACTGCACACATTCATCACGCTTACACAGCAGCTCCACACCACTAATGCTGCAGCAACATCAACACAGATTGCCAGCTCTTCATCACAATGCTTCAAAATAGGTACAGTATATTCATTTAGTAATGTATTACATATTTCATTATTACACACCAAACAGCATTAGCTACCTTACAATTTCATTGCCGTCATTTTTTGACGGGCAATTCGCTAGTTTTAATTATAATAGGCAAAAATTTTTGCAATCTAAACATTTCCAATTTTTGTTTAAATTATTGAAATCAGGTGTTAAGCACCAGGACATTACTAAAGTGTTTTTTCTATTATACATTATGACTTTTAGAAGTTAATGAATTGTAAATTTTTTATGACATTTACACTGGATAAAAATAATTTCTCTAATTAAAAAGAGTAATTAAAACGTATTTATTTTGCCTAAAGAGTATCTTTAAGTTTTAAAGATCCAAGGTGCCAGGCACCCTTTAACAACACTAGAAATGCATATAAACATTACTAGTTTATAACATGTTTGGGATCAAACCAGTGAAACAAAAAAATCCCTAATCCTATATTACATTTGAGACACTCCACACTTAATGTGGGTTTAGAATTTTATCAAAATGTTCTTTAGCTTTAAAGTATCATACTCATACTGCCCATTCAGTTATGTGGTCTAGCAAAAATATTATGTCAGTATATAACAATGCATCAATGGCTTTGTTTATGGGATTTCCTTCTGAACCACAAAAACAGTAATCTTCATCATTCACTGATAGCGTCTGTTCTTGATAGCTGTCACAGAAGAGAAATGATGCATTACATAGTCCAGCTGTCTGTGCACAAACAACTTTATTTTTTTCTAAGTAATAAGTAGCCTGTCATTTTATTAACTCCTTCAACCTTAACAGCACTATTTCTGTCATAATTTCCAAAGTAATTTATGATCATTGTTCATTACTCCTCGCTGTCATTTGTAGGCTGTTACATTGCCAGCAACACAAGTGAAAGATCAGAATTTCACTACAGAAGTGGTTGCACCAGATCCAGTTTCATAAGCACCCCAGTAAAATCCAATATAAATCCAAGTTGCCCCTACTATACATTTCAGCAGCTTTTTAATATGTATCAATATTATAGTACTATGAGTTTTATTGATTGTATAGACTTTCACTTTATGCTTTGATTTGACGGACTGCTGCAGCTTATCTCAAGGATTTCAGCTAAATGTAAATTCTTGTTTTGTAGAGTGCCATGAAATATTTACATCATATAGTTTACAATAATTATAATTACATAGTTCAAATAAATATAGATGGTTGGATTCTAATCAAAATATAATTTGTATACATTATATGCAACAGTTATTTATATGTAAATGTATACATCATGTATAAAGCCGTCCTACATCTCTGCTCTCATCCCAAAATACACTCCCACCGCACTCTTCACTCTGCTAATGACCTTCTTCTCTCCACCTCTCTCATCACCTCCTCTCACTCCTGTCTTCAAGACTTTTCTCGTGCTGCCCCTATTCTTTGGAACTCCTTATCTCGCTCCACCAGACTATCTTCCTGCCTCAAATCCTTAAAAATCTCTTTAAAAACACATTTATTCAAAAAAGCCTATCATCTTTAGCCTTTTCATACACTATGCATCTATCACTCTCCTGTACCTCACCCACACCCTTTAGAATGTAAGTTTGTTTCAATCTTGTGAGGTGCTTTAGGGAAAGCACTGTGTATATCTGATTGAAAGCTCAATAACAGTGTCTACCATTATTTTTCATTGTGGGGACATTGTTTATACTTGTACCTAACCCCTGTATTGCGCTGCGGAATATGTTGGCGCGTTATAAATAAAGGATAATAATAATAATGTAGGAGTTGGAACAAAACTCCCTAAACCCAGAAAGGGAGGGGGTGAAAAACATATTGGCAAAATTGTGGTGCAGTATGTGTAAGGAGAGACAGTATCTGTTTCATATACCCTGCTAATGCTTTGCACAAGGTGGCATACGTTTAGTCCTGGACACCCCAGAGAGAGAACATAGGCATCTGTTTGATATACGGTACTATGCTAATGGTTTGCATGAAATGGTGTATGAAAGTTAAAGTGTGTTCCAGAATGCCAAAGGAGAAACAGCATATGCATTTGTTTGAATTATCCATGGTATCAAATAGAGGCTAAAGTATAGCACAAGATGCCCAATGATTGGCAGTATACACATATGTTTGGTATACTTTGCTAACACGCTAAACAAGATGGCGTATGGAAGTTAAAGTGTAATCCAGGACACCCAAAGAGAGGCAGCATAAGTGTCTTGTTGATAAACCTTGCAAATGCGTGGCACAACCTGGCATATGGGGGCAATAGTGTAGTCTAGGACACCCAAGAAGAGACAACATATGTATTTGCACGATAAACCATGCATGTATTATATAAAGTGACATATGGAGACAGCACGTATGCAAAGAATACAAATTACCTTTATATTAGAGAAAATGCGGCACAGACTAAAATTACATAAAGAATCATAATAAGGGTGGTTTATGGATATACCCTTAGTTTGTAAGTTTGTGAGTTTTTGATTTTTTGATCTTGCTAAGTGTTTTAGGGGATATACTGTAGAAGTTTGATTTTAAGCTCAAAGACAGGGCCCTCCCTTTTTTTGCATTGTGTTAACTTTGTCTTTTCGTCTTTTCACAACCCGCAAACGATCTGTGGGTTACAGGCGGAAAATCCCTGCGGTTGTTAAAATTGTGACTCCGCCCTAGCTAAGCTTTTGATCTTTAAGGCCGTAAATGTTACAATCGCAAATCACTATTCAAGTGCTACAATTCCTCAAGCCCACAAATGTTCTCACACCTGTAAATATCAAATGTAGAAGAAAATCTTAGAAGTACCAGATAGGCCTGCAAGAGGGTTAAACACCTGATCATAGCACTGTAAATGCAAAAAACAAAAGACATTACATAAGACATTACAATTAATTGCGCAACAGTCTCAAGCTCGGAAATCTGCAATCAAAAAATATTTTTTCCAGCATCGTTAATCCCGCCAAAGAACTGCAGTCAAGTCAAATGTTCACTAAGACACTGAATATATGCACAACAGGTTCGAGACAGACATCAAATACAAAATCCTAACTCCAACGTGAGATGGTTTAACTCACATTTTAAAAGAACGAAAGCCTTCATTTTGCCAATAACAACGTTCCTTCCTTTCTACATAAGGACTATTCCAACTTCTATACCTGTAATCAAAAAACAAAAAAAGCAGCAGTTGCCAAAAAAGAAAAGAAAATAATAGATAAAGAAGGCTACTACCTTATACTTAACTGGACCATCCTTAGTAAAAAGGTATCATTGGTAAATCTATATGCAATCTGTAAGTTTTTTTATATTTTGACATAATATATATATATATAATATATATTAACCCTTAATTTACAACACACATAATTACTGATATCACATAATTCACACACAGATTTATACGTACACATAGCTATACATTGCCTTAGGCCACAGCACATCTACCCCCCCCCCCCCATACCCCCACCTACTCCCCCATACAATTACTATGCTACACATAATACTCACATTCTTGTTTTACCACATACACATCCAGATGTAGGCAAACAAGGAGTAGGGCCGGAGGGTCAGGGGTCTGATTACAGGGGAGAGGTAGTGGGGATGAGAGAACGGCCCCAGGAAAAGGACAGGGAGGTCAGGAACCCCAGGCACAGTTGGTAGGGCGAGAGACTGTAGCAAAGTACAGGGCCCCCAATTATAGCCCAGAGGAGATGGACATCCTCCTCAGGGAAATCCGTGCCCACTATTGGATCATACATGTTGGGAGAGCTGTGAGAGCTAACCAGAAGGCAGAGGCCTGGAGTC
Organism: Discoglossus pictus; assembly: GCA_027410445.1. Taxonomy (NCBI): domain Eukaryota; kingdom Metazoa; phylum Chordata; class Amphibia; order Anura; family Alytidae; genus Discoglossus; species Discoglossus pictus. The sequence goes on along the minus strand of CM050163.1, from coordinate 501,112,282 downwards.
AGATTGCTTCAACTGTTGCCGCATTAGGGGTGGCAAATAGGGACGTATGGTCTGTGAAACACAGATATGATGACAGCCGGCTGAAGGTGAAGATGGCAGAGGAGGCAAGAGCTTCACTTGCAACCGGTGGTGGCTACCAGCCAACATTACTTATTGTAGATGGGAGCAGACCCTGAGGGATTGGATTGAGCAAGCGGCGGGGGTGATGGGGTGGACAAATAACTAGCAGATATCATGATATTTGTATGTATGTATAAATAAGCTTATACTCTGGCTGGTGTATACAATGAGCTGTATCCCCCTATAATTATTCTGACTCCTACACCCCTGCCCACATGCATAGCCATCTGAAATCCCATAGCACTGTAAACCCTATGGTTATGACTGAAGATATTTGGGGCATTAAATGTAAATCCTGGTAGCAAACATTTCATTTTAATAATTTGTATCAATGAAATGTCTGGCCAATACCTGCAGTTAAAACTGATTCTGAGTACAATTTGCTATTATATCAAGATTGATTTGACATTCAAAAGAGAGGACATGTCTGCGTGTGCACACTGCAGCATATGTGGATATGGACTCTGTAGGACTGCATGTGCGTGTCATATACTGTCCTAACCTGGACCATGTCTCAGCTGTATGCTAACAACCATTGCTGGGAACATGTCACAGATTGGTCAGTCTCACACACAGCATAGCAGACCCAACAAAGCACATGTCTGATGCACATGCAGATGGCACACTGCACCTGAGGTACACATATTTTTATGAGCCATGATCCACAATGCTCATTATGCAGGCTGTGGTTCATCTGTGTAACACAAGCACCACAGTCAATCACAGGTGACCATGATGTCAAGGATATAGAAACACATAGCTGTCAATTGTGTAGGAAAACCAACTCAAATATATGTTTTCTTCCATTTCAGTACCCAGGAGGACAAGGCCAACCACAGTGGAACAGGTTGGAGTGGTTGAGGAAGAAGGCCAGGACATTCCAGAGGGCCAGGGACCATCCACACGAGCTGGCCAGTTATATTCACCGCATATCAGGAGTGGGAGTCACTGCCGGGGCCCTCACAAGCATCATCCAGCCATGCCCAGCTGTTCCAGCCCCTTCAACCGGCTATGTCCTGGCTCCAGCCATTATCACAGCTGCCACCTGCTCCAACAACATTGTGGTCATGGCAGCCCACAACCACTTCCACAGAATAGGTTCTCCAACATGGCCTTACACACAATGAGGTCTCCCAACATGGCCAAACACCCAATAGGCTCCCCCATCATGGCCCAACACCCCAGCCCTCCTGCCCACACCCCAGCCCTGCTGCCGACATCTCAGGCCCTGCTGCCGACATCTCAGGCCCTGCTGCCGACATCTCAGGCCCTGCTGCCGACATCTCAGGCCCTGCTGCCGACACCTCAGGCCCTGCTGCCTACACTTCAGGCCCTGCTGCCTACACCTCCGGCCCCACCTCTGGCCCCAATGCCGCCACTTTTGGCCCCAATGCCGTCACCTCCGGCCCCAATGCCGTCACCTCCGGGCCCATTGCTGACACCTCCGGCCCCAATGCCCCCACCTTTGTCCCTAATGCCATCAACTTTGGCCACAATGCCAACAACACCACCACCCTGACATTGAGGGAAATCATGGCCTGTTTAACATGGGAGGACATGGCACGTAAGATGGGGATGGGGCGCGGGCACGGAAAGTGGGGTCCCAGTGCTGCAGTAGAGGAAGTCCTCTTGATCACTCCTCACTTAATTCTGATTGCTATAGATGTTGACATACTATTGGCTAGCTACAGAGTGCATACATGTCTGGTTAAGTTTAACATTTCAACAATTACAGCCTTATTAAATTGTGATTCAGTAAATTTAAAAGGGCTCTACTTGAGCACACAGCATATTTTTTTTACAGAAGTTTTTAGTTAGTGAAGACCTTGCTTTTGGATAGAAGTTCACTAACTAAAAACTTCTGTAAAAAAATATGCTGTTTGCTTAAATAGAGCCCTTTTAAATCTATCGAATCGAAATTTAATAAGGTGTTAATGTTCAATGTGGATTGACCTTGAGAGGTGTTGTAGTTAAACAGAATATTGTTATGACTGATATCTTGCTATTGTCTCTGTAGATGTTAATAGCCAAATCTTACAACCATGAAGGCATTTCTTCATCTTTGAGCAGTACAATACCATCATGTGAGTGAACACTCAACTCAGTTCTCAACAGGCATTCGATCAGTGTCATTCACCACTGTACATGGATCTGAAATGCAATATATGACTACAAATCACTTCACTAATGAACATGACTGATGTGAGTTACAATTATAATGAATATAGTGTTTCGCCTACATTTCATCCCGTTAACAGTATGAAAGCGGATGAACGTATTTCATGTCATCCAAACAAAATGGATGATTTCCTTGGTTTGACATCAGGATCAATGTGCATGTGTTTAGGGGTAATGTGAACAGTGTAATCTGCCTGTCCTTGGTATCACCCATATACCAGTTAGATGTGATATTAGCATGGCACAACTATTCCATGTAGATAGTGATAGTACTTTTTGCTGAAAGATTGCTAAGTTGTTGATTGCTAAGTGATGGTGGTGAAGGGGCTTGTGTAACTAAATGAAGCTGTGAGCTATACGATGTAGGGCCAGTGTAGGTGGGCTGGTGATAGCAGACAGGTCAGACAAATCCCAGTCCACTAGAGGAGAAACTGGCAACCCACTCCAGTATCCTTGTGGAACAGCACAGGCAGTGACCTAACTAAATGTGCTGCAATCCATAGAGTCACAGAGAGTTGGACACGACCTATGGACTGAACAACAAATAATAAAATGTTCTTCTGGTACTTGATCTATGTGATGTGGCGGTGTAATTTGGCCACTACTTGTTTTCACAATGTAGATGTGATGAGCGAGGTGTTTATGCTATTATATATATATATATATATATAAATTCCAGGGTCCACTTTGGAGCCTCTGTGAGTGAGGAAGGGTTAATATGGCATCTGTTTCATGATTTGTGTTGCAATTTAATCAGGGAGTGTGTCTTTAATTGCTTTCTGCAAGTTGGCATATGCATGACCATTCCGACATATGATAAAATAAAATATTTTTGAAATCCCTATTTTTTATTGGGGGATTATGGTGTAAGTAATTGTAATGCCTTTCCATGCTTTCCCCATATTTTAAAGTCCACTGGTGTGTTTATATTGCCTTTTACAGTTTTGAGAAATTGTCTGTAAACCCTTTGCGAGTCCTATTTGGAGGCTGTAAGTTTCGGGCTTAAACGCCAGGGTGTCTTTGGAAAACCATTGCAATTTAATAGCGTGATTGGAACATAACAGTTGCCGGCTTGACAGAACAAAGGATTTTCGACGCAGAGTTTAAATTTCGGGGTCCGGTAGGGTTTTTTGGCCCTTAAACCACAGTTCATTTGCGGGTTGCTTTACGGGGCCAATTTAATAGCCATAAGTCTTGCAGCCTACGTTACAGGCTATGGTTTTACACGTTGAGGCAATTACATGGGGCTGAAAATATGGGTGGAATCATCATGGGGAATGACCTTAATCTGATTTTAAATCCAAAACTGGATTGGTCCAAAAGCACATCTGACACACGCTATGCTAAAAAATTACAAGAAGTTAATACCCTTCTACAACAATTCGGACTGGTAGATGCCTGGAGAGTGCACCATGCCAATGACAGGGAATACACATACTACTCCCCAAACCATAACACCTATTCCAGAATAGATGCCCTTATAATTGATTCTAAGCTCTTCGACCATTCTAAAGATGCCCAAATACACCCTTGTCCATGGGCCGATCATTCATCGGTCTCAATCAATTTGGATTTGGGCATAAATATTAAAATGTTATTTAATTGGAGATGAAATGAAATGATAATTTCTAACCCAATTAAGCAAGTAGCAGATATAGAGCTCTATTTCTCCCAGAAACGGGTATTGGATGGATATGGGGGCACACAAAGCCTTTGTAAGAGGGTCACTCATCAGATTAGCCTCTATCTATTCAAAAGAACGAAACTTTAAAAGAATCTAAATTATTAAAGGAATTATACTTTCTAGAGAAACAGAACCAAAGTAAACAATCCAATAAGATCATTAGCCCATGAAGGCAATATTTCAATTAGTCAAACAAAAATTAAAGAAACTTTCCTAAAATATTTTTAAGATAGTTACTCAATCCATTCCAAAGCCAGTAATTATACCATATTAGATTTCTTAAATAGATACGACTTACTATCAGTACCACACATGAGCTAGAAAGTCTTAACACAGAGGTGACAGAGAAGGAGATAAAAGAGACTATAAGTAATTTAGAACTAGGAAAATCTCCAGGACCCAATGGCTACTCCAATATTTATTACATAGCTTTTCCTAATTATCTTATCCCATATCTAAGAAAACTAATTAATGCCATTTTAATGGGAGACCAAATGCCCCCAAGCTTAATCAGGCTACTTTGGTTTTCTTTTCCAAACCAGGCCGTGACCCTCTAAAAGTTAAAAATGTTTGACCAATTTCACTACTCAATGGGGATGTTAAAATACTAGCGAAGTTAACGTCGGCCAGGCTCTCTAGATTCCTTCCTAGACTGATCCACAAGGATCAAGTTGGCTTTGTGCCTTTCACACAGGCCGGGGAAAACATCCGGAGAATCCTAAATATATTCCATTTGGCCCAATCAACAAATACCCCTTTATGCGCTGTGGGCTTAGATCTGGAGAAAGCCTTTGACTCTTGACCAAAATAGGAATCAAAGGCAATTTCATTAACCTTATTAAAACATTTTATCAGGATCCTATTGCGTACCTTAAATTACCTGCTGAAGCTACAGATTTTATACTAATACAAAGAGTGACAAGACATGGATGTCCTTTGTCCCCTTTGCTATTTGCTCTAGCTATCGAGCCTTTGGCTCAAGCCATCCGGTCCACATCCAGCATAATTGACTTCACAGTCGGTTTGCATCAATTCTGTTCGCAGACAACATATTATGTACTCTTAAAAACCTGATTAATTCAATCTCAGCTTTAATTAATATAATTGATTCATTTGGTCAGATCTCAGGCCTAAGGATCAACATGGATAAGACAGAGGTTATATCTAGACTTCACTGCATACAATAGATCTGCTAAAAAGTAAATACCCTTTCTCCTGGCCAGAGGACTTTAAATATTTGGGCCTTAACATTACTCCTGAGGTGTCTGGATTGTACAGGTTAACTACTTACCCCTATTCAAGGAACTGGTGGCCGACCTTTCTAAATGGAATACATTTCAAATGTCATGGTCTGGACGATAAATGCTATAAAAATTTATGTTTTGCCAAGAATTTTATATTTGTTTCGATCATTACCTATCCCAATACATTTCAAAGACCTGGAAACATTTCAGAGGCAAATCCTGAGATTCATTCAGCAAAATAAACACCCAAGAATAAACAAATCTGGGAAGAATGTCAGTCCCAAACCTGAAACTATATTTCAAAGCAGCTCAAATTTCCTTTATTCCCCATTCATACTCCAAAGAACACCAGCCCCTCTGGGTTTTCATTGAAAACCTTCAAATGAAACCCCTAAACTGGGATTCAATCATATGGATCCCTGCAATTCCACATGAAAAAGCTAAATTACCGTATTTACTCGAGTATAAGCCGATCCGAGTATAAGCTGAGGCACCTATTTTACCAGTGAAAACTTAGTGACTTGAGTATAAGTCGAGGGTGGGAAATGTGCTGCCCCCTGTGTCCCTCTTGTGCCCTCTGTGTCCCCCTCTTGTGCGCCCTCTGTGCCCCTTTCTTGTGTCATCCTCTCTCTCGCCTCAGTCTCTTCCCCCCTCTCCCTCCCCTGTGTCTCTCCCCCCCTCTCCCTCCCCTCTCTCTCTTCACCTCTGGAAACACAGACATGGCATTCCCAAGCACAAAACGTGCAGGTTAATGAACCCTGCAATGTGCGGCCCGTACAGGAGATGGACGGAAAGGCTCGCAATGATCACTGAACATGCTCATTGTGAGCCACAAGATCCGCGCCAAAGCCTCTGATCGCGAGGCTCACAATGAGCACCGCAAGCAGGAGAGGCTTGCAATAAGTGCCGAAGGTAATCAGTGCAAAGTAGGAAAGTTCAAGTACATGGGGTGAGGCTCGCAATAAGCATCAAAGGTGCTCAGAGGAGCAAAAGCCTCACATTGTGTGGCAAACAGCATTGTTAGCCTTACAATTTTAAACTGGTCATTGTTGACGGGCAAGTAGCTAGCTTTATATATAAAGATGTTTTGCTCAGAGAATTTTTATATGAAGACTCCATATCATGCAATTTGTGGGTATCATTTTGTATCATAATAGACATTTTTTTTATTTTTTGTATAAATATTTGTATTAGAATACAGTAAATACCGAAAGTTCAAATACACATTGCAAACTCCTATCAATACATGGATATAAAAGACTTTCCCCCGCATTTTGTCTTTTTTTCCTTCTATCTTTTTTCTTTACAATGTTGCTCATAGACCATATGACTTTATATTATTTTTATTACTATTTGGCATTTAGCATATTGCTTCAGTTTAAGCATATTTGCTTAATATATTTGCATATTTTATATTTAGGTAGTGCACCATTTGACATTTTAGTACCTCAAAGCTAAGCATTTAACAATGTATTACACCACAACACAACTGCATGTAAAAGTTAATAAATTACAGGCCGGATTTTTTTTACTTTCTAAAAGCTAATTTCACTTTTTCAAATATAGTTCTTCAAAACAGTAAATTGTGACCACAGTGGTCCTTTTAATACTGTATACTCTTTTGATGAATGGCAATTGATCAAAGGCAACATGCTTCTAGAAAATAAAAAGCAACACAGCTCTTGAATTGTTACCTATTAAATGCAATTTTGTGGAAGCTGCCATTTTGTTTTCTTCAAATCTACTTCTACATCTGGGAGATACTTTGAATGCAGAGGACGCTTCAGTGTACTACAATGTAAAATTGGCAGCTAAAAAGACCAGTGATTTGAGTAGAGAAAATTAAAATATAATCAGTTCAGACAGACACGCTGAAAGAGGCTGCCCACTATTGAATTTAGTTATTCAATTGTTAAAACGTACTCTACACTAGTCCTTTAAAGGACCAAGTGTTATATTTATAATAAGCTGTTTTGAAGAACTTGACTTCTTAATGTGCAAAATGTATTTACACGGTTTAAAATAAAGAATTACAGCCTTTATTTTTTTATTTTTGCATTCAATTTCGGTTCAGTGATGATGGATATTTTGTTGTTTCATATGAGATCTGTATTCACATATATTAAAATGTCTTCTTCAAATAGCCAGTTCATAATAGAACTCAGTGGCAGATTAAGGCCCCATAGGATAACTCTCCTATTAAAGCTAAATACAGACTAGCAGTCCAAGATAGAATCCTTCTTGACATAAGCAGAGTCTTCTATATGTATTTTCTCTAAAAATTCCTTTTATGCTTTGTCACGACTGGACTATGGCGGCAAAGAGGGACCCTGTTGAACCCCACTTTTTGCAGCTTGGACCACTGTAAAGCCCTCTCAGCCAGGAACAAACATAAATAAATTTGTTGTATCTTATCTAGAACTATGGCAAAACATATTTATCAGGAAGATTTCCCCATGTTATTCTCCATTGACTGTAGGCAGAATTTTGACTGGCCCTTCCCAGGCAAATATGATTGTCTGTGATTTGCTCACTTTGGAGCCAGGTGGAGCTCCATCGCTGCGAACAGGATGGAAATTCAGCCAATCAGCCTGTTATGTTCATTTAAATGGGTCAATGGGAGGAGAGACTGCACTATAGCCGTTACAGCCGGCAATGCTCCTACGAGTGCTTCATGCTAAGCAGTTTCCCTTCATGGAGGGCTGGATAGAACTGATACCTGGGCCAGCAATAACATTGCCCGAGCTAAGCAGTGTGATCACCACTACCCCGATCCCTCTAGGGACCTCATTACCACATTCCACAAAGAGACTGTCTGTGTACTTTATTCCTCTTCACATGGGGCACCCTGCAGAGAGATAATGGAACAGGGGTTAGGGTACTTTACCGAAGATTGGAGGTCTGCCTGGTACAAAGGCACAGATACGGCACCTTCAAACAGCTACCTATTCCAAGTCGACCAAGGAGGCACACTATCACAGTTCCCTCCCAATACACCGCCATTCATGGACCATCAGCCAGAGCAACAACCCATGGAGGAGCTTGCTGCCGTGTGCTTTCCTGTCGGCACACAGAGGAAATTACAGAGAGGCGGGAGCATTTCTGCTCACCTATGTCCTTCCCCCAAGGTGGTTGGCCGTTATCGTGTACTGGAAGCAACCGGGAGTAGGTGACCCATTCGCCCCTGGTTTGCTACGTAAATAGATACTAGAAGGATTAGGATTGTGGCGGCTTATTTTGTTGCGTACATCACAAACATTTGAAGGTTTTACCAAACTACAGCGGCCCTTTACAAATCCCATCTCAATAACTGGTCAGTGTTATAACTGATTTTGGGACTCCTCTGAACCTCACAAGCAACCCTGCTACTTGGGAGTCTAGCACACTTAGTTGCTAATATCAAAGGCTTTGAAAATGGACATGAGTTGTGTTTTAAGGACTGTGACAATTTGTCTTTCATTCATATGTCATGTTTAAAGAATTAAAGTGTGCATATAGTTATTGTCATAGTTTCTTGGTTAAAATGTATGTGCTGTTATTGTTGATGTACGGTGGCAATATGGTTGATGTAATGAACACAGTACAATGTTCTCTGATTCACTATTTGCAGGTTTGAATGCCTGTCTGTTCTGCCAATTCTTGCAGGCTCTCACCAGAAGCTTGCAGCACCTCCTCAATATCCTGTGATTCAAGTGTTGTACAGATTGCTTCTTTTTTTAATATCTATCGAACCAACCTCCGCTGGCTGCAAAGTTTCAGTTGTATCCAGTGTTTGTCTTGATTATGACTATAGATACTTCTGGCTTTTTCCATGATGTATGTCTGACTTAGTGGCATGTTGAGTTCCGTTGCATCATCGATCCAAATGGAAAGACATTTCTCTATATCATCCAAGGCATAGCTTCTGGATCGGGTCATCTTTGTCACAACAAGATGTTGTGCTTAAGGTTGCTGAAGACTTTATTTTGTCCTTATTTTGACATATTGTTCTGATTGTTGAAGTTGGCAAATTTAAACCTGCTCTGATGTCAACTTGACGATCTGCTTTTTGTAATCTCTCCAGCACCTGCATCTTAACAGCGAGCAAAATGCTTTTGTGTTTCAATGATTTGAGATCTTCTTTACGCTTGCTTATTTTCTGTACTATGGTACAAAAAAATACAATTACTGTAGATTTCATTGATCAATTAACAACCACACAATGAGAAACAAAGGACCATGACAAAAAATCTGTACCTTTCTCTGATTGGTTGAATCTGTAAATCTGGATCTTTCTCTGGTATCCAAGTTAGGTCCTTTCCTCCTCTCTGCTGCTAAGACACACTGAGGCTCACTTCCAACCGCGCTATGATGAATCGGAACGTGAAAAGGAGTTGAGTAGTCAAAAACATTGTTAGAGCGAATCAGAGCATAAAGCGGGGAATTACAGGTCCAAACAGTGTTAAAAGGGGTAGCATTAAGTGGGATCTATACGTATCTATTTTTGAAAACTCTGAATCTAAGCATTATTTTGCAGGAAAAGTCAAAAAAAGCTAGCTATTTTTCTGCTGTTCATTGCTAAGGCTGTGTTTATAAGAGGAGCATTATTATTAGTATTTATTTGTAATTTGTAATATTTAGTGGCAGTAAACAGGAGTTAAGTACAAAGAAAAATATTGTATTAACACATGGCAAAAATGGAGGATGCTGTCTTTGAGCTTACAATCTTAAATATTGTTGCAATTTGCCGGCTTCTAAGCATGAGCACTGGCATGGACGTAGGGGCCAAATTCTGAAAGATTCAAACAAATTCACCACTCTCTGCCTCTTTCCCTACCTCTCCCATTGCAAGCAGATAAGAAACACACCCCTCTGATGTGATGAAACTGTGCAGCCTCCGCGTCGGCATGACCCAAGCATGATCCATTTAGGCTTATGATAAATAACTGACACAAAACCGATTGTTTGGGAGAAACCACGGGCCACAGCTTTATTGTAAATAACCAATTTACATAACTTAAAAACTTGCATATATTATGCATATTAACATATTAAACTATAGGGGGAGGAGCCTGACCACGGACAGTAACCTCACGCCTTGGGCCCTGCCCAAAGCCCCCAATGCTTATTTTAAGCACGCCCTGTGAGGTAGGGCCACGCCCACTTAGGCCAGTGGGCCGGGCAACTCACCTCCCGCCAAACATATATACAATATCTCAGAAAATTGCTACTTCTCAAGTAAAACTTCCACTTCTCTTTTTTATTTTATTTTTTTTACCATATCAATGCTTTTTTTTTTTTTTTTTTTTTTTTTAAACCATAAATAACCATTCCAACTTTGCCAACATAATTAGGGTGGGAGGGAGGGATTTTCCACGGAGACCGCACCGAACTGACTCCCGGCGCGCGAATGCTGCGGAAGCCCCGCCCCCGCCGCTCCTGATTGGCTGGTGTGCCTTACAGGCTCCGCTGGGTCACGAGACGCTGCGGGCTGACCCAGGGAGCCTGTGCAGCCTCCGCGTCGGCATGACCCAAGCATGATCCATTTAGGCTTATGATAAATAACTGACACAAAACCGATTGTTTGGGAGAAAACACGGGCCACAGCTTTATTGTAAATAACCAATTTACATAACTTAAAAACTTGCATATATTATGCATATTAACATGTTAAACTATAGGGGGAGGAGCCTGGCCACGGACAGTAACCCCACGCCTTGGGCCCTGCCCAAAGCCCCCAATGCTTATTTTAAGCACGCCCTGTGAGGTAGGGCCACGCCCACTTAGGCCAGTGGGCCGGGCAACTCACCTCCCGCCACAGAGCAAGCGAGGGACTCCTCCTGAGCCTGCGATCCCCCCCTGCTGCTCATTAAAGCCAAAGCCCGAACCGCGCTCTCCCTAAACTCTAAAGTGACCAACTCCAGCCCCATCTCGATAAGATGAACCTTATCCGGACCGAAAAAATCATCCGCACCGGCCGGCTCGAAAACTAGACAGCTGCTGGTTAATCTTCTGCCTTGCCTTATCCAGCCCGACGGGGTCACGCACATTTCGCCAAGATCTTCTCTTTATCATTTCAGACCATATCAGAAATGTCCCCGGGAACTTCTTGGTCCAGTTCTCCACGTCTCTTTTCATCACTTTCAGCATTCTGCGCATGGGTACTGCTCCTAAATCGTTACCGCCGGCATGAATTATAATTATTGTGGGTTGACCATACCGCTGACTGCAGGTGTTCAACAATTCATCCAATTGGGCCCACCGCAGGCCCCGAACCCCGAGCCACCGCACGTGTAAGTCCGTAACGGGAAAACCCAGTTGTGTCCTTCCTTCAGTAACTGCAGCCAACCTGTGGGCCCAGTACACGTACGAGTGGCCCACAATCCACAGTTGCTTCTGACCGCCTGAAAGCAGAAAGCAACAGATGTTAGATTACAGCCCTGGGTCTTACGTAAGACCGAAAACTTTCTGATTCCCATCTACCAATACGCTTGACTGCCACATTAGGTAATCCTAGTCTAGCTGCTTCGGTCGCAGCCCCTATTCTGAACGAGTGTGTTCCGAACTCCGACCCCCTTATGCCCAGGCTGTGTAGTGCAACTTTTAGCATCCGTTCAAACTGATACCGGGATAACGCCGTCCCATCGGCATGAACCAAAAGCGAACACCGTCCCACCTGTCGCTGACCAAGGTACTCTACCATACACCCGTAGGGACAACACTCCGTGCCTACTTGGTGTAACACCACCTCTTTTCCTTTTCCCTGCTGGTCGGTCTTAGACCTCTGGAGCCATACCACCACCATGCCTTCCCTGAGGCAGGTATCCACCACCTGGAGGCCCCCTGAACCGTGTCTGCTGCTCGCAACTAACTCCCTTATTCGGAATGCTCCGAAGAACGCCAGGGAAAAAGCAGTACGGAAAAGCAGAGATTCGAAAGGGGTCCTACATTTTACTCCCAACACCTGCGCCGCCATTCGCAGTAACAATGAGAAGGTGATCGGCCGCCTAGTGACTGGCCTGAGATCCCCGTTAAAAATGCCGCGCACCACCTTGCACACTATAAATTCCTTCGTAAGGTCCCTCTGCCCCGCCAGCTTAAACATAAAAGCCAGGGCCGTGACCTGTCTATCTACTACTGCCTTCTTTTCGCCATCTTCTGCACACCACAGCAGAAACCATAGCAGTATCCCTAGGGTCTTATCCCTGATGTGGACCCCCCTGCCGTTTTTTACCAAGTCGTTCCATTTAGCCCATACGCGTTTATACGCCGACCACGTCTCCGGGGCGACAGACTATCTGACGAGTCTCGTCACCTGGCTGCTCCAAGCTCCCAGATCTCCTCGGGAATGGCCTCCCCCAGCGTGTTCGCCCGGGGGGCCATAGCCCTGAAACGTTCCTCCTGAAACCGAGAAAGGGCGTCAGCAATGCCATTCTCTAATTCCGGTACTTGCCTCGCTTGAAACCATATGTTCTGGCGCAGGCAACACAGCACCAGGTGCCGGAGTAGTCTCACTACCGGCACCGACGTTGCCGTGAGGCTGTTTACTGCCTGAACAACACCCCAACTTTCCGTGTGAAACAGGACCCGCCGGTCCCTGAAATCTGAGCCCCATAAGTGTACCGCTACTACCATGGGAAAAAGTTCGAGGAATGTCAGGTTCTTTGTGAGACCTGCCACTTCCCATTCACCCGGCCATGGTGCGGGGCACCATTTTCCTTGAAAAAAGGCGCCGCATCCCACTCCCACGCCGGTGAAAAGTTTTAGGTCAATGCTGTTAGCACACCTTTTCTGAATGATCTCTGAGCCATTGAAATCAGCCAGAAATACCGACCATACCCGTGCGTCATCCCGTATGGCCTGAGATACCTTTATGAAATGATGAGGCTTGCTAACACCCACCGTAGCCAGCGACAATCTCCTACAGAATACCCTTCCCATGGGGATAATCCTACAAGCAAAGTTTAACTTTCCTATGATGGACTGTAACCGTCGCAGGGTGACCTTACGTGCACACATTAACGCACCAAGTTCCTCTCTCATGTCTACTACTTTCTCCAAGGGAAGACTACATTCCATTGTCCTAGAATCTATCTGTATCCCGAGGAAAGTCGATCTTTCCGTGGGGCCTTCCGTTTTTTTATGGGCCAGTGGCACCCCAAAATCCTTACAGATTTTGGTGAATACTTCTAAAGTAAACCGGCAGGTGTCCCGCCCGGCTGGACCGACGAACAGGAAATTGTCCAAGTAATGCGTTATGCTCCTGTACCCAGATTCCTTGCGTGCAACCCATTGTAAGAATGAGCTGAACGCCTCGAAATAGGCACATGATATGGAGCACCCCATAGGTAAACAAAGGTCAATAAAATATTTTCCATCGACGTGGCAACCGAGGAGCCTGTGGCTCGTTGGATGCACCGGTAACAGTCTAAAAGCCGCTTCTATGTCAACTTTTGCCATGAGCGCACCCGCGCCGGCCCCCCTGACCATGTCAGTGGCCCGGTCAAATGATTCATAAGACACTGCTGATTCCTCTCTTGCAATGCCGTCATTTACTGACCCGAGTCTCGGGTAAGAAAGATGTTGGATCAACCTAAATTTTCCAGCCTCTTTCTTGGGAACGACGCCTAGGGGGGAGACAACGAGGTCTCTAATGGGGGGGGGGGGAACGAATGGCCCTGCCATCCTTCCCAGTTGTACCTCATTGAGAACCTTAGCTGCCGCTACCCCTGGAAATTCCCGCACGGAACGTAAGTAGGGGGCCATGGACCCCCGCACCTCTGTTGTGCACGGGATCCGAAAACCCTCCTGGAAACCCAGTTCAAGGAGGCGACCCGCCGCACTGTTACCCGCCAACCTACCGTAGCGTCTTAGCCATGGCAGCATGCCGGGGAGGTGTATGGGCGTCTTGCCCTTTGGCAGCGGGCTCTGCCCTGCTGTCCTTTTGCCTGGCACATCTGGCCAGGGGATGCTCTCCGCCGCAGTTGGAGCATACGTGCTTTAACCTGCAGTTGGGCGCCCATTTACATACCCCTTCGTTGTATGCAAAACAGGACTTGGTACCTGCGGGCGAGTTGGCAGTGGGACTCCTGACCCCACCCCCTCCGTCCCGAAAGGGCGGCATGGCACGCATGGGTGTCATAATGTTAAGCCAGTGTGCTAACGCTTTATCGCTCCATGCCATGGCTGGCCTAGATGCCAGATACTGGCGGAATTCTTCATCATACCGCCACCACGCCGTACCCCCGTACACCTTGTGAGCGTTACGAATCTCATCCATGTACACGAACAGCCCCGGACATTGCTCCGGGTGGCGCTCGCATAGAACGCAGGCCATGATAGAAAACGCCTGAAGCCACGTGTCAAAGGTTCTAGGCAACCTCTTGTAAGCACCCTCCCGTGGGGTCCTCTCGCTTGAATCCATTTGCCTGGACATGGGCAGCATCTCTTGTACCCATCTCTTGCTCACTAACCGCAATGTTATGTGTGACTAAGAGGGCCTTAAGGGACCCGTATGGCAGTATGCATTTATCAGCTTCCTCTACTCCACCAACTGCCTCACCTGCTTCTGGGAGCCTCGGAGTAGATACAGCCATCGGGGTGTCCCGACGTCTTTCCTGACGTCCTGGGGATTCCGGCCGTCTGGCCCTCCGCGAGCTCCGTCCTCTTTCCGATCTGCAGGCACAGCTGCATCGGCAGGATCTCCTGCTCCTGGATCTGGATCGCCGTTCAGACCTGTGGGTGCAAGAGGAACAGTCACTAGCTCTCCGTGACCTGCATGCCTGTGCCCATACCGCTTGCTCCTCCCCTGAGGACTGGTCCTGGCCACCTAAGCTTGCGCGGCTGGAATGCGCTAGTGCCGCGGGCTCTGCACTTTGTACCAATAACCTGGGGACTGCCTGGGGCGTTGCGAAGTCTACCTGTGGGTCAGGATTAGTCACTTTTTGCTGTGGCCTAACCGTAACGCCCTCAGTCTCTGTCCTCTGTCGTCTTAAAGGGGTATGGGTAAATAGCAGCGGGCTGTACCTGCTTGTGTTCTTCCTAGCTCTGTTGGGGCGCGCCGGCCTCTCCACCGCCGCTGCTACAGGCATGTCATCGATCATGACCATGCTGTCCTGGCTGATCATCTCTCTGACCACTCTGTCTCTTCTCTCACGTGTGGTACCCGTGTCCATGTTTCTGCCGCGGCTGCGTCCCTGCAAAGCACCAGAAGCGCTGTTACTATTGGGGTTAGAGGGGACCGCATGGTCGGCACCTTTTGTGTCTGTAGGAGCTTTTTTAGGGCTCCTGACTTTACTTTTACCCCCTGCGCCCCCTTTTTGGGGTGGTAACGGGGTGTTCTTTGCTCTTTGCCGCGGCCGGAGCCCTTTAGGCAAAGTGACTGGTGGTGGCCGGAGTTCTAGGCCCTCACCCCCACCGCCCGCGGGCCCGGCTCTCTCTTGTCCGAGGGGTAAACGGTCTTGGCTAAGCTGCCCCGTATTACCCCTGTCGCCCGTGGCCTGGTCATCCACTGGACGGTGGTCTAGTGACTCTGCATGGAAAGGGGGGGAGACAAACCCAACGGCACCCCCAATATTGTCTAGGCCTCCAGCAACTAAATGCTGAGCCTGTCCAATGAAATGGGGGCCTCCTACAGAAGGCATGGGAGGCCCCAGCCTGTCCTGCACCCACCTGACCCCTTGGCTTAAGGCACGGGTCCTAACATCAGCCAGCAAGGCCTCTAGCTCTAAAGCATCCATGCCCCAGGCACACAAAGCCCCCCAGGACAAAAACAAAACGGACCACGAGACAGGAAAAGACACAAAAAAGACACACAACACACACAGACAGCGCTCTCACACTACCGCTTATATGCTTCTCTAAAGCTGGGGTGTAATCTCAGACTTTAAACCTCCTACTTGATAAATATGTGCAGGAGCCCTCAGACCTCCGTCCGTTTTCCACGGAGACCGCGCCGAACTGACTCCCGGCGCACGAATGCGGCGGAAGCCCCGCCCCCGCCGCTCCTGATTGGCTGGTGTGCCTTACAGGCTCCGCTGGGCCACGAGACACTGCGGGCTGACCCAGGGAGCCTGTGCAGCCTCCGCGTCGGCAAGATGGAGTCTTCTATGTATGCATAGAGACTTCAAAATGTATGATTTTCTCTAAAAATAATGTCTACAGCTTACATAGCTTCTAATGTTAGTTTGTTACATATGATAACATTTTGATTAGATACCTTAAACAAATTAAATGAATGCAGGTAAGGTCTATTTAAATTATTTTGAAAAACTGCCACTATGTAATGACCCTTAATAGGATTAAATAGAAGAGCAAATCCCAGTATGATAACACTCCACCTCCGTTCCAGGCAAACTAGCCACTGGAAGCTCCCAGATCTGCTAAATTTATGATTTCCTCTAAAAAATATTTTTTTGTTATTAAACCACTGCTTTACAGAGCCCCTTTAATGTGTTTTTACATTTATTTTTTATAACATAATTATATTTTCAGTTTATTTATCATAACAACGTATTTGTTCCAACCAGATTTTATTAGGCATTAAGTGATTCTGAATTAAAAACATTTATATCTATTAATACATTCATAGAGAAGTGTATTTATCTGGCTTTTTTAGAATTGTGCTACAGCACCACCTGCTGGAAAGTTGTGGTTTTACAGTACATATGTTTTTTCATGTATTTGTTTTAACAAAATGATTACTGATTGTGGGTAACGTTGCTATTTATATTATTTATGTAAGATTTCAGCACAAGTAAATGTGGCCCCTTTTCAGATTCCATATGGTCCATAACATATTTTTGGCCAAGACACATATTTTAAGCTGGGCACAATCATCACTGTCTGTCACATTCATAAAGACAGAATGGCTGCACAGACAGAAATGCAAACCACCATTTTTCTGGGGACATGGAATACAATTCTATTTTTAACATAACCAAGTCTATGTTTTGCATGAAAAATATATCAAATAAACGCTAAGCTTCACTGAATCTAACGGAAAGTGCACAGAGCATGCATATATCCGATTTCATTGACAGACAAGTATGACTTACTAGCGACTTGCCCGTCAAAATGGCAGCATAAAAATTTGAAGCCTTGCAATGCTGTTGTTTGCCAAACAATGCAAGGCTCTCCCCGCCCCCTAACTTGCGGGCCTCTACTTTAAAGGCATCGCAGCTCATTGCAGGCATGCTTAAGCCAGTAATGGCTGCAGATGGATGGAATGAACGTAAGAAGTCCCTCTAAAGCAGTGGTAGTCAACCTGGTCCCTACCGCCCACTAGTGGGCAATTCATGCTTTCATGGTGGGCGGCAGTGTAATTCCTAGGTGACATCGCTGACAAGTGAAACCCACTGCACCACGCTTGGCTGGTTGGAGAGCTGGTGTGAGAGCCTAGGGACACCAGTCAGGACTGGATCACTATCTAGTAAGTACAGGGCGATACAGTGACTTGCAAAAGTACTCGCCCCCCTTGACTTACTACCAATTTTGTTACATTACAGCCTTAAGTGCAATGCTTTGTTAATCTGAATTTTATGTGATGGATCAGAACACAATAGTCTAAGTTGGTGAAGTGAAATGAGAAAAATATATACATAAAAGTATTTTTTTAGAAATAGAAAACAGAAAATTGGCATGTGAGTGTGTATTCACCCCTTTGTTATGAAGCCCATAAAAAGCTCTGGTGCAACCAATTACCTTCAGAGGTCACATAATTAGTGAAATGATGTCGACCTGTGTGCAATCTAAGTGTCACATGATCTGTCATTACATATACACACCTTTTTTGAAAGGTCCCAGAGGCTGCAAAACCTAAGCAAGAGGCACCACTAACCAAACACTGCCATGAAGACCAAGAAACTCTCCAAACAAGTACAGTGGATATAAAAAGTCTACACACCCCTGGTAAAATGTCAGGTTTCTGTGCTGTAAAAAAATGAGACAAAGATAAATCATTTCAGACCTTTTTCCACCTTTAATGTGAGCTATAAACTGTACAACTCAATTGAAAAACAAACTGAAATCTTTTAGGTAGAGGGAAGAAAAAATATAAAAATAAAATAATATGGTTGCATAAGTATGCACACCCTTAAACTAATACTTTGTTGAAGCACCTTTTGATTTTATTACAGCACTCAGTCTTTTTGCGTATGAGTCTATCAGCATGGCACATTTTGACTTGGCAAGATTTGCCCACTCTTCTTTGCAAAAACACTCCAAATCTGTCAGATTGCGAGGGCATCTCCTGTGCACAGCCCTCTTCAGATCACCCCACAGATTTTCAATCAGATTCAGGTCTGGGCTCTGGCTGGGCCATTCCAAAACTTTTATCTTCTTCTGGTGAAGCCATTCCTTTGTTGATTTGGATGTATGCTTTGGGTCGTTGTCATGCTGAAAGACGAAGTTCCTCTTCATGTTCAGCTTTCTAGCAGAAACCTGAAGGTTTTGTGCCAATATTGACTGTTTTTTGGAACTGTTCATAATTCCCTCTATCTTAACTAAGGCCCCAGTTCCAGCTGAAGAAAAACAGCCCCAAAGCATGATGCTACCACCACCATGCTTCACTGTGGGTATGGTGTTCTTTTGGTGATGTGCAGTGTTGTTTTTGCGCCAAACATATCTTTTGGAATTATGGCCAAAAAGTTCAACCTTGGTTTCATCAGACCATAACAACTTTTCCCACATGTTTTTGGGAGACTTCAGATGTGTTTTTGCAAAATGTAGCCTGGTTTGGATGTTTTTCTTTGTAAGAAAAGGCTTTCGTCTTGCCACTCTACCCCATAGCCCAGACATATGAAGAATACGGGAGATTGTTGTCACGTGTACCACACAGCCAGTACTTGCCAGATATTCCTGCAGCTCCTTTAATGTTGCTGTAGGCCTCTTGGTAGCTTCCCAGACCTGTTTTCTTCTCGTCTTTTCATCAATTTTGGAGGGAGCTCCAGTTCTTGGTAATGTCACTGTTGTGCCATATTTTCTCCACTTGATGATGACTGTCTTCACTGTGTTCCATGGTATATCTAATGCCTTGGAAATTATTTTGTATCCTTCTCCTGACTGATACCTTTTAACAATGAGATCCCTCTTTGCTTTGGAAGCTCTCTGTGGACCATGGCTTTTGCTGTGGGATGCGACTAAGAACATTTCTGGAAAGACCAACTAGAGCAGCTGAACTTTATTTGTGGTTTATCAGAGGCACTTTAAAATATGGCAGGTGTATGCTGACTCCTATTTAACACGATTTGGAATGTGATTATGCTTAATTCTGAACACAGCTACATCCCCAGTTATAAGAGGGTGTGCAGACTTATGCAACCACATTATTTTTCTTTCTTTTTTTTTCTTCCCTCCCCCTAAAAGATTTCAGTTTGTTTTTCAATTGAGTTGTACAGTTTATAGGTCACATTAAAGGTGGAAAAAGGTCTGAAATGATTTATATTTGTCTAATTTTTTTACAGCACAGAAACCTGACATTTTAACAGGGGTGTGTAGACTTTTTATATCCACTATAAGGGACAATGTTGTTGAGAAGTACAAGTCAGGATTAGGTTATAAAAAATTA
This sequence comes from Discoglossus pictus, assembly GCA_027410445.1. Classification (NCBI taxonomy): domain Eukaryota; kingdom Metazoa; phylum Chordata; class Amphibia; order Anura; family Alytidae; genus Discoglossus; species Discoglossus pictus. Next base: position 501,092,511 of record CM050163.1, on the reverse strand, counting down.
TCCAAATATTTGATGATCCCCACGAGCACCATCAAATCTATCATAAAGAAATGGAAAGAACATGGCACAACAGCAAACCTGGCAAGAGACGACCGTACACCAAAACTCACGGACCAGTCAAGGAGGGCATTAATCAGAGAGGCAGCACGGAGACCTAAGGTAACCCTGGAGACTGGATTATCTGTACATAGGACGACAATAAGCCGTACGCTCCATAGAGTTGGGCATTATGGCAGAGTGGCCAGAAGAAAGCCATTACTTTCAGCAAAAAACAAAATGGCACGTTTCGAGTTTGCAAAAAGGCATGTGGGAGACTCCCAAAATGTATTAAGGAAGGTGCTCTGGTCTGATTAGACTAAAATTGGCAATGGGGAAAAATCCCAGTGGTAACATGTGGCCAGCTCATAGAGACTTATCCAAAGCGACTTGGAGCTGTGATTGCCGCAAAAGGTGGCTCTACAAAGTATTGGCTTTAGGGGGGTGAATAGTTATGCACATTGACTTTTTCTGTTATTTTGTCCTATTTGTGGTTTGCTTCACAATAAAAAAAAACCCCAAAAAAACATCTTCAAAGTTGTGGGCATGTTCTGTAAATTAAATGATGCAAATCCTCAAACAATCCATGTTAATGCCAGGTTGTGAGGCAACAAAACACAAATAAATGCCAAGGGGGGTGAATACTTTTTCAAGGCACTGTACTTTGTTCCTCGTTCACAGAACCCATTCCACTGTACTTTGCTGACACTTTGCAGCCCTTGCTCTCTTGCCTTCTTCCCTGATACTCATCCCCATCATGCTGAACTGTCACTAGTTTGAGCATCAGTAGAAATGCTCTTTTTTAAACAGGCACACACAAATTTCAGAATGGGGGTTGTGTGGTCAAGGAGACATAGGTGGGGGGTCTTAGTTGGGCCTTGGTGGTTTGGGCCAGGGTGAGAGGCCTCATGGTGGTCCCTACACTCCAGAAAAAAATGAAATGCACTGCACCATCTGCACCACTGGTAGATCTGGCCCTGGTATTAAAAGGTTGACTACTTCCGATAAAATCTCTGTTTAAGATCTGCCATTTCATAAAATCCTTTACAGATATGGATAACAATATATAACACTTAAAGGGCATGGCATGAACATTTTCTGGATTTTACTAGGAATATAATATGCCTATAATAGGCTGCTTATGTGTATCTGAAAGGAAACCCTTTGTAAAGATACATTATACTTAGAATATTCAGAAGTCAAAAAAAGGAAACATTTTAGGAACCCAGGTTCTCAGGAACTTTCCACCCCTGGCTACTTGACAAAATAAATGAATAGAAGAATAAGCCCCATAGGATATCCCTGGAGCCAAGCTACAGACAACCTTACAGTCTATGATGGAATCCCCCATCACCTAGAATTGTCTAAATATATTATGTTCTCTAAAATGCTTTGATGTTCCTGTATTTGCATACTTGCTAATGTTGTTATTTTTTTACATACTTGATAAGCATGTCAAGTTTTTTTCTACCAAAGGACAATCACCCATTTTGAAAGCTACATAAACGCACCGTTGCAAGGAAACCTTTACTATTCTATTATTTTTCTAGAGCTATAGAATTTCCTAGTGCTTGCAAAATCAAAAATAATAATTAGGGTTTTAAGGATCTCAGGTGAACTCAGCTGACATGTTATGTTGATAGTTCAGATAGAAAGGTATGGGGAGATGAAGATATAGAATTTGAGTCTTACCAAGGAGAAACAACCTTGTCATAAAACCAAGCTAAAAATGTTGTTCAGTTGAAAGTTTTAGATTTCTCTCTCCAAAAATGTTTAAAGAAGGTCCATTTTGAGTGACACTCAGATGGGTTTTTTTTTTTCAGGTCAGTGGCCGGTGATAGAAAACAGGTTCCACGCTGTGCACCAAGTCTGAATTGCAAACAAGGTAACATCCTCATGAAATCTCACCTTGACGAGCCTCATAAATTGGGGAATTTACGAAGATTGATGTGTCACGATCGCAGGCCCAGACTTCATCTGATTTCCTAAAGGGATAGTATTGAATGTACAAAAACACAACATAGTTTGTGACTATTTTGCTGCAATGCTTTAGAAGAGCGTTGGATGCTGAGAGTATGTTTAACTACTTACATGTCCTGGTACCAGAGTAGTCAACATCCTCTCTTCTGCCAGTGGAAACAAGCCCATCAGCAAAAAAATTCTAAACTGCTCTGAAAAAAAAAAATGCATGATCAAAAGTTGTTACTTTTAGTGACATTTAGGGACATTTCAAGTTTCAGATTAGCAGAACTACTGTAGATGTATATATGTATATTTGCATATATAGTTACATTATAATCCATAATACTTTCAATATGCATACACACAGCTTGTTATATATAAGTGTATAGATTTAGTTCTATTACTAACTAATAAAAGGTTTGTTATAATAGAAACGACTCTTCCACATTTAATCAGTTCATTTAGTATTATTATTATTAACTTTTATTTGTAACGCGCCAACATATTCCGTAGCGCAATACAGGGGATAAAAACAAGGGAAAATACAGCATTAACAAAATTCCAAAAATGGAGGACCCTGTTTTGAGCTTAAAATCTTTGCAGAAAGTGCTTTTTCCCAAAGCATCCTAGAAGACTGAAAACTCGCCACTTACAATATAAAGGGATCAATGTATATTTCATTTTTTCCGAGAATCAATAATCATAAGCCTTCCATATGTGATTATATGAATGTATGATCCACATTGTTCACGTATAACCTTATGTCCCGCCTACCTCCACTCACCTCTAGTTTGACAGCACATCATCCTCACAATGTTCCATATATTTAAATTTGTATTTACAACAAATTACATATTGTATCTCACTGCATAAAATGTTGTAGCTTTATATTTTTTTAAATTTTTTTTAATCAGTTTGTGAGCTTAATTATTTTAAAACCCAAAACTTGGGATTTAAGCATAGTAGTAAACAAGCGAGAGAGGTAACTTAAAGAGGTGATGAGAGAGAGCCCAGACTGTTTAACCCGTACTCTCATATTTATCAGATCTTAATCCCAGCAAGCTATTCGGCTATTCTATTCCCTTACGGCCGGAGGCTCCGGCAGGCTTGCGGCCGGTGCCTTGCTATCTCTTGCGGCCGCTCGCGCCAGAGGAAAGCCTTTGATCTAAAACGGCCGCAAGAGATTTGCAATTCAATTGCTCCGGGAAACCTCTCTGCAAGGCTAAAAACGAGCCGCTGCTTACTTGCAGGAAAGAGGTCCCGCTAGCACCAATTAAGCACATAAAATAGCTCAAATAAAGCCATCCTGCACTTTGAGAAGACTATAAAGGGATTTTAGGTGTTAGTAAAAATAGCACATAATTATCCTATATTCAAATCCGTAAAATATTTTATTTTTAATATCCGTAAAATATCCATGTAAAAAGTCCAGAGTGCTTGGAGCACCTCAGACCCGGCCACGCCGCAGCCGGAAAATAAACAGTTAATTTGAACTTGGGTTTGGGCTGATGTGCAAGCTTGAGAGTGGGTTCCTTTTAATCCTCATGTCCCCCAACATGATCCCTAGCATTTACAGAGCTGTACAGTGCAGGCTTGAATTTATTTTTGAGTTTTTATATTTCTGAGATTACGGCCGGTTCCAAGATATGCGGCCGGCCGTAAAAGGAGATCCTTGCGGGGCCGTATAATAGAATCGCGAGTTAACTGAACCCCCGCAAGGAATCGCAGCCTTACCGCCGATTTACGGCCGCTAATAGAATGAGGCCCTAAGGGTTTAGGTGTGATACAAGAGGGTGACAAATGCAAGATGGTGGTGTGAAAACAATTTGTTCAGTCAATTGGAGGGGTGTTTGTGTTGTACTGTAGAGTGTGGGTGGGAGTGTTATTAAGCTGTGGAGTGTGCATTTGTAATTATAAAGGCTGAAGGTGATATGATTTTTTAAATAGGTGTGTTTTAAGTAATTTTTTAAAGGTTTTGGGGAAGGAAGATAATCTAATGGAGCGAGGCAAGGAGTTCCAAATAGTAGGGGAAGCACGAGAAAAGTCTTGAAGACGGGAGTGAGAGGAGGTGATGAGAGAGGAGGAAAGAAGAAGGTCGTTAGCAGAACGAAGGGGGCGGTTGAGAGAGTATTTTGAAACAAAAGCAGAGATAAAATGGGGTGCATTGTTGTTGAGGGCTTTATGTGTTAGGGTCAAGATTTTAAATGTGATTCGGGAAGCAATGGGAAGCCAGTGGAGTGATTGACAGAGAGGAGCTGCAGACACTGATCGTTTGGTATTGAAGATGAGTCTAGCGGAGGCGTTCATTACGGATTGGAGGGGAGACAGACGGGAGATGGGTAGGCCAGCAAGGAGTGAATTGCAGTAGTCGAGTTGAGATATGATGAGAAAGTGTATTAGAATTTTAGCTGTGTCTTGTGTAAGATAATGACGAATTTTGGAGATTTTTTTTAGGTGAAACTGGCAAGATTTTGTTATCGATTGGATGTGAGGAATAAAAGAGAAGGCGGGATCCAGTAGAACCCCAAGACAACGGGCCTGGAAGGTGGGAGTGATGATGGTGTTGTGAACAGTGAGAGATATTTGAGGAGTGGAAGCTGTAGTAGAGGGTGGAAAGATTAGGAGTTCAGTCTTAGACATGTTGAGATTGAGTTGACGAGTAGACATCCAGGAGGATATGCTAGAGAGGCAGTTGGAAACATGAGCTAGAAGAGAGGGGGATAGATCGGGTGCAGAGAGGTAGATTTGAGTATCATCTGCATAGAGATGATACTGAAATCCAAAGGAAAGAGGAGGGGGCCTAGGACAGAACCTTGGGGAACGCCAACAGACAGAGGGAGAGGTGAAGAAGAGGTGCCAGAGAAGGAGATGCTAAATGTACGATCTTTTAGATAGGATGTGAACCATGAAAGAGCTGTGCCCTGGATGCCAAATGAGCAGAGAGTTTGGATTAGAAGAGGGTGGTCAACTGTGTCGAAGGCAGCAGAGAGATCCAGGAGAATTAGAATGGAGAAGTGACCCTTTGATTTGGCAGTTAGCAAGTCATTGGGGACTTTTGTGAGGGCTGTTTCTGTTGAGTGTTGGGCACGGAAACCAGATTGGAAGGGGTCAAGAAGGGAATTGGAAGAAATAAATTGAGTGAGGCGATTGTAAACAAGCCGCTCAAGTAGTTTAGAAGCCAGGGGAAGTAGTGAGATAGGGCGGTAGTTGGAGTAATTATGGCGTGTTTTAATGAGGATGGAAACCTGCCAGTGTTTAGGGAGAGGTTGAATAGATGTGTGAGAGCTGGGATAAGTGCGGTGGATAGGGGAGGGATTAGCTGTGAAGGAATAGGATCATGTGAACATGTTGTAAGGTGAGAGGTTAATAATAACGTAGATACTTCATCCTCGGTTACAGGGTCAAAGGAATCCATAGTGGAGGAGGGATTGGGGAAGGGTAAGGGTTGGGTGTTGTCGGCTTGTGGAAAGGATGGTGGGACAGGGCCAAGCTGGGAGGAGAGCTCATTTCGGATAGTTTCGATTTTGGTTTTAAAGTGGCTGTCAATAATGGTTAAGAGCACAAATTACATTGAAGTGATACAGGATAAAGGCAATATTCTCTTTCTCTGCCTTGACATGTGACAAGAAATAAGAGTAGGCGACCTTGTGAATGTGGAGTGCAACAACCATGTGATTTTATCTCCACTTTTTTGCATGGCCATGAATTAAGAAAACAAAATTAAGAAAAGAGATAAATCCATGATTCCCTATCTACAACTCTCAAGATTCTAGCCAGGCTAAGGCAGCTCAAATACACTACTTACTTATTTCTGTTCATTTTAGGGTTAATTTTGTTAAGATATTATTTTATATATCATGCAAAAACCTTTGTATTTTATAAAATAGGCTCCCTATCTTCAGCCATGGATCCTCTGTGGATTTACCCAATACTCTTCTCAAGAATTATAAAATGGATACTCCAAAGAGCTCTCAAAATTGTAATATACTGTAAGCAGTTTTTCAGAAAACGGAAAGATTGCAAACATTCTAGGTCAAAATACATTTGTAAATATTTATATACTAGTTAAAAAAAAGGAATATCAATTTGTGTTATTCTTTAAGCAAAATGCTCTTTAAGAAAATATAATTGTGTGCATTTCCACATACTGACCATATTTAATTTAAAAGGCCACTGTAATAATATTTGTTCTAGTAGGCATTTACCAGAGCATGTTTTAACTATAACATAGCTGTTTTTGAAATAAAAAGTAAATAATTTTAAATAATATAACATCAAAACAACATAGAAGTAAATGAACTGCAATGACTTTCATCTGCATTAATCTGACAAGTAAATGTAATCAAACCTAGGAGGAATATATGTTGAGTACTGCTTTTAACACATTTAGGTTTGCTTAGTTAGTTTTACATTTAAAGCATGGAAATAAAAAAATATTTTTTTGGATACAACATATTTAAGGATTCATGATACTTTACCATGTAACAGGAAAAGAACAGGTGCATTGCCTCACTTTACTGTAAGCTATACTGCAGTGTCCCTTTAGTTTGGGTCTAAATCCTTGTGCTTATTTAGTCTTCATGTTGCCGTGGGCCCATTCAGATTTAAATGATAGCTTTTGCTAGTTTCTGCTTCTTCTTTCCCCTTTCCATTCCCCATCCTATATATGTACCACACACATATTTGGAGTATAAGGTTATGTGTGTTTATGTATATGCATTAGTGTCAGGTGGAATAAAAAATGTCACTGAATATAAACATTTCCGTGCATACTGACATATTTCTTTGTGGACTGTGCTATCACCTTGAGGCAGCCTATGGTCCCCTGCAAGTGTGCTGCCCTAGGCCTGGGTCTTGTTGGCCTACACCATTGCCTTAAACCATTGTTATGTAGAAGTGATGGCTATGCTTAACTTGGTTGTGTACCTGTGTGTTCCACCAGTAACCAAGGGCCCTATTCTATTAGCTGCTTGTAAATGCCTCAAACTCACACATTTGACTGTGGGTGTTTTTTTTTATACAAATGTTTAGATGTATTCTATTGACTCCAGCTCTCAAATTCCGACCGCAAGGCTGAACTCGTAAACCCTGCCTATTTTTTCAAGGCGTGTGATCATACAATGTGACAATATTTAAGCAAGCCCGTTATGTACTTTTTTTAGTTTTACACATAATCTATATTCTATTGAGACTTTATTGATCACTTGCAAATTATTTATGACTAGTAATATCAAAAACCTGAAGGAAAATATACGGGTACTAAACAGCACCGGCAAATGGATTTGAAACCATTTATGAGAGCTGGAACAGCAGTTAAAGAGACAGAAAGCCATTAAAAACAATAAAAATGCATGAAAGTTCATCAGAAATTGACACTTAGAATTCCCATAGGCACATATGTGGAATTTAAATATTTTTATTATTAGGTTTGTGTCATTATACAACATCCATGGTAACACAGAACCCAGATTATTACATGTCAGGAAACCCACGTGGACTAGAAATCGATGCTCTAATGCAATGTTTATTGAAGGGCTATCCCTATCTGCAAATGTAATTAGCTACTTACAAAATGCTTACTCGCATTTATAAGTGCTTATTCTTATTCTTACTCATTGTACTTATATATATTATAGTATGGCATTCTCATTTTCTATTGCTTCCTAGAGCTGTTTCTCATCAGTAATTTAAGTAAAAGTCCTGGCTTGGTGTAATATTATGAGTAAACACAATTCTACACTTATTGGTTGCGGCCTTGTTCAATTTAAATGCTCTGTGAAAATTTCAGGAGTTACAGAGCAGGAGGACACAGAGCAAGGCCCCACCCATCAGGATGCGTGTGGGTGGAGGGGGGTTGACTAGCACAAGCCCCGTGTTCTGGTGATGAGGAGGAAAACTTCTACACATATTATTATTATTACTAGTGACTTGCCCGTAAAATGACGGCAATAAAATGTTAAGCCTGGCAATGCTGTTTGCCACACAATGCGAGGCTTTCCTCCCTCTAACTTGTGTGCCTCACGGTGAGCGCCTTTGGCGCATATTGCTAGCCTCTTCCCCCGTTTACTTCAGCTCTCATCTTTTAGGCCTTTGGTGGCCATTGCGAGCCTATCCCCACTTGCTCATCCCTGTGTCTCTTTCCTCCCTCTCCCTCCCCTGTGTCTCTTTCCCCCTTTCTCACTCCTGCTGTCTCTTTGCCCCCTCTCCCTGGCCTGTGTTTTTTTCCCTTATCTCCCTCATCTGTGTCTCTTTCCCTCCCCTCTCTCACCCCTGTGTCTCTTTCACCCCCCACTACCTCCCCTATGTCTCTTTTCCCCCTCTCCCTCCCCTGTGTCCTGCTCCTCACTCTCCCTCCTCTGTGCTCTATGGGTCTGAAACCATTTGGGTGCTTGGGCAATTGACTTTGGGCAATTTCCCCAAGCACGAAATGTGCTTTGGATTTACAGGCTTGAAAAAACTTACAGCTTTACGACCGCCATTTTTTCTCACATAGCCGTTTTGAGACTGTAATAAAAAGCCAATTGAATAGCAAATTAGCTTGCAAACTCGCTTGCAGGCTCCCTGCCGTTCCCTTGTAGTGTGTGTGATGTTGTGAGCTAATTTTGTAATCAATTGTGCTCTTTTGCCTGTCCCGGCATGGCTTACGAGTTACGGGCTTAAAAAAAATTGAGGATGGGGGGGGTTGAGGATGGGGGGGGGGTCGAGTATGAGGAGGGGGTTGAGGATGGGGGGGGTTGAGGTTGAGGAGGGGGTTGAGGAGGAAGGTCGAGGGGGGGTTGAGGAGGGAGGTTGAGGATGAAGAGGGGGGTTTAGGATGAGGAGGGGGTTTAGGATGAGGAGGGGGGGTTGAGGATGGGGAGGTTGAGGAGGGGGGTTGAGGAGGGGGGTTAAGGAGGGAGGTTGAGGAGGGGGTTGAGGAGGGGGGTTGAGGAGAGAGGTTGAGGATGAGGAGGGGGTTTAGGATGAGGAGGAGGGTTGAGGATGGGGGGTTGAGGATGAGGATGGGGGGTTGAAGATGAGGATGGGGGTTGAGGATGAGGATAAGGGGGTTGAGGATGAGGATAGGGGGTTGAGGTTGAGGAGGGGGGTTGAGGAGGAAGGTTAAGGAGGAAGGTTGAGGAGGGAGATTGAGGATGAGGAGGGGGGTTTAGGATGAGGAGGGGTGGTTGAGGATGGGGGTTGAGGATGAGGATGGGGGGTTGAGGATGAGGAGGGGGGTTGAGGATGAGGGGGGTGAGGATGAGGATGGGGGGGTTGAGGATGAGGATGGGGGGTTGAGGTTTAGGAGGGAGTTGAGGAGGGAGGTTGAGGAGGTGGGTTGAGGAGGGAGGTTGATGAGGGGGTTGAGGAGGGGGGTTGAGGAGGGTGAATGAGGAGGGGGTTGAGGAGGGGGGGTTGAGGATGGTGATAAGGGAGGGGGAGGGAACGAGGCACAGGGAATGGACGGGGAGGGAAAGAGACACAGGGAAGGGGGAGGGGGGAAGAGACACAGGGAATGGGAGAGGGGGAAGAGACATAGGTAAGGGAGAGGGGGAAGAGACACAGGGGAGGCAGAGGAGGGAAAGAGACACAGGGGAGGGAGAGGGGGGAAGAGACAGAGGGGAGAGAGAGGGGGGGACACAAAGAGGGGGACACAGAGGGCACAAGAGGGACACAGTGCACAGCACATTTCCCACCCTCAGCTTATACTCGAGTAACTAAGTTTTCCCAGTATTTTGTGGTAAAATAGGTGCCTCGGCTTATACTTGGGTCGGCTAATACTCGAGTATATACAGTATTTGTCTCTTGACATTCCCATCTATAGGTTACATTATCTGTCTACTATGGGTAGATACCATATTACACAATAGTCCTATTTATTTTACATCAGATCCCTTTCCTCTCCAACCAATGATTGACCTTCTAACTTTTCACAACGTCCTACCTATGTAAACTCTCACTTTCTTCCTAAACCCTGCTATTCCATTTCTGCCTCTTCCATTCCCTTTAGATTGTAAGTAGCGAGTTTCTCTTCTTGTAGGATGCTTTGGAATAAAGCATCTTTCACAAGACTTGAAGCTCAAAAAAGGGCCCTCCTTTTTCTGCAGTTGTTAATATTGTATAATGTATACTTCCTCTTCTTCCTCTTCTTCATACAGAGCAACTGAATATGTTGGTGCGCAACAAATAAAAGATAATAATAATAACCTGGGTAGTGGTGCCGCTTGCTGGACGATATGCCACCCCAGTGGCCTTTGACCCCACTGTCCCCCTCCTCCAGCAACTGCAGTCATCACTGGGGCACACCTTTTGTAGGGACGAAAGATGCATGCCCCACCACCAGGTTCACCACGACCAGAATGGAGCCAGGCCACAGCCCCTCCCCACCAGGCCACCACCTCCATACTACCTATGGGCCCAGAAGGCAGACCTCCATCCCCACCACCACCAAGCCAGGCTGCTCAGGAAGATATGCTGGCCGTCTAGGGCATTCGGGCCAGTTTCTGCTCCAGTCACGAGGAGGTCATGAGCAGCCTGGCCAGGCATCATCTCATGGCTGAGTTGTACCTTGGCAGGCTGCTCAGGATGGGGCAAGCCAGAGCTCTGGTCCCCAGCCCCGTCTCATCAACCCCTGAGGCGTCCCACGCGCACCTGCAGCCTGGTTCCTCCTCTACCCCCCAAGCCTCCACCACCTCCAGCATCGCCACTGGGCCGCCGCCTCCCGGGGGATGCGTCCCCCTACCCCCATCACCTATGAGACGGTGGCTGCCCACAGGGGAATGGGGCCCTGATGCTAGGCGGTGGAAGATTTAGGGGCTGCGCATATTTTTGTGTCTTCTCAAAAGCACCCCTCAGTGACCAATGTTAACCTAATCTAGCCTGGTTACAGAGTCTTGGATCTTGGCCTGTGTGATGGGGATATTTTTTACGCAGATGGCTACCTCCCATCATATGGTCAATGATCCCTTCTCTGTGGACATGTAGGATTCTGTTTAACATTTCACCAAATGAAGGTCACTGAGGAATGCTGTTGAGAAGAGATGCTGAAGTCCCTATCTTTTTTAAGGCCTTATGTTTAATTTCCTTTTTTTGTTTTTTTTGGTTAGGCACAATTAAGGTACATGAAGGCATCTTCTGCATCTGCAAGCATTGTGAAGGAAATGTATTAAGTGTAAGAGTGTAATGATATAGGAATCACAAGGTTTTGGAGACCAGCAGCCTAGGTCAGCAATGATCCAATTTAGCAACTTGTAGGTGAAACAGGAACAAGCTTTATTGAAGGGAACAGGAACCACAATAATCTGGCAAGGTACATAGACATGAAGTGCCTTATATAGGCCAAGGACCAGACACATGACCAGACACAGCTGAATAGACTAGTTACTGATACTATTGCTAGCAGAGTCAAGGTTTATCAGATCTCAAGGAAATTCACCAAGGCAGGCTGGCGCAGTGGTAGGGAAGAGGTTCAGAAGCCTGGGGACCAGGGTTCAAAACCCAGCAGAGTCAATTCCTTACAAATAGTTTCCAAGTGCCTGTCAGGTGGACATTCCTTCAACAACAACTCCCCCCCCCCCCCCCCTTAATATGTGGCTCCCACAACATTAAAGCTATATGATATCCAGTAATTTAAGACAAGATTGCTGTTAGCTTAAATGTAGACTAATACCAATATGGCATGCGACTCACAAAGTCTCACAATGGCATCATGCTTATTTTAGATTATGACTATGACATTACCCCCTTTTTCTCCAAAACAAGCCTCTTGCCCTCCCGGGAGTCCACATGAGAGCCTCTGTGAGTGAGAAAGGGATGATATGGCAGGCATTTTCATGTTTTTGTTTTGCAATTTAATCAGGTAGTGTGTCTTTAATTGTTTTATGCATGTTGCAGTAAGGTTTTTATATCGGTATATGCACGACCATTCCAACATATGATAAAATAAAATAAAGAAATTAATGCCAATTTTTTAATTGAGGATTGTTGTGAAATGTATTGTAGTGCCTTTCATTGCTTTCCCCATATATTAAAGTCTATCGGTGTGTTTATATTGTCTTTTGCAGTGTTAAGAACTTGTCTGCAAACCCTTTGTGGGTCCTATTTGGAGCCCGTAATATTTTTTGGCTACATTTGCAAATACATCTTAGGGGAATTGGAGCAATTCGATAGCGATTTGCCATTTTATTGATCGTAACATTTGCAGGCTTGAAAGATTAATGGCTTAGCTGGGTCAGAGTCTGTAACCCGCAGATTGCTTGCAGGTAGCTAAAAGAGTCCAATTCAATAGCCGTAACTTGTGCTGGCTCCTTTACGGGCTTCTGGACCTACAAATTGGCTAATTGAATAGGGTCCTTACTATGTTACTGACAAGATAGGATTTACGGTTGTGAAGTGAGATAATATTACAAGTGAGCTGCATTGAATACGTGTGTAATATTACTGAAAAAAAAGCTCCTGCAGCCAAAATTAGGTTTGTAAGTCTTGAATCCAATGGGGCTCCATTTGCATGTGGTGCATTGTGTACATATACAGTGTGCGTTTCTCTAAAATGTAGTTTATGTATTGTATGGAACAGCAGTAACACTACCTAACATTGCAAAATTAACCAAAATATGGGTAAATTACTCTTTTTGGCCTTTTGAAATATTAGAAGATATAGTAACATGCTGACATAATACCAACACACATTTATTAAAAGATTGTATGTGGCAATAACTGAGTAAATAGCCAGTTACAGTAACCCAGCTAGGTTTCTTGTTCTATAGGCTTTAGCCATTATGGAGGTATGTAAACTTTTATGTCACTGACACTCTCTGACTGAGTCCCCAAGGAACTGGTCACGTGAATGAGTTGTGACGTAACAGAGTCTCGATCACTCCTATTCACTATTTCTACTTCGCCCCTTTGAAGTGATTATTTTTGTCCACCTCGACTCCCCGTAGTGATGCGCTGTTGGTTGCTAGGTGACGAGCTCTGCTGGCCGAGGCCTAGGATGTTATTGTTAGACCTACCGGGAAGTGGTGACTGTGGACGTTCGAGGCTGGATTGTGTGACAGGGGAGAAAGTCCTCTCTCGGAGAGCTCGCCGCTATGTTGCGATGGCTTTTGGGCAGCAGAGAGCCGCAGGGCGGCGCGGAGGTAACAGCTGTCACATAGTGTTAACCCTTTCACGGTGAAATGGTTACCATGTATAATTAAACTTTTCTGCGTTGCATAAACCAAATCCACAAATTGTGCAGCCTTTATGTAATTGTCTATTCGGAAACTGGAAGTGTTTCATAAATACTATAATATTTATTAGTGGGTCTTGGTTGTTATAGGGTTATTTATATACTGGGGTTACATGGCACAGTGGCCACTGCAGGAACCGGGATTAAGTGGCACAGTGGTCTCTGGAGGTACCGGGATAAAGTGGCACAGTGGTCTCTGGAGGTACCGGGATTAAGTGGCACAGTGGCCTCTGCAGGTACCGGGATTAAGTGGCACAGTGGCCTCTGCAGGTACCGGGATTAAGTGGCACAGTGGCCTCTGCAGGTACTGGGATTAAGTGGCACAGTGGTCTCTGCAGGTACTGGGGTTACATGGCACAGTCTGCTCTACAGGTACAGGGGTTACATGGCACAGTCTGCTCTGCAGGAATTGGGGTTACGTGGGACAGTCTGCTCTGCAGGAATTGGGGTTACATGGGACAGTCTGCTCTGCAGGAATTGGGGTTACATGGGACAGTCTGCTCTGCAGGAATTGGGGTTACATGGGACAGTCTGCTCTGCAGGAATTGGGGTTACATGGGACAGTCTGCTCTGCAGGAATTGGGGTTACATGGGACAGTCTGCTCTGCAGGTACTGGGGTTACATGGCACAGTCTGCTCTACAGGTACTGGGGTTACATGGCACAGTCTGCTCTACAGGTACTGGGGTTACATGGCACAGTCTGCTCTGCAGGAATTGGGGTTACGTGGGACAGTCTGCTCTGCAGGAATTGGGGTTACGTGGGACAGTCTGCTCTGCAGGAATTGGGGTTACGTGGGACAGTCTGCTCTGCAGGAATTGGGGTTACGTGGGACAGTCTGCTCTGCAGGAATTGGGGTTACGTGGGACAGTCTGCTCTGCAGGAATTGGGGTTACGTGGGACAGTCTGCTCTGCAGGAATTGGGGTTACGTGGGACAGTCTGCTCTGCAGGAATTGGGGTTACGTGGGACAGTCTGCTCTGCAGGAATTGGGGTTACATGGGACAGTCTGCTCTGCAGGAATTGGGGTTACATGGGACAGTCTGCTCTGCAGGAATTGGGGTTACATGGGACAGTCTGCTCTGCAGGAATTGGGGTTACATGGGACAGTCTGCTCTGCAGGAATTGGGGTTACATGGGACAGTCTGCTCTGCAGGAATTGGGGTTACATGGCACAGTCTGCTCTTCAGGAATTGGGGTTACATGGCACAGTCTGCCCTGCAGGCGCTGGGTTACCAGTCTGCCATGCAGGCGATGGGTTGCGGTTTACCAGTCTGCCATGCAGGCGATGGGTTGCGGGTTACCAGTCTGCCTTGCAGGCGATGGATTGCGGGTTACCAGTCTGCCATGCAGGCGCTGGGTTGCCAGTCTGCCCTCCAGGCGATGGGCTACCAGTCTGCCCTCCTGGCGATGGGTTGCGGGTTACCAGTCTGCCATGCAGGCGATGGGTTGCGGGTTACCAGTCTGCCATGCAGGCGATGGGTTGCGGGTTACCAGTCTGCCCTGCAGGCGCTGGGCTGCGTGGCACAGCCTTCCCTGCAGGCGCTGGGCTGCGTGGCACAGCCTGCCCTGCAGGCGCTGGGTTGCTTCTGGGTTACACAGCACAGTCTGCTCTGCAGGAATTGGCGTTACATGGGACAGTCTGCTCTGCAGGAATTGGGGTTACATGGCACAGTCTGCCCTGCAGGCGCTGGGTTACCAGTCTGCCCTCCAGGCAATGGGTTACCAGTCTGCCCTCCTGGCGATGGGTTGCGGGTTACCAGTCTGCCATGCAGGCGATGGGTTGCGGGTTACCAGTCTGCCATGCAGGCGATGGGTTGCGGGTTACCAGTCTGCCATGCAGGCGCTGGGTTGCGGGTTACCAGTCTGCCATGCAGGCGATGGGTTGCGGGTTACCAGTCTGCCATGCAGGCGATGGGTTGCGGGTTACCAGTCTGCCCTGCAGGCGCTGGGCTGCGTGGCACAGCCTTCCCTGCAGGCGCTGGGCTGCGTGGCACAGCCTGCCCTGCAGGCACTGGGTTGCTTCTGGGTTACACGGCACAGTCTGCTCTGCAGGTATTGCCCATTGGGCAATCAGGAAAACTGACAAATCTAAAGTATGTGTTTATCATTATTAATAATAATAACAAAAATAAGTACTTCATGCTTTGGAGAATTGTAAATAAAGTCTAATAACATAATATATGTTTATCTAAAGTTAACAGAGTTTAGATTGTAAATTTGCAAGTTTCCAACAAGTACTGTGTTTGTTAGATTTTAAGCTCAAAGACAGGGCCCTCCGTTCTTTTGCAACGTGCTAATTTTGTTTTTGCTATGTACTTCTCCCTATATAGCTCTACAGAATATGTTATTGCGTTATCGTGTTACAATTAAGGATAATAATTAATATACAATATTAATTGTGTATTGTATTATTGAAATATTACCTTGCTTTTTTTTACTAAATGACTTGTATAGCTGCACAGAAAGGGTGATGTTCCTACTACTTTCATTTGTTAAGTCTACAAGTATAGTAAATAATTACTTTGGGTATGCATAATGCCATTGTAAGGATGTATTAAGACTTTTTTCGGTTGATTAGTTATTGGCAGACTAGATTTGTATATAGGCTCTTCTATGCAGAGAAAAGGTGTCTTTATTTCTGATTTAATTGAATCGCAGTCATTTTTTTTTTTTTTTTGGTTTATTTTGGTATTTTTTCATGCAAAAAAAAAAAAAATTTGCTTACACTACTGATTCTCTATCAGATACATTCATAATCCAGTAGACTTAGATATGCCTTTAAGGTTTAATTTCACTGTTTGCTTTGTGCTGAATGCAAGTATAAATAATATAGGTATGTACAAGCGTCAGATAAACTTCAGTACTTGAGATGTTGACCTCCTTCCCAATGTTTTCATAAGATGTACAGTAGATTTGGTGATACAATATTGCTGTTTTAATCCTGAAGAATAGACCTGTTTCTCATTTTATCTACCTGATAGTAAGTCTTCTGCACAGCGCATTTCATATACCAATTTTGCACTAATGTTTCTAGATTATAATTGTATTTTTTTTTAAATAAATGCAAGTTGAGAAATGCAATTGTAGCATTTCCACATCACTGCATTTCTTATAAACTCTTTATAGGGTCCTTTTATCTTTTTGCATTGTATTTATACGATACAGATAGACCTATACTGGCTTTCATTGCAGTTTGCTGGGGTGTAGCAATTTGATCCCCACTAGCAGTTCTGCAATATTCATATTTATGGTTGGATCAACATCGCTATGATTCAGACTATGAAAGGCAGCTATGCTGTATAACTGATCTGATTAAGCAAGACAGGAGTAACATGGAATTCGAAGATATTCTCCTAATAACAGTGTCAGTAATGTTCTATTACAGAACCATATTGTATATGTGACATTACTAACCTTAGATATTACGACTTTACGAAACAATCCTTTTTTTTAGATATTTTACTGTATCCATCATGGGCATATATTGATTGTGAAACAGAATATAGTGTATGTGGTTCATAATTATTTCAAATGTATTCATACATTAAAGAAAGTAGATTTGGTTCCTGATAAATATCTAATACATTAATAAATCTCTGTTCTCTTGGTAGAAATCTACAGTGTTAAACATTGGCGAGGAACAGACACAGAACCATTACACAGAACTCACGGCTCTAAGAGCCCATCATGATATTGTGCGGTTCCTAGTACAGATTGATGACTGCAGGTAAGTGTGCAAGATCAGTTATCGCTTTTTTTACTGCTACTCACTCTTCATTGTACTTACATTATGAATGAACAAAAAACAAAGTGAGAGGCGCTCAGAGAACAAACTAACCTTAATAGGTTAGTTATATGGACATGATAACCCACTATGAGAGCAACCTCTTTTAGCCACTTGTGCCCTTCACAGGGAGACATTTCCTGTAGTATATCAGTTTGGTCCCACTCAAAAGAGTGACCCAGCCCTGAAATACCAGGCAATTCTACCCTGAACAGGAGAAACGGCAAACCCCAGACGTACTTTTCGGCCTTCATTGGGCCTCATCAGTAATGTGTAGGCACAGTGAGCAAGGGGTCCATGTCTGCATTATGAATTAACTTATTCCTTTGACCTACTGTGCCTCAGTCTGTTAATTCATAGATTATCTCCCCAAGTGTTCCACTATCCTCTTTAGAAATGTACATATCTTTAGTGTGTTGTTATAATAATACGTGTGTCTGTGTGTATATGTTTATATATTATTTATTATTTATTTTTTAAAATTTATTTATTTATATATTCCACATCAGACCTCGTGACAAGATAAAAAAATACTTTTCCTTTCTTTCTGTTAAATATTAAAACAGAAAGAAAAACATGCATGAAGTAGATAAATACCTGTGAGGTAAAGCTTTACACAATCAAACATATAAGCTATATTTCAACAATATTTGTATGAGTGTTAAATATTTATTTAAAAGTCTGTTCGATATGTACACTTGTGTGCTCTTGTCAGCCTCTATAAATGGTGTCATGCTTCAAGTGTTTTGATAATATCTTATTGCGAGCTTTGAAAAAAGGATTTTATGTTCTTATTGTGGATGGGTAAAAAAATCAGTGATTGGAACGTTTGCTTTGATTGGTTTTCAAGATACCAAATGAATCCTGTGTGAAACTTTAAAACCGCATCTCTTGGTATTATTACAAGACACAAAACTATTAGGTCACAATGATCCTGTAAGGTGCTATAATTGCACAGGCAATTTCATGAATAGTATTTAACACTAGCGACTTGCCCGTCAAAAATGACAAGGCAATAAAATTGTAAGGCGCTCATTATAAGGTCTGCGCTGATCTCCTTTTGGAGCTTATTGCAAGCCTCTCCCCTGGTGTACTTTGTGTCCTATGAGCACCGTCGGCGCTCCTTGTGAGGCGCGTGGTGAAGGCCTTTGTTGTTTATTGCGATACTGTGGTGTTTTTTATTTTTTTCTGTGTGTGTATTTTTTCATGATAATTAATTAATAAAATCATTAATGAATATACTTTACCAATTTGTAATTAATATATGCAGCAAGCAATGTGCTGAAGAGCTAACAATCTGTTTATACAATGTAGATTTGCACTGTTTTTGAGCTGAGGTGTAAATGTCAGCAATGTGTAGTGTACCTATATATCTCTTTCTGTCACTTATTCTGTTAAAGCTTTGCTAATATCTCCTTTGTTAGCTTATTGAAACCTGGAAGACTAAGACTAAGTAACATTTTGAGGAAACCAATCTGAATGGTCAGCACAGACAAAATATCATGCTGAGGTTAAAGGTTTTCTGTCTGTATAGTATATTATTATTATTATTATTATTATTATTATTATTATTATTATTACTAGGAACTTGCCCGTCAACATCGACGGGAGCCCCGTGATGAGCGCCCCGTGTCTCTTTGCAGCATCTCCCCCCTGTCTCTTCCCTGTGTATTTCTCCTCTGTGTGACTGCCGTTTGTTTTATTTTCAAAGTCCCGCATGCCTGGCGTTGTTTGTGTAATTGTTAGTGAAATTTTATGTTTATTGTCCGCCATTTTTTTCCTCGCTTAAGCCGATTTTTAAGTGACTAAAAAATGCAAAATATGGGTGTTATTCGCTTGCCACCTCACTCCCAGGCTTCCTGTGTCTCCCCCTGTGCTGTGTGTGAGTGTTATAATGTTTTGTATTTTATTTTTATTAATTTTTTTGTGGGTTTTTAGAGTTATGCGCTTGAATAACTGCTCGCCTCACTTCATGAGCCTTGCAGTTGCGTGCCCCGGCTCACTCATTGCAGCCTAAGTACTGTGCTGCTAGCGCAAACGTTACGATTAGCGCAAAGATCCACAACTATATATGTGATTATTTCCCTAAACAAGTTTTAAAACAATATAATATTTACTAGCGACTTGCCCGTCAAAAATGACGGCAATAAAATTTGTAGCCTGGCAGTGCTTGTTTGCCACAAAATGCGAGGATATGGCCCCTCTGAGCACCTTTGGCCTTTGGCGCTCCTTGCAAGCCTCTCCCCCTGTGTACTTTATATGCCTGTGTAGTTTAGGGGCCTACTGCCTTGGGTTAAGTATTACTGGTTTGTGTTAAGTCATAGTGCTTAGAGCTCGTATTTACGTCCTTCGGCCTTGTTTTCGCTGTGTTTGTTTTTTTTTTTGTTTTTTTTTTAATCGTGGAAAAAGGCAAAATATGCTTTAAATTAACTTGCAACCTCACTCACAGGCCCCCTGGCTCTCCCCTGTGCTGTGTGTGAGTAAATTTGAGGCATATTTGTGTGTTTTTGCATGTTTTCCAGTTCAGTGGTTCAGCCGTTAAAGTCTTATTTTTGCGAGCACCGCAGTCCATCTACGTGCTTTGGGTCCTAAGTCATAAGTAATTTTGGCCAAATCCTGTGTCTCTCGATGAGCGCCAACTAAGTCCTGCGAGTGCAATAAGCGCCTCTGTCTCTACGGACCGCAACGGGACAACAACTCGCAGTACGACAACTATTTTAGTGATGTCTGTTCCACTTTTTAATAAATGTGAACATCCCAAGGATGTTTGCTTGTTTTAGCCCAGTGTTTTCACTAAAATATTTGTAGAAATGGAGAGGAACTCTTTTCAGTTGATAACTTGTCTCCCGGAATTTACTCTGTGAGTTGTTGTTATTACACAGAATCTAGGGAGAGTTAAAATGTCTTGAATGATCTCTGCAAAAACCGTAACAATCTAGTATACATTGTATATAAAACTTATTTATATGTTGTTAATGTTCACTCTATAAAATAATATTGCACTCGCAAACTGGTTAGGACAAATGTTCATTATGTGGGCCAGACGTATAAAGAGTAAAGTGTTGGACAATTCTTGGAGAGTATCGGCATTAGAATGATATTCTTTTGAACATATGAACTAAGATTTAACTTTTCCAGAAATGAAGCTGGTTGCACATGTGGTCTAGTGTCTTCACAGCGTTTAATCCTGAAGTCTATAAAAATAAATGCAACAAAAGTTTTAATATCTCAACTATTTTCTGGAAGCACTTTCCTTCTGCAGTTAAACATATGTGTGGTGTTAACTGATATTTATCTTTTTTTTTTATTTGAGATCATTCAAGTGGAATTGAAAGTAGCCTTTTTATAGTTAGTGTAAATATCTTCATCCTTTTTGTGAGGCACTTATTTATTTATTTGTTTTTGATAAGACATTCTGTGTTTGGAGCCCTTCTTGAGATGTTATTTCACTGTAATGCTTTTGATACACTTACCCTAGGGTCACAAAACACGACATGGTGTCCTAACACCCTGTTTTGAAACACTACAGCATCCACTTGGGAATATATTGCAGGAAACATATCCATCTCTCTAAGCAGTAAATCCAATAAGAGAGAGGCAATTCACTACATAGGGTTATTGCAGTAACCTTGACAAATGTGGACTCTTGACAAACAAAAATGGCTTTTTTTCGTTATGTGCAAACTGCAGTTAGTGTTGATAACTGCTGTTGTTTTTTTTTTTTTTTTTTTTTTATAAAGAAAAAGCAATTACTAAGACTTTAAAGATCAATTGAAATGATGCTCTTGTCCAAAGGAAAATGCTAAATATTGGGGCTTGTGTTCTTTTAGGTCTCACCTGTCAATCCTCTAGTAAACTAGGAAATCAATAACCAAGAGAGAAAGCATTAGACAATGAGGTTACAGCAACAAATTTATATTATCAGCACAGTTCCTTGTTTTAACAGGAATAGAAGGGGAATATAATAAAACCAATCCCATTCCCTTAGGACACCGGAGTCCAAAATGAAAAGAGAATTGAAAAGCCTTGGTGTGCTCTAAACATAATGCCCAATATCGGATAGAATCGACCTGGAATTAAGAGTCCCCACGAAATTATCAGGGCAGAGATAATGGATTCACACGGCTTGTTGATGTGATTTGAAGTCTCACAAATACTAGAACCTACTGTAGACATAACTCACACTCCTGGTGTGTTGGTTTAATCAAAGTACTGTTGAACTTGCTATACAATAGCATAAAGATCAGTATGGCAAGTGTACAAATCTTTGACTTTGCTTTACAATAATTTGTAGAGCAGTGTTAA
Organism: Discoglossus pictus; assembly: GCA_027410445.1. Classification (NCBI taxonomy): domain Eukaryota; kingdom Metazoa; phylum Chordata; class Amphibia; order Anura; family Alytidae; genus Discoglossus; species Discoglossus pictus. The sequence continues at coordinate 501,071,214 of CM050163.1, read as the reverse complement.
TGCTGTTTTATATTTAAATACATTTTCTGTAAATATTAAAATGTATATGGGTTCTTTAACAGACTATAAGCATTTTTATTCGGTGCTCTATTAGAGTCTGTCTTGTCAGTGTTTTGTTTATCAACCAGCAGTGATTAATGTTAAATGAGTCCTCTTTTGGCTTGGTCATACTGTACTTATGAGGCTGTATAGTCCTTATGATTTCAATGTAGCACTCAAAAGCAAGTTATAGACGTTTGTAATGCCCTAGATTAATTGCAACAACCCCCTCCGCCCTGACCATTACATCACTCAGTCAGGCTGACTCACAGTCTCTAAGAAAAATAGGTTTACATGTTTACACCCATGCATGATACCTGCAAAAAAAAAAAAAAGCACGCTAAATATCTCCTTTCCGTGGTTCCTCCACCTGACCAGGTCACTATCAGGCAATTCCTCCCTTTTTTGTTTTTTAATGTATGCACATGTTTGCATATTTGTGTTTTATTTTTTTGGTTTATTAAAATATTTCAATGATGTGCTATGTACTGCCAGTAATTGTCCTGATGTCTGCTATACCTTGTTGTGTAGCTCTTGTATAAATAAAATGTGGGCTGTCTGCATTGCATTTTGCATATTTTATAAAAGTAGATCTGTTCATGAGCACTGTTTTTGACACTTCAGCTGTGGGTAATTTTTTGGTGCGTGCATGAATTTGTAAGATTTGTACCAGTCAGTAGCCCTCTGACAGAATCTCGTTTGATTTATTTTTTAAACCTTTTAATTGTATGACACCTGCAAACGTTTAACATTCCTTGTGACTGGGAGCATGTCCATTATTTTATACTGCGGCAGACTTGCAGTGAAGGAATTATTGGTAATGATCTTTAATGAACAAGAGCTAAATCTTAATTTGGGGTGTATCAGAAATCCTGACTCACAGCTAAAAACTTCAGTGTTAGATTACTGTAAGAAAACGTTTTTTTTTTTTTTTTTTTTTTGGTAAGGTACTTGTTTGTTTTTAAGCCCTATAGTGTTAATGCTGAGGAATCTGACTTTTTCTCTCTGGGCATGGCTGAATATATTGAACGTGCCTTGATGTAACCCAAACACTTGTCAGTTTTTAATTATCTGAATTCTTACAACACAATACATATAAGCTTTCGCCTCATGACAACAGAACTGTATTATATGAAACGATAGTAATTAAAAATAACATCAAATCAGTATATTTCAATATAATAATCAAGATGATATTTTATTGGTTAAAATTATTTATACCAAGGTATACCAAATGATGAAGAATCAGTTATCGTCACATTGACCATATAATCATATATATGACATGCTCAATATGCTTAATATAATTGATAAGATAATTCTGATATCAGAGATGGGTTGATTATTTTTGGTATGTTCTACAAAAATATCTATTAATATATTAAGATACCATACCATTTTAAAATTATATAAATTTTGTAGTCTAATTGTGATATTATCTAATTCAAAAAGAAAAATGTTTTTCATTACAATTAGATACTAAATCCAAACATGTTGGGTTGCTATAGCATCTGATATTTATAAAATAATCTGTAATTTGGATGTCAATTTACAGGTTACAAGATTATGGTGATGTTTTTGTATTCAAATAAATATTCATATAGTAATCTACTTTATAGTAAATGAACAAAATATTTCAATAATTGTAATGAAAAGAAATATAGAGGAAATAAAAACTGATACAATACCCAATTCCAATGTCTTGTACTTCAATGGTTCCCTTTATGTATAGGTTTTGATGTTGTATTAGAGATGTGTATCCAGTATATGGAAATTTAAGTTTCTCTGCAGTAAGTACCATATTTTTCTGTGTATATAAGATGACCCCAACATTTTGAAAATTATTGAATTAAGCCAGTATGAGGAGCCGCCTCTCCCACCAGATTCCCTGATCTGACAGGTCATCATATTCATCTGTAAGTGCTAGACCTAGCTCCACTAAGTCACATCATATACTGACACCCCCCCCCCCCCCTAATAACTCCAGGTTGCATTTTAAACTGCCCCCTATAAATCCATGTGCCCCCTCCTTCGAACCAGCAGGCCCCATACACCAGCACGACCAGCAGCGCCAGTTTCAGGAGCAACTCTCCGACACATACCCACCCTAGGCCGGCAGGAGCCTCCTCACTGCCCGGTGGGTCACTGGTCGCCTGCTCCTCCCAGCCCTCTGGAGTTAGGGCGCAGGGTGCTTCCGGCCTCCAGGCTGCTCCTAGTGTCCCGAGGAGGCTCTGCGAGGGTGGCCGGGGAGCTGGGAGCAGTGAGCAAGGGATGGAGAGAGTGTGGAGAGCAGCAGAGAGACAGCGCCATCTAGCATCTCACGCAAGGTCCCTCCGCTGTATTCCGTGCATAAGCTGACCCCCCCCCAATTTAAAGGTCCAAATTTTGTCAAAAAGGTTGTCTTATATATTGACAAATACGGTATGTGTAGGGTATATAACAGGAATTTAAGTAAAGTACGGTAAGTTAAGATTAAAATAAAAGTTTGAAGTAAGTCTGAAAGAAAATAAAACATAAAAGTAAGTAAGTCTGAAAAGGTAAAGAGTCAAGAGTATTTGTTCCCTTCCTTTTATATAGAAAAATCTATTTCCCTCTCTATTCTCATCTATTCGCCACCCAATGGGTGTATCTCTATGGGTATAGATATTTTAATTACCTTACAAGTAGGTAGCACTATAAGATTATAGCATTTTGTACCAAATTCACCTAATATGTTTGTTTATTTTTATGTCAAACTGTAAAGATTGATTTTTACAATGTTCCAAAGTTATGATGGAATGTCTTGGTTATGTGCGGACATCTAGACTACACATCTCGCTATGCCTGTTATCATGATCATAAATCTGATTATCTACTCATAAATATGTCTATTCAACAGAAAGCCAGTATAATAGTATTTTGTTTAAAAATACAAGACTGTTAACATCACATGGAATTTCACATGGAATTGTGATAGAATAGTAAACATACAAATATATTAAATAATTGCATTTAAATTATCAGTTTTATTCCCTTACAATGCATGACATTATACAGGTGCCAATTTTATTATTATTATTTGTTTGGGATACATCACAAAGAAGTGCACTTTTTTCTTGAACTACAGTGTTTCTTATGATGCTTTTTCCAAATGCATATGGAAAAGCATAAATAAAAGTTGATTACCCAGAAATCAGTGCGGTGGGTGGTGTGATTTAAAGTAACACTACAATGCATTTACAAGTAAAGTTCATATGCATGTTTATTGGGGATATGCATCTTTAACTAATAATAAGAGATGCTTACCTCCACCTACATGTGCCCAATGCTGACCAGTCAGATTCAGGTTCAGACTGAGCATGCTCAGTAAAGGGCTGTGATGGCGCATACACACATCGTGTTCAGGGCCTGTGATGGAACTGCAAGCAACTTACAATAAAGCTGTTACCTCTGTAGGCCATGGGGTTGGAGCTAATTATGTCACAGGGTCACATGTGTTATCTTAGCCCAGCTTACTCCCAACCTCTATGATGATCCAGCCCCTGGGCAGAGCCGGTCTCCTCTCCAGGGAGATGGAGAAAGACAGCCCTGCTTGAGGAGAAAACAAATACTTTTTAAAAATTAAGAAAAAATCTAATTTTGTTTTAAATTTTAAACTGCATATTGTTTTTCATAATCTAGGCCCAACAAACATGCACTTTACTTGTAAATGTACTACAGTGGTGCTTTAATGTTCTTCTGTAAGGTTGTCTCCTGATCTTGATGCCAGTGGTTAACATACTTGCTGTCTAACATGCTTCAATATATTTCTGCACTAGGTTTGCATCAGCTTGTGATGATGGTGCAGTCTATGTATGGGATGTTCAGGTAAGATACTTATTATAGTCATTTTGTTTAATTCTAGTGTGTTTGATTTATTAAACTGTCTCAAAACTGTAAGTGATTGCACCTCACTTATAGCAAATATATTGAAAGGATGCAACTGGATTTTTTTATTTGTTAAAAATAAATTGTAACTTTTGCTCCATTTTTGCCTCCCTTCATTTTTATTGATATTTTTATTATTTTGTGAAGGCTAATAGTTATTCTAAAAAAAACATATTTATTGACAAAATTCACATTTGCAAACAGATTTATTTTAGTTATATGCAATTGTTGCTACATGTTTTCAACAGCTAAATAACTAAAATCTTCATAGAAGTCCTTGCATATATTCTGTGATCCTTCTACTTTTATAAATTAGAATTAAGATGTAGTAACTACTTTTGATTGTATAACTGGTTTAGTTATTTAAAAACATAATCCGAGGGACAGTCTTGAAATATTGACCAAGTATCAGGTAGGCTCCATGGTGGCACAGAATAAGTAATTGTATTTGAAAAAAATCAATGTACAAACAGTAGGGGTTCATTTGGTTATTTTATATGGTTATAGTTTGGTACACAATTCAGAATGAAAATCAATTCAATGTAGCTTTTAAAACTTACATTTGAATTTGAGCTTTTGTTAAGGCTGGGAAATAATCTCTCCTTCAGATCACAGGTAGACACACTCGGAAGACAAATGATTATAACCACTAGAGCAGAATCTAAATGTCTTATTTATTATGTCACAAATTCTGTCTTTATATAGACCATAACAACAGCTATTTTTAGGTCATTTGGGATAAATAAAGAAATGTACATTAGCACATTATTATTGCAGAAACAGTTGAGGCCATAAATGGATACAAATAATCATTTGGATAAAAACATTTTTTGTAAATAATTAGGATAGAAACTTTTTTAGTAAATAAGCACATTCTGTAAACTCGTGATCCTGACAGAATTGATTTAAAAATAAGTGCAACCACTTTTATGAATACAAAATTACAGTGAATATCTTATAATAAAATTGTGCAGTTCAGCATAGCATAAAATGTACTCTTTATTAGCATGGACATAACTCGTATTAATTATCATTATATACAACAGCTTTGAAGCTTCATGCAGAGCTGCTTCTCTCCAACCCCACGCAGGGAAGGAGATGTATTAAAACAATTGTCGGGACAACCTATCGAGACTCCTATCAGGACAGCCTATCACCCACTGAACTCCTGATAGGGAATGGAGAGAAGCATGTCTGCTGAAGTCTAAACACTTAAGTACATATATATATATATATATATATATATATATATATATATATATATATATATATATATATATATATATATTTCAAAGCTTTTTTTTTATCTTAATATATTGTTGCAAATCTCTTATTTAATAACAGATTATACCACATTTATGACAACTAGAGTGGTCATTTAAGGCTGTTGTATAAAAATGTTTATAAATTAAGTTTGCAGATTAATACAGTTTTGGTACCAACATATCTGCTTCATTCTCCAGACAGGTGAAATTGTCTTTGAACTACTTGGACACACACAGAAGATCACAGCCATGGTTGTGTTTAGAGCACCTGAAATATTTGAAGAAAAGATTGATTTAATCTTGACCGCTTCTTCTGACAAAACAGTCATTGTATCCTTTTGCCATTGGATAAGTAACACAACCTATACCATACAAATATATGAATAGTCATTTGTGTTTGTGACCATTTTTTAAAAATGTATCTGTTTGCAAAATTATGCATAAAATGAAAGTCACTCTTTTTTTATGTATAAGGTATTTAAAAGGACTCTTTCACTCTCTTCTTTTTATTTGTACTTGAAAAGCACAAAAAACTGGCTTTGTGTTGTGTTTTCCATTTTTTTTCTAAAGTGAATCAACCCTGGGACATTGTATGTTGTTGCTACTGAGGAGCAATACATGCATATTAATTAGCTACTCTGATTGATTTATTCTACTAATTAGGACTACAGTCGGCTTGTCTGTCTCTGTAGTGGCCAAAATAAAGATCTGGCATTGCCATGCTAAGCTGCACAATAGCATACAGGAGCCGCAAAATCAATTCTAATTATATTGTATTCTTTGAATACGAAGAAAACCACAATATTATCACATGGCAAATACTGGAGGCCCTGTCTTTGAGCTTAAAATCTTAAGTACATGGTGCTTTTTCACAAAGCACCTTACAAGATTGAAAACTTACAATCTAAAGAGAGTGAGAGAGATCTAGACAAGAATAACAGCTAGGGATTGGAATAGGCCAGAAAGAGAGTGCTGCAGTGGTGTGTAAGTGAGATTGCATACTGTCAGGAGTGAGAGAGTGACAAAGTACATGGGGGTTGAGGTGTGTCAGGAGAGTAAGAAGTTAATTACAGATTATGTGCCTGTAGTAGTGTGGGAAATGCCTGTGCTATAAAAGGACAAGAATCCTAGGTAGGTGGGTGGGTGTGGACAGGGACGACAAAGTGGGTCCAGTTGGAAGCAGCAGAAGGTGGGTCTGTGTATTGAGTCTGAAGGAAAAAGGAATGTTAGACAAAGGAAGTACTTTATCAAGGGAACGCAAAGGGGGTGTGTAGGTAGGGAAAGGGTATGGCTAAACAAACAGAGGACATGTGACTTTTGCTTAATGGGTTAAATCAACTAAATTTAGCAAAAGTAGCACAAAATGCACAAATCCACAAAAATGTGGCAGTAGAAATGTTACAATGAAACCATTGCTTCAGTATAGATGTTCACCTTAGCTGGCAGATAGATTCGGTCCAGTTGGAAGCAGTGGAAGGTGGGTCTATATCCTGAGTCTAAGCTGGCACAGGGCTTTGATCTTACGACCCAGACCCACCTTCCACTGTTGCCAACTGAGTCTGAAGTAAAAATAATCAGAACAAGACCCACATGTCATAATGGTGGCCTCTTGTTATGTGATATTGATATCCCTTGGGACGTCAAGGTATGCTGAACAAAGAGGGTGTAACCCAGCACTAGTGTAGCAAACTATATAACTTCACAAAATGTTATGAGTATGTATGTGTTCTACATAACCCTTAGTGTGTGTTGTGTATTGCATGGATTAAAGTCTGTATCAGTGTGGCAATATAAGGCTTTATTAAAAAGCATTATATTTTTGGCCATAGTATAAACATACAGTTACCCTTCCTGCCACAGAGAGTAAAGCTAAAACCTCAAGACTAGTTTATTAATTCTGAAGCCAATTGGATAAAAAGAACAGATCTCCACAGGAAATCCGTGTGAAATTTCTAGCAAGCTTCAGGGACTATCTATGTGAATAGGCTGGATTAATTCAAGGTAAACATTACCCAAGCTGAATCTCCCATCATCAGCAAAAATCTATTAAAATCCCACGCTTCAAATTAAAATAACGTTTTTAGGTGTTCACTTGCCTTTGGCAACCAATTCGCTAGCTTTGATCTTTCTATTATAATGATAATAATTACATCTAATTTGTGCAGTTTTATTTTTTAACAACACAAGTCAGGCCTGGGATTGTGAAAGTGGACAACAAATACAAAAGGCATCAAACTTTGAGTCTACAGTAAAGGTAAATCATAATGTGGGTAAGTATGTACATTATACTGCAAATATATATTGATGTAGATGTTAGTTACATACTTAAAAGGCACAATGGGAAACTAAATCATAAAAATTCTCACAAAAAACAATACCTTAGGCTCCAGTGTAAATGGTGCACAGCGACAGATAGTTAACAGTAACATACTACAAAGGGTAAAGCAAACGTTATCTGTAGAGTGGGTGGTGTAAAAAAGAAACTTGACAATGTGCGAGGATATAAGAGTCTCTAAACAGCTTTGTATTTATCCATACTTATTGGAACACATAACATCCTATCTGAAGACAAGTTCTTTCAGCTTCAAATTACCGGCACGCTGTTCAGAATGTTTACCCAGGAACGTTATCAGAATACAGGTATACCCAGCTTAACTCTACCCCTTTGAGCACTGATTCGCTATAGTGCTCTTTTTCTCTGTAATTCCCCTCCTAGTGCTTAACCTTGTGATATCGCGTTTTTTGAGTGCCAAACCGTGTTTGAGCGTTTAAATCCATGCTCAGCATTCTGATTCTCCATTTCGCAGTCTAGGTCAGTCCTAAAACCAGTGAAGAATTGCAGTGCTGTGGATGTGCCAACTTTTTTCTTCAAAGTACTTTGGATGGATACTCAGTAACTCTCAATGTAAAAACCACAGTAATGAAATATGATTTGAAATCTGGTGTACTTATGAACGGGCTTAGTTGTTTCCAGTCTTCTTTTTCACCCATCTCCATCTCGTCAACTCTGCTCGGACTGAGAGTATCACTTTTTACTCACCAAAGATGAACCAAACAGTCCAAGATCCATGTAATTGGAAATGTATTAATTAGCTAAAATGACTGATGCAGGATAGAATACTGGGTGAAGACTGATATGTTTTATGTCTAGCCAAGGTGAAGTGGTGACAGATAAAAAAAACAACCATGACTAATCTTTTTTACATAGCACCAGTTAGTCTCCTGAGGGTATGTGGGTATTGAACTTTATGATTAATGCCATACTTTGGTTTGTGATCGCGTTTACTTATGTTCTACAGACTCTGACAATTCTCCAGAGCCTGGACGTGTGGCTGTCTGGCGGAAGTGAAATACGCGTGTGGAACCGGGAATTCACCCTCTTGTGTGAAACAGGCTATTTCATGGATGGAGGTAAGGCAGGCAATCAGTGCCTGCTTTAATGAAGTCTCGAACAATTATTTTTTGCAATTCTATTCACTGTTATACCTGTTTTCAATGGAGTAAATCTCACACTGCAAGCAAAAATGTCTATTGACTTATATTTGAGAGAGAATCGTGAAGTATAAAATAAGAGGGAGGCTTAGATATTTTGTCTACCATGTTTGACTGTGAGGGATAGTTGGGTAATAGACTATTCGATTAACTGCCAAACATTTAGACCCCATCAGCCTTATTAAATTGTGATTCAGCAAATTTAAAAGGGCTCTATTTAATCACACAGCATATTTTTTTACAGAAGTTTTAGTTTGTGAACTTCTATCCAAAAGCAAGGTCTTCACTAACTAAAAACTTCTCTAAAAAAAAATATGCTATGTGCTTAAAGCCTTATTAAATTTGCCGAATCACAGTTTAATAAGGCTGCATGTCACTAAAGTCTGTAAACTCCTGGTGTAGATGTTGCTAGTAATTAAAAAAAAAAAAAACTTAAAAATATTAATTTTTTATAATGTGAGCTCTTCCGTTTTTTTAGTTTTGTTTTGTTTGTTTTTAATAAATCTAGAAGAGCAACTAATTATATATATATATATATATATATATATATATATATATATATATATATATATATATATATATATATATATACACACACTAATGGTACAAAGAGAAAGAAAAGATCCTTTTGTAGGGCACACCTGAAAATCCTAATCTCAGAAGAAGAGAATAAACTAAATCGTAAAACTTAACTTTTAATGATAGTTAAAATCCACATAAAATATATAAACGTAGGTAGTAGAGAGATAACAAATATATGAGGTTTTCTGTGATTAAATCCCACAATTGTGGATTATGCCACTATAAGGTAGACCATATAAAGTGCTATGTGCTGATATAGTCACAAATAAAGTGACTAGTGTATAAAGTAAAGTGCTATATAATAATAAAGTGCCAAGTGCTATGACACATATAGTAAAATATATAACTATATGTGAGTGAAAACCAGGTAAATAAATAATTTATATGGTAACCTATAAGGTGCAAAAAGATCTATTTAGCAGCTGATTGCTGATCATAAAACAGAAACCAATATTCTTTTGGGAATGGCTATGGCATGAGACTATGGACTAGAGTAATAACTATTGGGAAATAAATGCCTCCATGTCACGCCGCGGTCTAGATGCAAAATTATGACGTAATTGACCCTGCGACGGCGCTCCTACGTGCGCACAATGATGACGTCATTGACCCTGCGACGGCGCTCCTACGTGCGCACAATGATGACGTCATTGACCCTGCGATGGTGCTCCTACATGCACGTGGGAGCGCCGTCGCAGGGTCAATGACGTCATCATTTTGCGTCTAGACCGCGGCGTGACTAGCAGAGAGTCAGCGTTTCCAGTTCCAGGCCCATAGCTTAAAGTCCCTTCCCTGCTTACTATATTTAGGCTATTTAGTCAGTTTAGTAGCCTAAGGGAGGCAAATGTAATATATTAAATCAAGACCCTGATTGCAACGCTCGAATTTGGGATATTTGGAATATCATTTAACTAGAGACAAAGCAACATGGAGGCATTTATTTCCCAATAGTTATTACTCTAGTCCATAGTCTCATGCCATAGCCATTCCCAAAAGAATATTGGTTTCTGTTTTATGATCAGCAGTCAGCTGCTAAATAAATAATTTATATGATAACCTATAAGGTACAAAAAGATCTATTTACCTGGTTTTCACTCACATACATATAGTTATATATTTTACTATATGTGTCATAGCACTTGGCACTTTTTATTATTATATAGCACTTTACTTTATACACTAGTCACTTTATTTGTGACTATATCAGCACGTAGCACTTTATATGGTCTACCTTATAGTGGCATAATCCACAATTGTGGGATTTAATCACAGAAAACCTCATATATTTGTTATCTCTCTGCTACCTACGTTTATATATTTTATGTGGATTTTAACTATCATTAAAAGTTAAGTTTTATGATTTAGTTTATTCTCTTCTTCTGAGATTAGGATTTTCAGGTATGCCCTACAAAAGGATCTTTTCTTTATCTTTGTACCATTAGCTTCTATATATCCTTAGGAGCACCCTGAATTTATTAATTTGGATTTGGTACTTATGTATTATACCTGAGCCACCGCCCCCTAACTTTTATTTATATATATATATATATATATATATATATATATATATATATATATATAGGCTAATTTATTAGTTATTTTCTTTTCTAACAAAAATCTAAGCCCATGGATATGGGTGCTCTATACATTAATGAGGGTATCTGTAATATTTAGCTTTTTTTTTTTAAATTTACATTTGTGTTTTTCTTTTTTGTTGAAGGTATCAGCGCATTGATTGAACTGCCTAAAAATTGTGTCGCTGCAGCAATTGGAAAAGATTTGGGTGAGTGTTACTGTATTGTGTTGCCATTTATTTTGTTTTTATTCATTTGACGTATTTAATTTTTACTGGTATGGTAAATTAATCCTTATATCTCCACTTAAGTGTACATGCCCCACAAATCTTAATAATTTACATAGGCTCAATATATATTAGTTGCTGTTATATTTTGCCTCTTGACTACATTTCAGTTTCATTGACTTGCTGTAATTTTATACCCTGTTCCTCAAAGATTTGTCTTCACAATACTGTACTATGGGGCATAGTTTTATGTTTGTTTGCTCTGAACATTCAGTTACTTTCTTGCTTTTGTAATAACGCCTGTTCTTTTATTTTTATGTATATATAGTAATATTTAAAGTTACTGATGCTTCGGGAGGATCTGATGGATGGGATGTTTCCCAAGTTAAATGCGTCTCTCGCCACCAAGATAATATTCGTGCCTTAATAAGCATCAATGGTGAGTGTTGCTATAATTTACATAACCTTAAGAATAATTTCCAAGATTCTAGAAAAATATTTATTTATGACATAACAAAATGGATAAGAAAATTGTATGAAGAAGAGTATAGAAATATATTATGTGAATTCTTAATATTTACAACTAAAACGTTTTTAGGTCAAAAAGTTTCAGGCTGTGATGTGAAGTAGTTTTCAACTGTGGTCTTTTTTTTTATTTAATGCTTCTACTCTGCTCATTTTATACATAATTTCAGTAAAACATCAAATGGAGTAGATAGGCAGTTAAAAGAAAAAAAGCAAATTTAATTATTTTCATTGATAAGCAATCCAAAAGTGTGTTTTCTGACAGTATCAGAAAACACATTTTCTTACAAAACTCTGTATAGAGGAAAAAATGTTCTGGGTGCAATACATTAACTTTTACATTAAACATGAATTGCTTAACATGAGAGATTGAACATTGATAAACAAATTGCATGTTTTTTACAATAAATATATATCGAAGTCTGCAATTTGTTTTTTACTTGTCAACAAGCCTTTCTGATGCACCCACTAATGACTGAAATGTTATTTCTAATGAGCCAATTATTTCCCTTATGGGGCTCTGAATGCATTTTGTTCAGTCGAAAACCATAGGTAATGATGAGTGAGAGCATATCTAGACCCAAGATAGTGCTGGCTGTCTGGGCATGCTCAGTCTTTGACAAATATTGTTTTTTTCAGTCTGTAACAGATTCACGGGCTATGTCATTTTATCCTTTTTTTTTTGTCAACATACGGTAATTTGATTTTGATACCTATAACATGATTGATTGTATTCTTTATTTCTTTACCAGACCTGACATTTGTGAGCGGCTCTCATGCTGGAGAGTTGATTGTTTGGGATGCCATAGACTGGACTGTTCAGGCTTTTGAGCGCAATTTTTTAGACCGCTCCTCGCCACAAGATGCTCCACAAGAGATTAAATTGATGCAAAGACAAGAGGAAATATCAATTCAACATCTTGCATCTGATGGAGAGGTAAGCTGAAAAAGGAATAAGTTATCATTAGTCATAGTGTGTAGTTGATAATAATTTATTAGTAAAAGGGAAGGCTGTCTGGGTCGATCTATCATCCCATGTTTCTCTGTTGGTGATTAGATCAACATTGACTGCAACCTTTTCTGGTAAGTTTTTGCTTGGTGCTTATGCATAAAGTCAATTTCTCCAAGAAGAGAGAGCCAGTTGCTATTGACTTGTTAGTCTTCCCTTAATTTAATTCTCAAATCTTCTGCTTGACCATTACATGTGGAAATAAAATTGTGAGAGCAATATGTTTACATGTAGTTGATGTAACAGATTGTATTGTCTTGTACAAAGGCCTATTTTGTTGATCTAATTAATGTCTGATTCATTTATTTATTTTCCATGTCAGTACATCTTTGCTGCGGTTGGAAGAGGCATCTTTGTCTACAAACTGGAAACAAAGCGTGTGATTGCTTTCCAAAACCGAGCACATGACTCCAATATACAGCACATAGCAAACCTTCCCAACAGGTACTAGTGACTATCCACATTCAAATGCTTTGTAACGGCCATTACATATATGTTTATAAAAAATTTCAAATGTGTTTCTATGTTAAAAAAAAATATTGAAGGACTTTTAAGTTGTAGCGAGTCTTTAAGAACTTAAGGGACATAGTAGAAGTTCAAAATGTGGGATAATTTAAAACTATAGGTAATAAGAACTTCATTAATTAAATGTTTGCTTGATCTGCCTAGTCACTGCCTGTGATGTGTGTGTGTGTGTACACAGTGTTTTCCATTTCATATGGCTTTAGACTGCAAAACAATCCAGCTAGAACTCAGTTGGCAAATAAGAAACAATTGGAAATAATCACCCATCATAATGAGATATCAGACTGTCCTTGGTGGTTGGTCAGAAAGGCTGACAAGTAAAGAAATTCAAGCCTCAATGAGTTTATGCGCATTAATTCAATAGTTTTACTTTATACCATATTTGTAACCTGTGCTGTGTCCCACTATGGTTAATGTTTGTGCAGTTTACCTGCTGCCTATATATTATATTTAAAATTATTTTTTAGAAAATTATTTTTTTATAAAATCAAATGAAACCTAGTCTAAATAGCTCCTCACATCTCCCACAGCATTTGTTTAACAGCAACTTATTCTAATTATTTAACTTACTTTTCACAAAAGGCTTCTTATTGTTGACTGTGACATAGTAAAATGTAAGATTTATCTACTGTTAGGTCTTGGTGAGGACTAGAAGTTTAAAAGAATCTTAAGTGTGTACTTTCATGTCAGTGTATTTTGTATCATATAATGTTTATTATCGAAGCAGTAAGGCTAATTTAACATTTCATCAAAATATACATTTTAATATATGGTAATAATATATGGAAAAAGCAATAGAAGCCCTCCACCATACAGTAATGTAGTAAATAAATAGTACATTTGTACAATTCCAAGAAATACAGTTATTACTTCATTCTGGGAACCTTGGCAGGACATGCAAATGTGCCCACAAAGGCTTCACTCTTGCAATCGATAACCAAATCAAACATGGCTTCCCTTAAGCATATGCCTGCTTTGAGCAAAGTTAGGGTTGGATTATACACAAGCTAGGAATCTCACCCACATACAGCTGTTTCGAAGTTACCTTAGCTTGTGTAGTGGATATTTTGTGAACATAAATGTAATATATATTTACTGTACGGTGGAGGGCTTCTATCGCTCTTTTGCCCACCATATATTAAATGATTGTGGTGAACTACCTACTGAAAATATTTACACATTCATTTGTTTAATATGGCATTTACAAATAGCTATTTTTATGGATCACAATTTTTTTTTTTTTTGTTTGTTTTTTTACAGTGAGGGGGAAGTATTTGATCCCCTGCTGATTTTGAACGTTTGTCCACAAAAAAAAAAAAAAGGAAAAGGAATGTCAAAGTTATAAATTGATTTGCAGGTCACTTAGTGATATAAGCATTTGATCCCCTATCAATCAGCAAGATTTCTGGCTCCCAGGTGTCTTTTATACAGGTAACAAGCTGAGATTAGGAGCACTCCCTTTAAGCGAGTGCTCCTAATCTCAGCTCCTTACCTGTATAAAAGACACCTGTCCACAGAAGCAATCAATCAATCAGATTCCAAACTCTCCACCATGGCCAAGACCAAAGAGTTGTCCAAGGATATATAGGACGATATTGCAGACCTACAACAGGCAGTGTATCAAATACTTTTTTCCCTCACTGTACAGGAAGTTATTCATGAAAGAATTGAGATGATTAATATTTTTTAATGTATCTTATTTTGGTTGCTTTGGAAGAAAAAGAATATAGAGTGAACAGTGTTTAAAAAAAACAAAAAAATGTACTGCTTTTTTTTTTCTTGGTCTCTTAGACAGTTAGTTTCCTGCTCAGAAGATGGCAGTGTTCGCATTTGGGAATTAAGGTCAAAACTACAGCTTCAAGCAGAGTCTGTTCCAGCAGGTACAGCGCAAGAAAACATGGCTGAATTAAATACCAATTTATAAGATAATATTTACTTTACAGTGCCTTGCAAAAGTATTCACCCCTTGGCATTTTTCGTCTTTTGTTGCCTCACAACCTGGAATTAACATGGATTGTTTGAGGATTTGTATCATTTCATTTACAGAACATGCCCACAACTTTATAGATGTTTTTTTATTTATTGTGAAACAAACAACAAATAGGACAAAATAACTATTCACCACCTTAAAGTCAATACTTAGAGCCGCATTTTGCTGCAATCACAGCTCCAAGTCGCTTTAGATAAGTCTCTATGAGCTTGCCACATCTTACCACTGGGATTTTTGCCCATTCCTCCTTGCAAAACTTCTCCAGCTCCTTTAAGTTGGATGGTTTGCGCTTGTGAACAGCGATCTTTAAGTCTGACCACAGATTTTCTATTGGATTGAGGTCTAGGCTTCGACTAGGCCATTCCAACACATTTACATGTTTCCCCTTAAACCACTGAAGTGTTGCTTTAGCAGTGTGTTTGGGGTCATTGTCCTGCTGGAAGGGGAACCTCCGTCCTAGCCTCAAATCAAGCACAGAGTGGTACAGGTTTTGCTCAAGAATATCCCTGTATTTAGCACCATCCATATTTCCCTCAACTCTGACCAGTTTCCCAGTCCTGGCTGCTGGAAAACATCCCCACAGCATGATGCTGCCACCACCATGTTTCACTGTGGGGGCGGTCTTCTTTGGGTGATGTGATATGTTGGGTTTGCGCCAGACATAGCGTTTTCTTTGATGGCTGAATAGTTCAATTTTAGTCTCATCGGACCAGAGTACCTTCCTCCATACATTTTGGGAGTGTCTCACATGCCTTTTTCTTTTTGCAAACTCAAAACGTGCCATTTTGTTTTTTGATGAAAGTAATGGTTTTCTTCTGGCCACTCTGCCATCAAGCCCAACTCTATGGAGCGTACGGCTTATTGTCGTCCTATGTACAGATACTCCTGTCTCTGCTGGGGAACTCTGCAGCTCCTCCAGGGTTACCTTAGGTCTCTAGGCTGCCTCTCTGATTAACACCCTCCATGCCCGGTCCGTGAGTTTTGGTAAGTGGTCGTCTCTTGGCAGGTTTGCTGTTGTGCCATGTTCTTTCCATTTGATTATGATGGATCTGATGGTGCTCTTGGGGCTCATCAAAGATTTGGATTTTTTTTTTATAACCTAACCCTGACTTGTACTTCTCATCAACATTGTCCCTTACTTGTTTGGAGAGTTCCTTGATCTTCATGGCAGTGTTTGGTTAGTGGTGCCTCTTGCTTAGGTGTTGCAGCCTCTGAGGCCTTTCAAAAAAGGTGTGTATATGTAATGACAGATCGTGTGACACTCAGATTGAACACAGGTGGACATCATTTCACTAAATATGTAACTTCTGAAGGTAATTGTTTGCACCAGAGCTTGTTATGGGCTTCATAACAAAGGGGGTGAATACATATGCACATGCCAATTTTCTGTTTTTTTTCTCATTTCACTTCACCAACCTAGACTATTGTGTTCTGATCCATCACATGAAAGTCAAATTAACAAAACATTGAACTTAAGGCTGTAATGTAACAAAATAGGTAAAAAGTCAAAGGGGTGAATACTTTTGCAAGGCACTGTACATGCACAAGTATATATCACAGTGTTATTTGAAAGTATACATTCTGCCAAATTATTTTAGCAAAACGTTTTTCTTTTTATACGCAACAAAAAATGTCTTGAGCAAAAAGTAATTCTAAGTATTTTGTAGCTTTTTCTTGTTTTTATTCCTATCAGAAGAAATGGCGGAGTGATCACTTCGAACTTGCAATTCTCACTGAATGTGAACTAGATTTCCTAAATGCATATTTACATACAGTATATCTATATATGTATTGTTTAGGTTTCTTCAGTATGTGGGGGTTTGGAAAAGCAAGCAAGCAGTCTAACCCTAATGTAAAGAAGGTGCAAGATAATGGTATAGTAGCATCCTTGGATCTTATTGGGGATTTGATTGGACATTCTTCAACTGTACAGGTAAATTATGTCTCAAGTTATTTTCTCTAACTATACCTTTTTTATGCTTCTTTGCTGTAGACCTGAGCATGTACAACAACATTAAAACTGACTTGGTTCTTCTTGACTAAATAATATAGTTCAGAAAAGTGTTTGCAGCAGTTTTGTATAATGTTGCAGTGGTTTTATGAATAATATTGCATTGGGTTATCTGTGTAATTAATGTTACTAGTCTATGGGCCTCATTCAATTGTGATTTGGCCAATTTAAATAGTGCTCTATATATGCACAGAGCATATTTTTCTACTGAAGTTTTTAGTTCGTGAAGACCTTGCTTTTGGATAGAAGTTCACAAACTAAAAACTTTCTGCTAAAAAATAAAAAAAATGCTATGTGCTTATATAGAGCCCTATTCAATTGGCCAAATTGCAAATTAATGAGGCCCTATGTATGTCATAGAAGTTGACGACATTTTAACACGGGAACTAATTGAGAAACCTCATACACTTTGCAAATATCCTTTACCATACAGGATATAATCTAGACCAGATATTTTTAGATATGTGAATGTGACAATCATAGACCGTACATTCTGCTTTTGGAAGAAAGGCGTCAACACCATTCACAAAAATGATTACTATAACTATATACCTGGAGCACCCAGCCCTTAAGAGGTCTCAAGCCTTCATTAGAAAAAGAGTTGTTCTCACTGTCACAAATACTATTTGTATGCTGGAAATATTTAACATGTCCCTAGAATTATTATGCTTTGTTTTTAGATGGGTTGCTTCAATTAGTCACATTTGTAGAAAATAAGTGACCTACAGTTGATGTGTATTCTATTCAAATAAACTGCTTGTACTATCACGTTTACCAGAATAGTTTAGATCTTGGAAGTGGTCCTTGCCAGTCCTTAGAGTCAAAAAGGTTGAGAACTATTGATAAAAACCTTTATGTGATCAAGACCCTCAACGTGTACTTAAAGGACTAATGTTGTTTAGTAGATGCATCACATTTGTGAAGTATGTAACAAACAACATTATCATATGTGTAACCCATGAACACCCTTATAAAAAGCTACACCTAGAGCCACCAAATCCTTCCCTTTTTTAGCTAAATTAACCCATGAACACAAATAATTTTAGAGAACAAAGTCACTACCCTCTTTTAAAATGTTCTCCTCTTTGTTGCCCTAAAACTCAAAAAGACAAATTCCAGATTACTTATACATTGCACCTTCCTGCATCCAAGATTAAAGGTTTTTACTGCATATATTAACTAAGGGTAGTGTCTTTTGTTTGAACTGCAGCCTTGAGTCTCTTTGGATATATTTATTCCTAATTTACACACCTAGAATATTTGCTAATTTCTCCTCAACTGCTCAAACGCAGTCAAACTGTGTGGTGACCATTGATAGACTGCCTTCCTCAAGTCCTTCCAGTGTTTTGGAATTTAGCTCAGCCTAGGCCATTCAAGGACATTTACCTTCCTGTCCTTCAGCCACTGTATGGTTGTCTTGGCATGATGTTAATGGGAATATGGTTCACATTTTAATTTCCTGGGTGAGGGCTGCAGGTTTTCTTCAAGAAATGTATTTTAAGCAACCCAGCAACAGGATGCTGCCATCACTGTGCTTTACTGCAGGAATAGTGTTCTTTCAATGGTAAGACTTACATTCTGGTCAGAAAGTTTAATTTTGGCCATATCTAAACCACAGTTTGACTTGGCTAATGTGGGTTACTGTGTGCGTATATAAAATCTGTTTTGTATTATACAACAAAAGTAAAACATTTTGAAAGGGGTGGTGACTTTCTATTTTCTATCTCCAAAACTTATGTTAGGTCGTTGGGGTGCATTGGTGACGTCAGACATTACTGATTACACTGAGAAGCAGCACTTGCTGCAGCTCTGCACGCATACCCATGAATAAGGTAGAGAGTCTGGGGTGCGGGGATATGGGAAACCATGGTGTAATTAAAAACTAGCAGTATGACACTTTTTCCTATTTATTTTCATCATTCAGTGGCACTTTAAGTGATGTTTGACTATCATTCAGTCTATAACTACAATTTATTTTCTCTTCATATTTTTTTTCAGATGTTTCTGTACTTTGCAGATCATGGCATAGTAACATGTTCAGCTGATCATCTCATTATACTGTGGAAAGAAGGAAAGCGAGAATCCAGATTGCGGAGCTTGATGCTCTTTCAAAAGTTAGAACAAAATGGTGGCTTAGAACCAAGGTTCTCTTTGAATTAAGATGTTCACAACTGCTCTGTAATGAACAGTATTAGACATGTGATAATATATTAGTCTAGAAGTAAAATATCACACTTTCTTTTTACGTGATTTTAATTTGATGATTATGAAGTTTACGTGGTTTATTTTTAAGAAACCAAAGTTGCCAGTCACAATGGGAAAACTGCCAAATGAAATTGTACTAAGCTACTTTAAATGTTAAAGTTTTATTTATTGTTTTATTTTCTTATTTTTTTTCTATGGCTTTCCATCTGTTGGAACGTTTGTTATGACATTATAAGGGATGGTTAAATATCAGATTACACCGTAATTAAAATGAATATAAACCGTTCTTTCCGTTGACTTGCTTGCATTCCAGTTTGGACTGTGTTCTTCTGCCTCTAAGATTAAGTGTTATTATAGTGCTATGAGCAGTGCAAACCAAAACTGGCCTTTGGATTGATGCATGGAAGTAAAGGGACTCTGCCCAGGTTACAATCATAGCATAAAAAACAAGAATATTTAATTGGTTGTTATTAAAATCGTTCTAAATTAGTTACATATTTGAATGTTACCATTTTGCAGGCAGAAAATACTTTTCCAGATCCTTTTACCTAGCCAGGTTTCTTATGTCATTAAAGGGATATACAGTCAGGTCCATAAATATTGGGACATCGACATAATTCTAATCTTTTTGGCTCTATACACCACCACAATGGATTTGAAATGAAACAAACAAGATGTGCTTTAACTGCAGACTTTCAGCTTTAATTTGAGGGTATTTACATCCAAATCAGGTGAACGGTGTAGGAATTACAACAGTTTGTATATGTGCCTCCCACTTTTTAAGGGACCAAAAGTAATAGGACAGATTAACAGTCATAAAACAAACTTTCACTTTTTAATACTTGGTTGCAAATCCTTTGCAGTCAATTACAGCCTGAAGTCTGGAACGCATAGACATCACCAGACGCTGGGTTTCATCCCTGGTGATGCTCTGCCAGGCCTCTATTGCAACTGTCTTCAGTTCCTGCTTGTTCTTGGGGCATTTTCCCTTCAGTTTTGTCTTCAGCAAGTGAAATGCATGCTCAGTCGGATTCAGATCAGGTGATTGACTTGACCATAGCATAACATTCCACTTCTTTCACCTTAAAAAACTCTTTGGTTGCTTTTGCAGTATGCTTTGGGTCATTGTCCATCTGCACTGTGAAGCGCCATCCAATGAGTTCTGAAGCATTTGGCTGAATATGAGCAGATAATATTGCCCGAAACACAGAATTCATCCTGCTGCTTTTGTCAGCAGTCACATCATCAATAAATACAAGAGAACCAGTTCCATTGGCAGTCATACATGCCCATGCCATGACACTACCACCACCATGCTTCACTGATGAGGTGGTATGCTTTGGATCATGAGCAGTTCCTTTCCGTCTCCATACTCTTCTCTTCCCATCACTCTGGTACAAGTTGATCTTAGTCTCATCTGCCCATAGGATGTTGTTCCAGAACTGTGAAGGCTTTTTTAGGTGTTGTTTGGAAAACTCTAATCTGGCCTTCCTGTTTTTGAGGCTCACCAATGGTTTACATCTTGTGGTGAACCCTCTGTATTTACTCTGGGGAAGTCTTCTCTTGATTGTTGACTTTGACACACATACACCTACCTCCTGGAGAGTGTTCTTGATCTGGCCAACTGTTGTGAAGGGTGTTTTCTTCACCAGGGAAATAATTATTCGGTCATCCACCACAGTTGTTTTCCGTGGTCTTCCAGGTCTTTTGGTGTTGCTGAGCTCACCGGTGCATTCTTTCTTTTTAAGTATGTTCCAAACAGTTGATTTGGCCACACCTAATATTTTTGCTATCTCTCTGATGGGTTTGTTTTGTTTTTTCAGCCTAATGATGGCTTGCTTCACTGATAGTGACAGCTCTTAGGATCTCATATTGAGAGTTAACAGCAACAAATGCAAATAGCACACTTGAAATGAACACAGGAGCTTGTATCTGCTCTTTGTAAATGGGATAGTGAGGGAATAACACACACCTGGCCATGGAACAGCTGAGCAGCCAATTGTTCCATTACTTTTAGTCCCTTAAAAAGTGGGAGGCACATATACAAACTGTTGTAATTCCTACACCGTTCACCTGATTTGGATGTAAATACCCTCAAATTAAAGCTGAAAGTCTGCAGTTAAAGCACATTTTGTTCGTTTCATTTCAAATCCATTGTGGTGGTGTATAGAGCCAAAAAGATTAGAATTATGTCGATGTCCCAATATTTATTGACCTGGCTGTATAAGTTTACTGGGTTTCAAATATTTGGTAAGAACCAGGCAGTGATTATCAGAAAATATGTGTTCTATAGTTAAGTTCAGGGTACTTGCAAAGTTATAGGCAGGAAAGTAAAATCCAGCTTTGCACACCCACAGGGAGTTTGCATAACCAAGTACACACAGGAAGTACTTGCTGCAGGATGGAATCACATGGTTGGGTGGGGTCTGAGCTCACATCCAAATCACAGCACAAGAATATATATATAGAGAGACTACATATCCCAGGCTGTTTTGCAACACAGGAACCCCAGATACAAATGTATCAGCTAACGTCTGCTTTCTCCTGCTTGGCCAAAACAAATTATGAATTGTATTCTAGTCTTAGGAGGGATTTTCAGGAGTCAACTAACAAAAGCCTCAGCTTGCAAACTGAAAAGATTTAGCAAACATCAGATTGAGTTTGTAAATGTTTATTTTGGTATTTTCTCATGCAAAAATTGTTTGCTTACACTACTGATTCTCCTCTATAAGATGCATTCATAATCCAGGAAATTTAGATATGCCTTTAATGAACTTTCACAGCAAAGAGATTAGCAGGAAAAGCATTCCCAGTTAGTTTAATAAGTGCAATTACAAAGGAGGATTTTTAAAGTCTGTCATTATTCTCATTCAGTCAACCTTGGTTGCTCTTCCTGTCTATCTCCCACCAGTGTGATAGAGAGCAATCTTCTAATACTAAATGTATTATTTTTAATAAGAACTAATCGCAAATGTCTTTATTTATGGTATAAATGATAACTTTACCTATAATTGGGATCTTTGCTCTGCACATTTTAATTTAATTTCAGTACATGCCTTTTCCTCTACAGATTAACGATGTGCCATTTCATAACGAAAAAGTGAAAGTATATATTAAGAATGAAGCAGCCTTGCACAGTAGTGATTGCTAATGCTTTGAGTTGAGACGTCTCAGATATGTATTGTACTTTTTGCAATGAATCTTATATTCAACCAACAATAATGTTATACAGCCATTTAAAGATATTATTTTAATGTTATCAAATATACAGCTTGTTTGTTTTGTAACTGTTCTTCTTATTAATTATTAACCGTACTAGGAATTGAGGACCCCTGTGTGGTGGGAAATAATTATTAAGTCTTGAATATTGTTTTGTAATTAAACTTGTATTTGACTTTGTTGCAGCTTGAAGTAATGTAAGAATTGAATGTAATGTCAGCAAGAGTGTGTGTATATATGTGTGTGTGTGTATGTATGTGTATGTGTGTGTGTGTGTATATATATATATATATATATATACAGTAAAATCCCGGTTATCCGGCACCTAACTAACCGGGACTCTCAAGCAACCAGCACCGGGATCAATTTCCAATATTAAAAAATAACGGCATAACTGGCACTATTCGGCAGTTTGAGACTGTGAAAAAAAAAAATTCTAATTGTTTTTTCTGTGCCTTAATGGCCCAGTTTAGGTCATCATGCATTTTTAAAGGCATTTTGTGGGGTTTAAGGGTAGTTTAGACCCTTTTTTGGGGGGACTCACGATTAACCGGCAACTACACGTATCCGGCAATAGGGAGTCCCCGTGGGTGCTGGATAAGGGGGAGTTTACTGTATGTATGTGTGTGTGTGTGTGTGTGTGTGTGTGTGTGTGTGTGTGTGTGTATATATATATATATATATATATATATATATATATATATATATATATATATATACACACACACACTGTATGCAGTATATATGATGTACGGTAGAATTATAAAGAGCATTTGCATAAAAAATGTATTTAAAAAAAATGCTTACTTCATGCATTTCACACAACTTGGGTAATACGTAAATGCAATATTTAAATTGTATTACAAAAGTTTTTTTTTTGTTTGTTTGTTTTTAACAGGATGTGCACAGAGTCTACCTATGTCTTTAGATTTATTTGGCAGACAAGTATGACGTTTACATCTATTATTACTCCCCCCATATTAATTATCCCCCCATATATTAATTATTTGAATATATTATTTATATTTATCTCCAAGGTCTGCTCACGCTTGCCATAACCGGTAAACATTGCTGTGCCGCCTCCCTACACAGCACAATTGTGTAAAACATAAATTAAAATATGTAGTTCTGGTTCTTTAGCTACATTGAAGATGATCAGTAAAGGTGGAATTATTAAAGGCGCATTTCATTCAAAACTTTAATGTGCAGATTAGGCATACACGTATTACTGGGCTGTAGCCGGAACATAACCTGTGGCATAGCACCACTTTGGCATTACAGGATATATTCACACCGACTGTTAGAGCTTTCTAGTCTTTTTTTTTTTTTTTTTTTTATAATTTCTGTCTACGATTTATTTTCCCTAATATGCATGATGTCAAAAGGTTTAACTAAAGGTAACCAAACTGAGGTGATCAAGTCCGTCGCAGAAGGTGTGCATTGCTTGGAAAAGTGGGGTTTTCGAAATAGAAAAAGAAGACACGAGAAGGGATGGGAAAGGCCCCAACTTCGATGGAGGCGGTAAAACGGGAAAGTGAAAGTGAAGTACGTAGGTGAATAAAGAGAAAGGAAAAAAAAAAATGGAAAAGAAAATGTATAAAATATACTACTTATCCGAGACAACTTTGGGAAATGTTTCAATATTTTATTGTAGAGTCAATTATAAGTTTTGGACGTGAAGGAAACACTTAATGTATAGTTGAGTGCTTCTAGGAGTAGGGTGAGGGGGCAATGGGCGCACTCCCAAGGTTCTGCCCGGGTCTTTTTTTTTTTTTTTCTCTCTTTTTTTGAAGTTTTTTCTCCGCCCCGGAGGACCAGACATCTTAAAAGATGGCATTAAGTTTTTCTTGCCATCGGGAGGAAACGGTATGTGTGGTGTTTGTATGCTGTTGGAAGGGGAGGGGAAGTGAAGGCAATAAAAATTGTATGATAGGGAAGGAGGGGACTCGGAGGTTATCAAGTAAGTCACTTTGATGTTAAAAGTGATATCGCAAAATGCTAGAGGCTTAAATTCACCCGGCAAACGGCACTGTGCCTTCCGTCAATTTATAAAAGAAGAATTGGATGTTATTTGTCTACAAGAAACCCACTGGGTAAAGGGGAAAGAACCTAGAATAGGATATAAACAGTTTGAGTTGGGTTTCCCGTCTAGCTTCAGGAAAAAGGCTAGAGGGGTTGCTATTTTGTTTCATGATAAGAATGTGATTGTAACGGATCATGTAGAATATGATGAAGAAGGGAGATTTATCATTTGGTTAGGACAGGTAAATGGTCAGTCATTTACAATTGCAAATTTATATTCTCCGAATGCGAATCAAATAAGCTTTTTGAGTAAGTGTTTAAAAATTATTTCCAAACTAAAAGTGGGTAAGCTTATTATATGTGGGGATCTGAATATGGTCCTGGACATAAAAATTGATAGGAGCTTAAGGACGAGCAATTTTGGCTCTGGAAAGATTGTCTAGAAGATTTAATGAGATATTGTTGAAATACAAACTATATGACTCTTGGAGGCTAAAAAATCCTGAGGTCCGGGACTATACTTATTATTCTCAGAGACATAGTATATACACAAGGATTGATTTCATACTGGTTGACATAGAGACATGGAGAGAAGTGGATGATGTGGAGGTAGGGGTTATATCATGGTCAGACCACGCCCTGGTAAAAATAGTACTGCAAGGTCGGGGGACTAGCAATGGAAAAAAAAAGAGAAAATATTAACTCAGAAGTATTTTATACAATAGAAGAAAAAAAAGAAATTAAGGAAGTAATTGAAGAGTTCTTTAGAGTTAACAGTGGCTCTATAACCTCAGATTTAAGTATTTGGAATGCGCACAAAGCGTATATGAGGGGTATTCTGAAAACAAGAATGATTAAGAAGAGGAGGGCCAGGGGGAAATCGCTGCATGATTTATATTTAGAACTCTACAAGTTATCATATGCCAACAAAAAAAGCCAGGATAATATGTTGACGGAACAGAACTATTAGATACAAGCACAGATAAATATGATCTTACAAAGTCAAATAGATAAGAAGTTAAAGGAGCTAAAAATAAAAAATTATCATCTAGGTAATAAAGCAAATAAATCACTAGTGGATCTTATTGGGAAAAAGCGAAGCAACAAAAGGATAGTGAAATTCCTCGATGCCAAAGGAATTATGAAAAAGGATCCTATTGAAATAGGTAGAATTGCGGCGGAGTATTATAGCGCCTTGTATAATCTGGAAAAGAAACCAGGGTGGGTTAAACATGATAAAGG
This sequence comes from Discoglossus pictus, assembly GCA_027410445.1. Lineage (NCBI taxonomy): Eukaryota > Metazoa > Chordata > Amphibia > Anura > Alytidae > Discoglossus > Discoglossus pictus. The sequence goes on along the minus strand of CM050163.1, from coordinate 501,045,381 downwards.
GCAAATACAGGATTTGTTTAAAAAGTTGAATCTAAAAAAAATTTCCGAGGAGCAAAAGGAACTACTAAATGGGAAGATTTTAGTGAAGGAAATCGAGAATTGTGTGTCCGGTTTAAATGTCCAAAATCCCCAGGACCAGATGGGTTCCCGATACTGTATTATAAACAATTCTAACCAGAATTGGGGGCTCATATGGTAAAAGCATTTAACAAAATTAAAGACATAGGATGGGCTCCTAAGGAGACATTAGAAGCAGCAATAATTATGATACCGAAGGAGGGAAAAGATCTGGCAAATTGTGCTAACTACAGGCCCATCTCTTTACTCAACATCGATATCAAAATATATTCAAAGATACTAGCACAAAGATTAAATCCTCTTTTAGACCAGTTAATTGAGTCAGATCAAACAGGTTTTGTTAAAGGCCGACAAGGGACAGATAATCTGCGAAAGCTTATCGATATATTGGCACATGCTAAAGATAATAAAATCCCGTTGGTGGCAGTAGGGTTAGATGCGGAAAAAGCCTTTGATAGGCTCAACTGGGAGTTTATCAAGTGTACTTTAGAAGAAATTGGATTGGGCAAATTCGGGTCAAGTGCGATTATGGCGCTATACTCTAACCCTTCAGCCTTCATAAAAGGTACAGACTTTCAGTCGGAATCGTTTGAGATTAGCAATGGGACGAGACAAGGATGCCCGCTATCACCAATGATCTTCTATTTGTGTATAGAAGTGCTGGCTCAAATGATAAGGAAGAATGATAGGATAAGAGGAATCATATGTGGAGCTATAGAATCAAAGATCACTCTATTCGCAGACGATGCAGTTGTAGTCTTATCACAGCCACTAGAATCATTGGTGTATCTCATGAAGGAATTAAAAACCTTTGGTTGCCTATCATATTATAAAATTAATTCTTCCAAATCAGAGGTTATCTGGCTAAATGTGAACTTAGAAACTAAAACCTTGTTACGAGAGAAATTCCCATTTAGATGGGAGCAGAATAAAATAGAACATTTGGGAATAGAGTTGACTCCGTGTGTTGCTTCCATGTTAAAGAATAACTTGGAAATAACTTTTGTTTCAGTGTGCAAACTACTCAAGTCATGGGAGAGGCTAAACCTAACCTGGTCAGGCAGAATCGTATGTGTTAAGATGTTCATTTTACCAAAACTTACTTATGTTTTAAGAGCAATCCCTCTATTTATATCCAGAGGAAGTATTACTAAATTTCAGTAAGTGGTAGATCATTTTATATATAAAGGAAATAGGGTTAGAGTCAGTAAAGACCTTGGCCCTCATTCAATTGCGATTTGGCCAATTTAAAGAAGTTTTTAGTTAGTGAAGACCTGGCTTTGGATAGAAGATCACTAACTAAAAACTTCTTTAAAAAAAATATGTTATGTGTTTATTTAGACCCCTATTCAATTGGCCAAATCGCAATTGAATGAGGGCCCAAGTAAATAAAAAGTATATAGAAGGTGGATTAGGGGCAATCAACTTCTGGAAGTATGCAGAGGCTATAAAATTGTACCACTTTCTGAGATGGACAGAAGGAGTGGAAGGACCCAAGTTTGTCCAGTTAGAAGAAGCATTAAGCCCCAAAATAGTTCTGCAGCAAGCTCTATGGTATAAGAAATCGTCCAACTTTAAGACTCAGATAGAGTTCAGAATAGGGAAACAATGTTGGGCTAGTTGGCTCAAAATGAACTCAAAATTGAAGTTGCTCCCTTTTCCATCTCCATTAACACCACTGGAAGTAATTTATGATATTCACCCCGAAATAGATAAGGTAGAGTGGGGGAAATGGGGTATTGACAAAATTAAGGATTTAATCAGAAATGAGGGCTTTATTAAATTTGAGGAACTGAGGAGAGTGAAAGAGGTCCCAATATCGATGTGGCTGCAATTTCTGACCCTTAAGAATATATTAACAAAAGAAGGTTTTGATGTAAGATCAGTCAGGGATTTGACACCTCTCGAAAAATTCCTGTCCTTAAGAACAAGTAATAAGAGTTCAGTGTCGAAATGCTTAAAAATTTTAGACGAGTACCGAAGTTCTGGGAAATCTGTAGCCATGGAAAGCTGGGAAACTGATTTTAGAATTAAGAAAAATTTGGAGGACTGGGGAAAAGCGTATCAGCTAACAAAAGATAACTTGATTTGTACAACTTACAGAGAAATCCACTTTAAAATTACACAAAAATGGTACAGAGCTTCTGTCTAAAATAGATCCAAGCAAATATAGTGAGCTGTGTTGGAGAGGGTGCTCGGAAATAGGCACCCAAAGCCACATGTGGTGGAAATGTGTTAAGATCAAAGGGCTTTGGGAAAGGTGTGTCACCAAGTTGGTGGGTATGGGATGTAAGGAAGTTACCTTAAACCCAGAAGCTTTTCTATTACATATCTTTCCAATGGAATGGTCTAGTGAAACAATTGGGATAGTGGTGCAGGTTCTCATGGCAATTAAATGGTGGATTGTACGGAGATGGAGAAGTGGGGAATTGCCTAAATGGAATGAGATTTGTAGTACTATGGAAAGGAATAAACAGTATGAAATGGAATATTTAATTTTGATTCCAAGTTAAGATTATCAGTGGTTAAGAAATGGGCAAGATGGGACAAAGAACTGTTTGCCGGGCCTTTCTGTTAATAGATATTTTTTTGTTGTTGTTGTTGTATTTGTTGCCTTTAGCGAAGTTACTTTAATTATATAATAGGTTTCGGGTATTGCCTTCTTCTGTAAATAATGAGAATATTGCCAAGGGGTGGGTGGGGGGTTTGTAGGTGGGTGATTGTGTATGATTTAGATGTAAGTATTGTTTTACTGTATGTATTTTATTTTGGTTGTCTGTTTCTAAAAACAATAAAAAAATTAAAATATTAAAAAAAAAAAAAAAAAAAAAGGTTTCCGCCAATGGGTAAATTCACAGTGGCTGCATAGTATTTCGCTGAGACTCTAATGGTTTTTCCCCCATATCTATCCGCCATTGTATCCTCTGCAAAATATGTTACAATCCTTGCAAAGTTTAGTGGATGTTGGCTATAGACTCTTTCTATGTACATTGTGGTATAGATAGCAATGTTTTCATTAAGTTAACCACACTCATAGCTCATGCCGTCCAGACTCTTGGCTTTACCTAATTCTAGTAAAGTTTATTACAGGAAATATCCCAGATATCTGTATTTAGGAATAGCAATTATGTCACCGTGTGAAGCATACATTTGTTTTGTTCTATACAAGTTTCATTCGTATTGAAGTTCTCCAGTACAAATATGTGAAGTTCTTGAATGCACTGATTTATTTTATATGCTGTGTGTTATACATGGAATAAACTTTCTTTTTTTTTTGCATAAGAAGTTCTTTGTGTTTTTTTTTTTTTTTTTTTTTTAAGTGTTCCTATACCCCTTCTGGATTGTTACCTTGTTGTGGTGAAGGGGTTTTGGTAACGAAGCTGTGAGCTATAACATGTACGGTCACACAAGATGGGCAGGTCATAGCAGAGAGGTCAGATGAATTGCGGACCACTGGAGAAGATACTTGCAACCTACTCCAGTATCTTTGCCATGAAAACCTTATGGATGAGCACAACCAGATACAGGATCTACCTGGCATTCTGTGCCCATATGTTCAGAATCGGACACCACCACACAGCTTTAAATAAGCTTCAGCCCTCTTAAAGACACATACTATTGTAGCTGGGTTTTTGTTATCTTGAAATAAAAATAACTTCTATTAAGCATGCCACTGGACAAGGACGACCCCTTGATTTTCTTCCGTCATGTAGTTTCTCTCTACATAGCTCTTGCTGAAAACTCTGGCAGGGTTTTAGCAGATGTGTCTGTCTAGATGGCATCATTCTTATCACATTTACAGATTACATTTATGTCATTTAAATTATCTGTACTTTTATCCATGGTAGACAATATGATCTAGAGAGATTATGATTCTGGTAGTAATAACTACTATTATTATTATTATCTTTATTTATATTGCGCCAACATATTCCGTAGCGCTGTACAGGGGTTTAGTACATGGCAAAAAACAAACTTAACACCTTATAAAGAATGGAGGGCCCTGTTTTTGAGCATATCATCAAATGTGTGTGCTTGTTTCCAAGACACAGACACACAATTAAAACCTTAAAACTTTAAACTTACTACTTGCTTTATTAAACGGAAAAGCAGAACACACCCCATTAAATTGACTAGATACATTAATTGGGTATTTAGGTACAGGGGTAATGAAAAAAAAGCAACTTAAAAAAGAGACCTATTTTGTCAACAACATGGTGTCCGGAGTGTGGTTGGTCATCTACCAAGTGCTATTGAGTGACTACAATGATGGACATAATTGGATTACTTTATAACTACTCAGTCATGGATCTGACTGGTTTGTAAACAAACAATCAAGCTGCATCAAATTTTCATTGCAAAAGATCAATAGGGAGACAAAAGAGCAATTTGATGATCAGTACTGATCCATAATTGTTTTTAGACCTTTAGGTTGCAGACTCCCCTTCTGTAGGATACGTATTGATGCATTTTTTTTCCAAGTTACTCTGCCAAATGTGTAAATTAAATGTACTGTTATTTACTGGAATTAAGTAGGAGTAGCTTAGCAAAACAGTGTATATTGGCCACCTATTTTTTTGTTTGTTTTGTTGCAGTGTATGTCTCCTGTTTTATGTGTAGCTTATACTAACCTGGTTACAGAGCTCCATGAGCATATAGTGCCTTGCAAAAGTATTCACCCCCTTGGCAATTTCCATGTTTTGTTGCCTCACAATCTGGAATTAACATGGATTGTTTGAGGATTTGCATCATTTAATTTACAGAACATGCCCACAACTTTGAAGATTTTGTTTTTTTTATTGTGAAGCAAACCACAAATAGGACAAAATAACAGAAAAAAGTGCGCATAACTATTCACCCCCCCCCCCCCCCCCCCAAAGTCAATACTTTGTAGAGTCTCCTTTTGTGGCAATCACAGCTCCAAGTCGCTTTGGATAAGTCTCTATGAGCTTGCTACATCTTACCACTGGGATTTTTGCCCATTCCTCCTTTTAAAACTGCTCCATCTCCTTCAAGTTGGATGGTTTGCGCTTGTGAACAGCAATCTTTAAGTCTGACCACAGATTTTCAATTGGATTGAGGTCTGGCCTTTGACTAGGCCATTCCAATACATTTACATGTTTCCCCTTAAACCAATCAAGTGTTTCTTTCGCAGTGTGTTTGGGGTCATTGTCCTGCTGGCTCAAATCATTGTCCTAGGCTCAAATCACGCACAGAGTGGTACAGGTTTTGCTCAAGAATATCCCTGTATTTAGCCCCATCCATCTTTGCCTCAACTCTGACCAGTTTCCCAGTCCCGGCTGCTGTGATGTGTTGGGTTTGACCCATACATAGCGTTTTCTTTGATGGCCGAAAAGTTCAATGTTAGTCTCATCAGACCAGAGCACCTTCCTCCATACATTTTGGGAGTCTCTTACATGCAAACTGAAAACGTGCCATTTTGTTTTTTTTGCTGAAAGTAATGGCTTTCTTCTGGCCACTCTGCCATAAAGCCCAAATCTATGGAGCGTACAGCTTATTGTCGTCCTATGTACAGATACTCCAGTCTCTGCTGTGGAACTCTGCAACTCCTCCAGGGTTACCTTAGGTCTCTGTGCTGCCTCTCTGATTAATGCCCTCCATGCCCGGTAATGTAACAAAATAGGTAAAAAGTCAAGGGGTGGGGTGGATACTTTTGCAAGGCACTGTAAATATGACTCATCCCCCTTGTTGGTCTCAAAACTGCCATCATTAGCCCAGTGAAAAAAATATCACAACAGGACCCTTTGATATAAATTCTAATCGTATTGGTTACATTCAAGAATCACATATATAGTTGTGAGCGTACGAGTTGTTGCTAACGCTGCGGGCTCGCTACGCGAGCCCGCGGCCCTCGCTGACTCGCGTAGCGAGCTGCGGCCCTCGCGCAGCGAGCCGAGGCCCTCGCGAAGCGAGGGCACTGCCCGAGGGTCTCAGTTGCTGCAAGGAGCGCCGAAGTTTGCGACCCTCGCAAACTTCACGTCGCAACCCAAACAGTACGACACACACATTACGACACTCGCAAACAACATACGACACACGTTCACACACATTACGGACTCGCAACACTCGGACGCAACTCGCGAACATTACAAAATGTAAAACACAATACATACACACACCACATACATAAAAAACTTACCTACACCAAGAGGGAGCACCCAGCACCTCAAAAATACAACTTACACCTCGATTTTACTTCAAATAAAACAGTTTAGAGACTAAAAAAAAAACGAAGCGAGAGAAAAAATGGCCGCTGAACAAAACGAAAACGAGGCTACAGCACTCTAAACTCGCAAAACACCACAAGAAACTCGCAAAACACCACAAAACACCTACGGATATTCCGATACAAACGTATACCACACATTACTCGACATTTGACGCCAATGCGGAAGTACACGACAACGATTTGGGCTCGCGCACGCACAGTGTTACACTGCACACATTCAGCACGCTTACACAGCAGATCCACACCACTAATGCTGCAGCAACATCAAAACACATTCACAGCTCTTCCACACAATGCTTTAAAATAGGTAAAGTATATTCATTTATTAATGTATTATATATTTCATTATTACACACTAAACAGCATTAGCTACCTTACAATTTCATTGCCGTCATTTTTTGACGGGCAATTCGCTAGTTCTATAATATATTTTAGAGTTCTTTATTTTGTATTAAGAAGGATATCAAATATAAATTGTGCCACTATACAAATCCCTAGCACACATTCATTTGGAATATGGAGTACAAAATAAGGACATTTTAGAGCTGGAAAAGGTACAGAGAATGGCAACAAAACTAATAAGGGGCATTGAGGGGTTCAGTTAGGAAGAAAGACAAAGCAAATTAAAATAATTTTCTCTATAAAAAACATCACTTAAGGGGTGGGGGGGTGTATGATTACCTTACACACATACATCCTTGGCCAGTATAAGGATTTTTCAAAAGGAACCTTTTGGGTGCCAAGAGGTTTTTAACTGAGAAGAGGACATCCCTCAAGGTTTCACCTTAAAGAAAGAAAAGGGTTCAAGTGGGAGGAGCTTCCAAACCACGCAGGGACACAGAACATTAGGACCCAGGTTCCCATCTTGGAGACTGTTTTCCAGACTAGAAGGCACACTGCCCTGCGAGAACACACCCTGTAATGGTGGATAACTCCAGAAGTTATTTCTCAGCTCTACATGACTGCCTGAGCACTGAGACAGAGAAAACATCTCAACAAGCAGGAGGTGTCCTGATATTTTGATCTTTGACCAACCGGAAGACAGATCCAAGGGCTAGGAGGTGAGTAAACAACATTTAATACACTTTTGTAAAGCAGTTGTACTCCCTCCTAGACCCACAGTGATGTTGCTATGCTAAACTGGCTTGTCCATAAAGAACTCTAATATTCAATGCTTGGGCTGTGAAAACAAACACAGATATTTTGCAAGTGTGATGTAGTTGTGTTTTTTTTAACCCACACTACAACCCACAACAGCTAAATAGTATAAGGGTCCAAGAAGGGGTGCAGTGATTCCAGACCCCAAAAGGGACAGGTGCTGGAAGGCTATTGAGTGGCTCTTAAACTATTGTACATAGAGACTTTTGGCAAAACAAGACTTGCAAACTCAAAGATCAGTCTCTATGTTATATTCCTATGTGGACATTTTATTACTGGAGCTGCCATAACACAAACACCTGTTGGGAAAACCCCTAAAGTGAATCATTTTTATTTCTTGTTTGCAGATGGCCCCCCTGCCAGTTCTCCCAAAAGCAGAGACAGGGGTGACACGCCCAGAGTGATAAAAACAGAGAATTAACCATAATAAACTTGCAGCTGTAGTTTCATGAAACCTGCATAAATGGCGCCATCTTGTGGACAAATTCAAAATCTGCAAACTCAGACTTTTAGCAAAGAAGAGGTGCTATATCGCCATCTTGTGGACCTACGAAAGAATTGCAGCCTGAAAAGAAATAGCAAATGCAAGCTCAAAACCTGTCTGTGATTTATTTATACAGGACCTTTACCTGCATAGCAGGGTGCCTTATCGTGTCTCAAACAGTTAAAACAAACATACTTTTTACAAAAAGGCAGATATTGTATGATTTGAAAGCAGAAGCTACTCAACATCGCCTGCTTTATTTTTTGATGCAAGAAGATAAGGTTATGCCCACTATGTAATCCCATCCCATACCCCAGTTATGGTGGCACAATATAGAGAAAAGTGACTTACCTGAAGAATATAGTTAAATCTCATGTTTAAAGCCCATAAAAAAGGAATGGCTGGTATCTCAGCAAGAAGGGCTGCTAAATCTATACAGGCGTCCAGTCTCCCCGACAACCTCCTGTGACACCTGAACATTTACCAACATATACTATGGAGCTTACAGCACCCAGCACAAAGACAGATATACAAGATTTAAAAGATCTGATTTCTTCATTTAAAATGGAAATTACAGGGGAATCAAGAAGGTGGCCGCAGAACTCGCTGGTGAAATACAAGCTGTTGATTCCAAGGTGACTAAGCCAGAGGCAAAATATGATAACCCATTGGAGGCGCATACGCATCTAGAGGATGAGGTGTCGGTTTTGAGAGATGAACAACGCCAACTTCAATATGCGCAAGAAGATCTGGAAAATCGTTCCCGTCGTCAAAATGGCAGAATCTGAAATTTATCAGAAACAATCACAGATCTCCCAAACTATATGATGGATCTCTGCAAAACTTTGCTACCAAACTTGGGAAAAGACGCCTTCAGACTAGATCGCATTCATAGATCGCTGGAGGGACGTCCTGCCTCTGGAGAAAGACCTAGGGATGTGATTGCAAAATTTCGCTATTACACAACCAAGGATCTTTTTATAAAGGCAGCAAGACCCGGCATTCCAGAGATTGCAGGTGGCCAACCTAGCATTTCTGCTGATCTTTCCCCGACCACCTTGTATAAAAAGAGACTATTCAGACCTCTGTTGGAGATCGTTTTAGCCCAGGGATGGAGATATGCGTGGGGATTTCCCTTTAAGTTGAACATTCTGAGGGACAGGAGAACATATCCAGTTTTTTATATGGAGGAGGGCATGGCGTTGCTTACGTCCTGGAACATTCAGTTACCAGATCAGTTGGGAATTGCCCAATGCCCTGATACTAGACCTTACCGACACGTCAGGCCTCAACAGAGATCCTAAGTCTGTAACAACTTTCTATACTTTTGTATGTGGGGAATTCAAGAGCAGTTACTCTCAAATGCAGATATTGCTTCAGGATGTTGCTATATGTCAGAGAGAGGACTAAGTAACCTTACATGCAAATGCATAGTTTTTGGTTTAAGTTTAGCTAAATGGTAGCAATGTTTTAGTTCTGTGTGCCGAATTCGGTTCTACCTCAGGGTTCATTAATAAATGGAAAAATTCCTTAGACTTCAACTGCATAGATATAGTCACTTAAGTATTAATATTTTGTTTCTTTAAGAAGTGCCCCATAGGGGTTTAATTTTGTATATTTTCCTAATTTTTTTTTTTTTTAGGCGAGACACCTGTATATCTTATTGAAAAGATACTTGGTTCCTCACCATAGGTTTTAGGAGGACAGCTATTTGCTCTCCTCAATTTAGTTAAAATTAAACATTGTTTTGTGTATTTTTATTATACAAATACATATTTATTTGAGTAATTATCTATTTACATACTGTTAGACTGATATATTGCATATGATTGGTATTGCACATTGCTTTAATATTTTTTACATTTCTTTCCTACTTTTTCCTGGTTCTTCTCCCTCTTCTTTTCCCCCTCTTTCCCTGCTCTGCTTATCTCTTGTCCTGTGTGGAGTTCTGCGAGCCATTTGTTCCCAGTGGAGTGCAGTCCTTAGGTCATCAGCCCTCTGCGGATAATATACCTATCAGAGCCCCTATTTTCTGACAGACGATCGGTGTAGGTCGTGAGTAATGACTTTACACATAGCATCTCATAATGTTCAGGGGTTAAATGAGCCGGTGAAGCGAGGGGTTGCCCTGGGTGAATACAGTCGCATGGGGTTAGACATTGTCATGATACAGTAAACCCATTTTAGGAAGAATGCTATCCCAAGGTATTGGGGGAAACATTTCACGCAAACGTATCGCTCTACTGCTCCAGAAAAAAAGAGGGGTGTCAATTCTGATACACAAAAGGCTGAACTTCCAACACACTTCCACCCATAGAGATCCGGAGGGGAGATTTATTGTAGTACAGGGTACCATTAATGAAAGTAAACTTTCACTGTTAAATGTATATGCCCAAAATGCTGGGCAATCAGCAATTTTTTTCATAGAGTATCAGAGCTTATGGCTCACTGGCAGCTATAAGAGAGACTAAATCACATAAAACTCCTGGCCCGAATTGGTTCACAAATTTCAATTATAAGCAATTTATAGAGACAATGGCACCTCATCTCCAACTGCTATTTAATGATTTCCTGTCCGGTAAGAGCAGAATTTTTGGAAGCTAAGCTGATAGTAATACTTAAGGAAGGTACGGACCCGTCTCAAAGTAAGAGCTACAGGCCAATCTCACGGATTAACTGTGATATCAAACTCTACTCAAAAATTATAGCAAATAGGCTCTCTCAGATGCTGCCAAGCCTAATTCACCCAGACCAAGTAGGGTTTATTCCGGGTCGTGAGACTCCAGATAACACCAGACGTATTTTAAATTTGCTTGATGTAGCGTCGGCTCAAAATACACCTTTGATGCTTCTCTCTCTCGATGCAGAAAAGGCCTTTGATAGAATTGACTGGGTGTACATGGCCGAGACCTTACATAAGTTTGGCCTAAGTGATAAGCTGGTGAAGGGTATTTTAGCACTGTATTTGGCCCGAAGGCATATGTGGCATATCAGGGGTTTAAATCACAATCTTTTAAAAAAACAAGAGGGACGCGCCAGGGTTGTCCTTTGTCCCCCTCCTTTTTGCACTGTGCATTGAACCCTTAGCTACAGCCATCAGGGAAAACTCGAATATAAAGGGAGTTAGAGTGCGCGAGGCAGAACATAAACTGAGCTTATTTGCGGATGATGTTATGCTAACTGTTATGGAGCCTCTGACCAGTCTCCCTAATCTATTTTATGCTCTTGGACATTTTGGCGGCATTTCTGGCTTTAAAATTAATAAGAGTAAGAGAAAAGCATTACATGTTTCTTTACCAAAGCATTTAGAATTCCAATTATCAGGGAACTCCTCCTGTAAATTGGTTCCACACCATCTTAAATACTTAGGGGTTTATATTCCTAGACAATCTGGCCCTGCACTGGGACTGCCCTAAGATCGCCCACATTTGGTTAGAGACCTATGATATATTGAAGAGATTATGGGGGCACAGGATTCTCCAAAAGCCAGAAGAAGCTCTCTTAGGCCTCCCCATAGAGAGTCTCAATAAAGAGGCTCAACTCTTATCACACCAAGTGTTTTTAGCAGTGAGGATTACGTTAGCCAAAACATGGAAATCGGCATTACCAGAATATAGTGCAGTTTTGATTAAACTTAAATTTATAGATAACATTAGCGTTATCTCAGCCAACTTGGACCAATCATATAGGAAAGGGCCTCATGTTGGGACACTTGGATTCTTAAGATTGGGTGGTAAATATGTAGAGTAGGAAAATATGTTTTGATCTTAAAGGGGGCATCATAAACTAACACCTTCTTGTTTTGCCCCTCTCTTACCCTATTTTTTCTTCTTTATTCTCTGTACAGCCGTATAGGCTGATAGCGTATAACATGTACGTATGCGTGTAATATGCTTTCAGCTTAACTTAAAACAGAAATAACAAAAATGTTAAAGGTTATATGTATGTGTTGTCATTTATTAAGCTTTCTGGTTGTGTTACTAATGTTTTATTTTTGAAACACTTGTGTTATGGAATTAACCTTGTATTCTTGATAAAAAATATATATAAAAAAAAAGAAAAAGAAAAGGGTTCTTCACAGTAAGGGTGGATTATTTTTCTCTCCCTTATGAGACAACTGACCATGTTTGTATGTTTTTTTTTTCTGTTTGCCTCCTTTTCAATAAAATAACAATTAATCCACATATTACAAAGATCAAGTAGATATAAAATGTTGAATTTAATGGAATAAGTCTTTTTTTCAAACTAAATGAATATGTAACTATGTATATGTGTGAGACTAATGTATGAACGCTTTCTTTTACTAATTATTAAGAATACAGCAAAATAATAAACATAAATATCACCAGAATGAAGCCTTGTCTCCATCCATTTAAACCAGACAGGCAAAAGAGTTTAATAATTAGAATAAATTTGTACATTATTAATTTGTCATGTGCACATAACATCAGAAGGAAAAAGTATTGTGGATAAAAAGAATTCTGGGATAGCGCCTGACTGGAGAAATCAAAGTACTACGTTGGTGGTCTTATAAAGGGCTCTCTAAAGAATAGTAAGGGAGAGCCTGATAAGATAAAAAAAAAAAAAAGCTCATTAAAGGGGCCAGTGTGAGATTTTTATGTTAAACATATTTTTTTAGTTCACTATTAATTAACACTAAAAATCAAATCTTTAACCAGACAAAATTTAAACAGTTTGCAGTTTCTCATGTCCAGGGTAGAATTGCCTGGTATTTCAGGGCTGGATCACTCTTGAGTGAGACCAGACTGATATACTACAGGATATTTCTCCCTGTGACGGGCACAAGTGAGCTAAAAGAGGTCGCTCTATGAGTAGATAACTAGACCTATAGAACAAACCTACTTAGGTATAGTTCATTCTCCTTTTGAGCGCCCAATTTTTGTTTTTGTTCAGATTAGAAATCAGAAACAAAAATAAATAAATCTCACCCTCCCCTCCCCAATGAGCATTCTGCGTTAGCAGTTGGTCTGTTTGTTACATACGAGTGGCATGTACATTTACTGGATAACAAAACCTGGATTTATTTCAACATATTTTTGAATAAACAAATGGAGCCGCAAATACAATATCTGACAAGAAAGCTAAAGGTTTATTTAGAGAAATTGCCCTTGTAGCTGTAGTGCACATAAATAGATAACATCCCTTTTCAGTAAGAAAAGGAGTGATTGAATACAGTGAATAGAATTAGAAATCCTAGCAGATTGTAAAAAAAAAAACAGATTTAGCAGATTAAAATCAAAACTTTGAATAGTTTTTAAAACATCAAATTTACTCACATGATAATGTTTACAGGACATGACAAATACACATTGAGTTACACAATACAGCATTATAATACAAAGCAAACGGCATTATGCCATGTTAAAGGAGTGTTCTATTACAATTCTCACAAAAATATAGCTTATATACATTTCTCTGCATGTAAATTTTCTGAAGTTTAATTTGGTACAAAACATAGAAAATGTGTTGGCACATTATGTAGCTACACGCTGACAACTTTGTTGTCGTAACCAAACCACAAATAACAAGGCCTTTTTTTAATAAAGCGGTTACTTGCCTAACTTTTTCAGTCCAGTTGGTGGCAGTAGTGGGATTTATTCAAAGGTGAAAACTATTTTTCAAGTTGAGATACCTCCACAATTCATATTATCCTGTAGAATCAGAACACTAAAATGTTCTGCAGAATAAAATATGGATTGGGAAGATTTCTTAAACCATACAGTAATCTAACAATAGTGAACACAACCCAATGCACTGCCGTCTTTTATGGCTCTGAGGGACAACTTTAGTGACAGCATAGTACCTGCTTATGAATCACAGCTTATAACGTGGTTAAAATCTGAAAAGCACAGTGTTTAAAAACAGATTCCATTTAAAACCGTTTATCTTTGTGTATATTAAGGTTCTATAGAACCATACAAATATTTTTATTAAAATCTGCATTGATATTTTGCATTTAGTGTTGTGAATATATGAGATGTACAAAAATATGCAGTTGTGCTTTGGGAGTTAAAATCTACTTTAAAATAAAAAAAAAAAACATATATGGCTGATAGTTGTTTAGTATCTTTTAAGGAGACCAAATAAGAGAATACATTATATGGTTTATAATCTCACAGATAAAATACACAACATAAACTGTTTAGTAAGTTTATCAGTTACAATCAGAAAGTGGTCTGCTTTTCTTGTAGATTTCTTTCCATCTTTAGAAATATAATGTAACTAATCTATTTTTTACAGATTACTGCCTATTTACAGTTAAAGTTTTACTGGATTTAAATTCTATAGAAATCTAATTTGTAATATAAAACAAATATTCATAGATTATTATATTGATATTGAAAATGAAAACATCCCTTAAATCATCACTTCATCAAAGATATAAAAAGATAAAATTAGAGAGGTTTGGGGGAAAATGCCATTTTCATGAGCAAAGACAATTTGCTGTTTACATTGGTAACTTGGCTAAGTTACCAATATATTAAGTATATACATATTAATTCATAATCCATTTTAGAAGTTTAAGCCCATTGAATTTCCTATACTTTGATGTTGCAGCAACTTTAGAAAATATGTTAAAAGGACCACTTAATTCAGCACAATTTGGAATACACTACTGTAAATATCTACTAAAAACATGTTTAAATACTTTTTGAAATGGGTGCATTTTTCTCTGAGAAATTATTAATTAAATCACTGTTTACTTGAATCAGACAGACCCACAGCAACAGCTCTATTTAGTGAGCATAGGGGGGGGGGGGAAGAGTTAACCCTTCCCAAATTCATCTGTGCAGAGAAAGGTATGATGGAAACACCTAAATATGTTACTTGTGGGCTAACTGATTGCTTCTGCATTCCTGAATGCAGAGAAAAACATATAAATCTTTGTCTACACAGTGCCTTCACCGCACAGTATCTGCACATGTTATTCATCATGGAACTGCCAGTGTGTTTGTAAACAGACCCAAGACCTATTTTTTTTAAATGTTATTTGTGTAGAAAAATAAATAATTTTAACATACAATCATGTGCTCTGTCACACCATGAAGAGCGCTTATAGTGAGGTAAATGGCCCTTTAAAGATATCATTGGAATAGGTATCCTGAGTAGCGAAGAAGTTGAGGGTTTTGTACAATCAAATAATCTAGTAAAGTAGTCAGAACCAAATGTATTTTTCTTATAAACTGCTAGGGATTAGAAGTAGGGAACACTGGAAAATACCCCTAGTTCAGTAACCTGTTTAGCCCTTTACATTATGTACAGGTTATGCCTCCACTGAAAATCATGTCACACCTTTGTTGTTGGATGTAATAACATCTGATCATAGACTTACAGGTTTCAAATATATTCATATAAAGATTACTAGTTTGATTTTGAACATTAAACCAAGCTGATCCAATGAAAGGACAATTTCAACCTTTTTAATAACTGCATGCATTAATTGGTGAACTAATGGGTTTATGTGAACATGGTATGATATATATATATATATATATTTTTTTTTTTAAGAAAGCACTGTGTAACAATACAATAAGACTCTATTTACTCACTGTTAAAGAAAGAAATTAACCAATGAATCAAGTCAATGAAAGCCAAAACAGAATACGTTCTATGAGTGGGTTTCTAATGCTCACAGGTTGACTTAGCTAGGTTTAAAAAAATTGTTGTTCTAGATTAAATATGGTAGCAAAATACGTTTGGGGGGAATTTGTTAGTATTTTACCCACTTCAATTTTTTGTGAAACTGGGTTTATTTCAAATAATTAGGGCCTTGCATCCCTAAAAAGAAACATGTTTCGTGTGTCCTAATATGCTTCATCTTAAAGATGCTTTATTGTGTTCAGTATAGCTTCTCTGCTCTACAATAGGTCCCAATGTTATTTGTCGTTGTATCTAAACTAGGGAATTGCCCATCAAAAAATGATGGGCATAAAATTATAAGCCAGGCAATGCTGTTTGCCACACAATGTGAGGCTTTTGCTTCTCTGCGCACCTTCGGCGCTCATCGCGAAGGTGCTCATTGTGAACCTTTCCTCCCACCTACTGTATGTGCCGCTCATTGCAGGGTTCATTAACTTGCAAGTTTTGTGCTTGGGAATGCAATGTGTCTCTTTCCAGCATCTCCCTCGTGTGTCTTCCCTGTGTGTTTCTCTTCTGTGTGTCTGCTGACTATTTGTGTGAGCGTCGCTGACTGCCGTTTGTTTTATTTTCAAAGTCTCGCGTGCCACAACGGCAAAGACACTAAGTGCCACGTGCCTGGCTTTGGATGAAAACGAGGCTGAGCAGTTTCAGTATTATTTACGTTTTTCGTCCGCCATTTTTTTTTTGCTTAGCCAATTTTTGAGTGACGAGACACATCAAATAAGGCTCAAAATTGCTTGCAACCTCACCCCCATGCTTCCTGGCTCTCCCCCTGTGCTGTGTGTGAATGCGTTTTTATTTTTTTAATTATTTTTCGTGTGTTTCAATTTCTGCGGGTCGGCCGTTAAATTCGTATTTTTCCGAGGTCGTATTTTTTCCCCAGAGCTTGCATGTGTGATGGGGCCGCTGGCTGCAAAGGTGCAGCCTATGTGCTGCGCGGTTGCTTAATTGCTCATTTCAGCCTAAGTCCTGCGTGATCGGAAGGTTTCAATGCCTCAACGGCTCACCTCGTTTTCACGAAGCTCGCAAGCGTGACAACAAATCGCAGTTTGACAATTATAATATGTGATAGCATTAAAAAGCCACAAACCATAAGGTCAGTTTCAGAAAATTGCTGCAATGTAGTGCATATATTATTATTTAGTAAGTTATTTCCCATGCAAGTCTAGTCTATACTATTTGTAGGACCAAACATGAAGATTTTCACAGAATACAGATAATATCTGAACACTTGTGTAATCTGAGCATTAATATGTTTGTGGCACAGTCCACGCTTTCCTTACAAATATGATAGAGTAGCAATTGAATGCTCTTTTGCAGAAAATAATTCTAATTGCAATGATTTTGGAAGTAACTAATTGCTAATTAAAATGATTTGTAAGATGAAATTTATTTAAAACAATATTAAAATAAAAGTAATTCAAAATACTTAAAATATTATTTGACTGTTGAAAAATCAAAACAGAATTAATTGTATTTGCACATGTCATGGCTATGGCTCAAGATGATTCCAATGTGTACTCATGGGGAGGTAGAGATCAATATAGTAACTCTTTAAAAACTAACTAAAAATTAACTTTTAGCTTTGTCAAGGACACGTATATATTATTTCTAGAAGTAAGGCCAATCTATAGTTTGACAGCTCACATAAAAATTATGTATCTTTCTTCTGTTTGTCTTCACTGTTCTCCACATTTTGAAATAAGAGCCTTATTATTTAACACTGTCTTAAAAGTAAAGTTATGATTTCTAAAGATGGTAGTGCAGTAATGACATTTGAGAAACAATACATGTAAATTATTAAAATTCTGCTAGGCTCCAAACCTATATATAAAATCTATTAAATAGAATCTTTTTGGGGTATCATCATATTACCATAGTCCTAGTCCGGTTTCAGACAAAGTTTAAAAAAACAAACAGTCTCCCAGTGCACCAATTTGCAAAATGATCAATAAAACACAATGTAACAAAGCAGTGAGAACATGGAGATTAGTCTGTCCTCTCCCCAAAGTAAATACATGCAAACTGAAAAAATAAGTTTTCCTAATAATTCTGATGGCAAATGTAAAACTAAATCTAAAACGATAAAAATTGTTCCATACATGCATTAGTAATAACCCTAAGTTTTCACTTGTATCCATGCCATCCCAAGGGCCTTAATAACTGGCCCTTATCGGGTCAGATTTACACTTGTTTTATTCACTATACAGAAAGTCCAGTCCCTTGTTCTGCAATAGTAAATAATTCACAGTGCAGGTAGGTCGAGAGGTCACCATTTAATCTTCATTTTTTTTTTCATTATATGCTTGAGTCGGACGTACACCTGAGACTCTTGCACTTTAACTCGTCTAATGATTTCCAATACTTGTAGTTTTCTGTTAAGTGCTCTATGAGGTTGGGCAAATGTGCAAAAGCTGAAAGAGAGGTAGAAGAATGTGATCTTTCAGAAGAGACAACAAAAGTAACAGGACACTGAGAAGTACTGAACATTTAATCTAGGTCTAAAAGCATATTTAATGTAGAATATGGGCCAGTCTCGCCACCATATCATGCAACAAGCATGTTCCTCTCATACAGCATATATACCAGTTTCCACGTACACCACATGACTCCTATTTTCAAGACTAAACATTTCCCCTCAGTGTCGCTTCCTATGTTCTCCCTTAAATGGGCATTAATAACAAATAATGATTGTTATCATTTTAAAGAGCAAGTGTTAACATATTTCTACATAAACTGAAAAAAAAAAATGCTTAACTATATATGTTTCAACCACTAGAGGGAGTAGCTTTAAGAGTTCTGTAACAACCAGTCCAGTGCCTTGGCATACATTAGATGTCTTAAAGATCATTGTTTAAGTGGATGGGTCCTGTTTTATGTGTGCATTTTTTAAACAAATGTAAATTTAGAAATTGCATTTTTACAACTATCTCTCTTTTTCCTTTCGTCAATCAGACAGGTTAGGGTGACACTTTTTATATTATCTCAATGTTAGAGAGCAGTAACCATTTCCTTGATGGTATTTTTAATCACAATTATTCTTATATCACAATTATATATATATATATATATATATATATATATATATATATATATATATATATATATATATATAATTACACACACACACACACCATATTGGCCCGAATATAAGCCGCACTTTTTTCCCCAATTTTCGAGCTTGGAAATCATGGTGCAGCTTATATGCGCGACCATAAAAAAATATTGCCGATTTGTGGGCTTGAGACTGTTGCACAATTAATTTTAATGTCATTCATCACTTTCTCCGTATTTTACAGTGTCATATTGATTTTTAATTTGCATTTACGGTGCTACATTTAACCCACTTGCGGGTGCTGTTTGGAACCCATAGGAATTATTTTTACATTTGCCGTTACTGGTGTGAGTGCACGCAGAATTGTATCAATTTAATAGGGATTTGCAATTTTATCGATTTGTAACGTTTTGTGAGCTACGATTTTCAGCCTGTAACGCACAAAATAAGTTACCACAGGTAAGTTGCAGCTTATGTTCGGACATTATCTTTTTTTTTCTTATTTCCCCTTGAATTTCACAGGTGCGGCTTATATGCGGGCCAATACGGTGTGTATATATCGTCTGTGAGAAAATGTACAATGAAAACTATTATTTTCCCCATGATCTTTTCTTTGCTACTTAAACATCCTGAAAGCTTGACTATTACGGTTTCTCTTCAAGAAATAAGACCAACTCACCATCCCAGGCATCAAACATGTCTGTAATAAAATAGTCTATAAATGATATTTGAGACTTTGGTATGCTACAGGTGTGTCGGTCAAAAACTGGCATCACAACCGGCAAGCCTTGCATCTTCTCCTCATCGGTCTGTAAAACAAGAGTGTGAAAGTTACTGTAATGGAACAACTGGGTAATTATACAAGGATTTCTCTTATGGGTATACTGTTTTGTCCAGTGTCATTGTACTTTATTCAAGGAATCTTCCAATAAAAGGTACAAGAAAAAAAAACAATGATAAAGAATAATTTATCAATTACAAAATTGTTAAAGAAGTGCCTCCATAACCATATAGAATATGAATCCTATGCAGGTGCAAAGATGTTTAACACAATAATGAAAGGTCAGGAGATACCTGGAACTGTATCTTGGAATGAACATGTTCAGAAAAAAAGTTAAAACAAAACACCAATGGCATTAGAAGATCCCGCTACATGGTTGCACCAAATTACTGTAAACTGTGCTTTTGGCAATTTGAATTGATGCTAAAACTATTTTATGTTATTTTGAAGCCAAAATTAATTCTGTCTCTAACTTTTCCCCAGACCAAAGCAATTGCTATGTCTGAAGATAAAGTGCAAATATTCATCTTGTACTGAAGCTTGATGATTGGGTAAATAGAATGTCTCCATTTTTTATCTATTATCTCAGTTCAGTTCACATCCCCTGAATATGAGAGATGCTCAAGTCCCAAATCAGTCTATTCATTCAAAATAAAATCTAGTAGTTTTCACGGATATTTGTAGACTAGGGGTAACCTTATCTATGTGTCCAGGCACAATATAAATATAGGACTAAACTGACACCAGGGGCGGAGCTACCAGTGATGCAGGTAGTACAGTGCACCAGGGCCCTTCTCTGGTGGGACAGTGCTGTGTAATTTGTTTTGCTTTTTCTTCAGTAGTGTAAGGGCTCCCAGGGCCAGGGCGTGTGAAACCAAGGAGGCTCAGGAACCACCACACCTTGGCCTGGCCCAACCCAACACTGCCCCCCCCCCCCCCCAGGCCTTCTTAGCCACACACTTCTTCTCGCCAGGAGGAGTGTAGGGGTCCCCACTGCTGCACCAGCCCCTCCTCAAGCCGTAGAGGATGTTGCCGGAAAGTGCGTGTGTCCTTGAGCCGTGCTGCAGACAGCGGGACTATGGAAAGGGATCTTGGGGAGGGCAGCAAACAACTGTTTACAACCTCCTTTGGTGGGAGGTGGAAGCTTATTATGTAATTCATTATTCAATAAACTTGTATATACAGGTGATGCACATTATCATTACAATCATATATATAGTTGTGGATCTTGCGAATGTTGGGGGCGTTTGCGATGTTGGATACGATTTGCGGCCCTCACACAATTGATGCACGGGTCTCGATGAATGCCGCAGACGATCAATGCGAGGCCCACGGGAGTTAGGCTGCAATCATCGTGAGCCACTTAGGACCGAACCACGCAACTGCAATCGCGCACCCCATAGGACTTAGGATAGAACCAAGTAAAACGCCTGAACCACGCAACTGGAAAGACCACCAAAAAAACACAATTATGCCTCAAATTCACTTACACACTAACACACAGCACAGGGAGAGATCCAGGGAGCCTGTGAGTGAGGTTGCAAGGTAATTTGAGGCATATTCGAAAATCGCCCAAGCAAGAAAAAAAAAATGGCGACCGACAAAACGTAAAAAAAATTAAAACGAGGTTGAAGGCAGTAAAAATTAGCCCGAAGGAAGTAACACTTAACGCAAGCCAGTAACACTTACACCAATGCAGAAACACTTAACCCCAGGAAGTAACAACTTAACACAAGGCAGGGAGCGCCGATGGTAATCCTTGCCAACCAGCAAACCTGAAGTAAACGAGGGGAGAGGCTCGCAATGAGCACCAAAGGCGCTCAGCGCGTTGCTCGCGAAGAGCGTTGAAGGTGCTCAGAGGGGCAAAACCCTCACATTGTGTGGCAAACAGCTTTGCCAGGTTTACAGATGTATTTGTGTCATTTTTGACAGGCAATTTCCTAGTTCAATAGAATTAATAGAAAATTATAGTGATTTCATAACAATTTACCTGTGCAAAATACTCTTCAGAGATTCTTCCAGCCCATTCAATACATAAATCCAAAGGCCGGCAGGGATTAGCTACATCTGCACATTTAATCATCATTCGTTTGATGAGGATTCGGTTTTCAGGAGAGTTCCTTACACTAGTAGAACATTCACAGTCACTGCCCTCACTCTGTAACACAAGTCACAAAGTTATGTTATGGACAATAAGGAATTTTTCTTGTACACCAATTAATAAACAAATTAAAATAAATTTGGACAGTTATACCATGTGTTTTATCCATGTCAAAAGAAACACTGTAAATACATTAACCAAAGTGCTTCCCTGTATGTGATGGGTGCAAGATGGAAGGGGGATGGGATCCCTTTTGTTAAAATAATTTCTGGGGAAATTTGCAAAGAGAAAGGAGGCGACAATTAAGGTTCTGGTGTCTTGGGAAAATTTTTAGGTTTTGCTCACATATTGCGATTTTCTGGAAAGTTTTTTTTAAGGCATAGGGAGGGACCAATTTACCAACAAATTAAAACTAAAAGCCTGTAGTTAAAACAAAAACAAAAAAACAAACAAAAAAAATATTAATGTGTATGATGACCAGATATCTAGCCCTACCAATAATGAATAGTGGATATATATCTACACATATCAAGAAATATGTCTTACATTCGAGTTGTTATCCTCCGCTGCAATGGGTTTGTTGATGCTATTCACAAATTTGTTCACATGCTCAAAATGCTTTGTCATTTCTGTAGCTAAAACCATATCTATTATGGCTTGACGAAGTGTCCGATGCTGAGTCCTATTGAGAAAAGAAAATCTGACTGTTCACTTTGGTCACAGTGTACTCACATTTTAAAGTGAAAGGATATGGAGCAACTGGTGACCGCTTGACCTCGACCAGTAGTGCTCCACACCAACATTTGTGGATGGATATAAGATCCTGTGACTGTCAGTCCTCAAGGAGAAGAATCCGAGGAACAGGTGTGTCTAAATAATTAGGCTAGACTGCCATGTCACATTAAACAGTAGTCCAATCTGTAGATAAATATCCAAAAGGTATCCTCCTTAAAAGCAGTCCACATCAATCTATAAAGGTAGACTAATGGTGACTATAATCATTAAATGATAATAACTACTGTTCTAAATGATTATGAAATAATGTCCATTGCAAATTGTTCTCATTTCCAAAGAAATAATACGTTTGCATACAACAGACAGACATACTTGGGATAAGATGTTTTTGTCATTGCTGCCATTGCTTATTTTGATACATAGCCTCCTGGCTGCAGATAATGATATCTTCTATTTGATCTAAAATGTCTTTGCACAGAACAAGTTTGTTGTGTTCCATTTGCAAATAATCCTCAGTATATGCACATAGAAAGGGTAAATTGACTAATAGCAACACAATGAGCCATATTGTACAATCTAACATCCCCATAAACTCACAATAAAAAAACTCACTAACTCATGGCCCAATTGGACTAAAGGTTGAAATGTTGGAGACCCGCTCTTTTCCGCTTTTATTCTATGGACTACATATACAAAGTGCAAACAGTACAACAGTCTAGTCTTGAAATCTTTTACACAAATAAATCCTCTGTGTATAATTTCTGAACACGTAGGTTTAGTAAAAGGATAGGGATATATATTGGATAATCAACTTATTATGTGATTAAACACACATTGTGATAGTAAATGCAATAACAAGTATCTCTATTTCTAACCAAACATTATTAGGACTGTATACTTGCATACCGGTCCATTTTCTTAAATATGTTGCATTTGTTGTCCTTCGCAGTGAGCTGAAAGGCAAGTGCGGCATGGTGACTCTCCAATACTGCAGTATCATTATATAAGACAGCCAATTCACTGCCAGCATTGCAAAGGAAAGAGTTGGTGCGGCCAGGGTGGTCTACGTCATGTACAGTAGCAGCAATCAGAGCTGCCACTTTGTCCAGCTGATCAAGGCTTCCCTAGACCGAGAACAAAAGGATTGAACTTAGCAGATAATACAAAATAGATGTACATTAAATGTTATAAAGAACAACTGTGTAGAAACCCATATGGTCACTATATATGCACTATATAGTGGAAGGCTCCTCCAAAAAACTTAAAAATATAAAGTACTAGCGAATTGCCCGTCAAAAAATGACGGCAATGAAATTGTAAGGTAGCTAATGCTGTTTAGTGTGTAATAATGAAATATATAATACATTAATAAATGAATATACTTTACCTATTTTAAAGCATTGTGTGGAAGAGCTGTGAATGTGTTTTGATGTTGCTGCAGCATTAGTGCTGTGGATCTGCTGTGTAAGCGTGCTGAATGTGTGCAGTGTAACACTGTGCGTGCGCGAGCCCAAACCGTTGTCGTGTACTTCCGCATTGGCGTCAAATGGCGAGTAATGTGTGTTATACGTTTGTATCGGAATATCCGTAGGTGTTTTGTGGTGTTTTGCGAGTTTCTTGTGGTGTTTTGCGAGTTTAGAGTGCTGTAGCCTCGTTTTCGTTTTGTTCGGCGGCCATTTTTTCTCTCGCTTCGTTTTTTTTTTAGTCTCTAAACTGTTTTATTTGAAGTAAAATCGAGGTGTAAGTTGTATTTTTGAGGTGCTGGGTGCTCCCTCTTGGTGTAGGTAAGTTTTTTATGTATGTGGTGTGTGTATGTATTGTGTTTTACATTTTGTAATGTTCGCGAGTTGCGTCCGAGTGTTGCGAGTCCGTAATCTGTGTGAACGTGTGTCGTATGTTGTTTGCGAGTGTCGTAATGTGTGTGTCGTAGTGTTTGGGTTGCGACGTGAAGTTTGCGAGGGTCGCAGTTGCTGGCAAGGAGCGCCTTCGGCGCTCCATGCCAGCAACTGCGGCCCTCGCTTTGCGAGGTCCTCAGGTGCTGGCATGGAGCGCCTACGGCGCTCCATGCCAGCAACTGAGGCCCTCGCTTCGCGAGGGTCCTCAGTTGCTGGCATGGAGCGCCTTCGGCGCTCCATGCCAGCAACTGAGACCCTCGGGCAGTGCCCTCGCTTCGCGAGGGCCTCGGCTCGCTGCGCGAGCCGCGGCCCTCGCTACGCGAGGGCCGCAGCTCGCTACGCGAGTCGCGGCCCTCGCTTCGCGAGGGCCGCGGGCTCGCTACGCGAGCCCGCAGCGTTAGCAACAACTCGTACGCTCACAACTATATATGTGATAGCTCTACTAAAGACTGCTAACCCCATTGATCAAACTGCTGTGCTTAATACCCTCTGTAGGCACATCAAACACTCAAAAGATACTTTTGCTTACACAAACCTCTCCAGTTTAAGAAAAAACAATTGTTGGGGGAGAAGTATATATATATATATATATATATATATATATATATATATATATATATATATATTTTTTTTTTATTATTATTTGAAAAAATACATTGTTTATTCATACTGGTTGCTTGCAGATTCTGTCAGACAGCTTAACACAGGGAGTGTGAACCCCTTCCCCCTGGGGATGTGGCCTTAACCTAATTCCCAGAACCCAGCTCTGTTGGAACCTAGATGGGAAAGATGGAGGCAAGCCGGGGAGTATAGAGAAAGAAAGACACAGTTCTAGATAAGTACATGGATGAGGATAAATATGTTTAAATAAACCTAGTTACAACATTTATAGTAAACAAAAAAAAATGCCCAAAGGATCCAGCTAGCTATATTAATGATTATAGGAAATATTGAGGAGAAACATTAAGGTCTAACAAGATATCAACGATTTGCTTTTCTGTCTAGTAAAGTGTGAAGATGCACTTACACGTGAAACTAGATATTTCTTGCAATTGCCAATAGTAAAGGAATGTGCTGTGGAACGGTTATGAAGATGCCTTTTTAATCTAGTCAAAACATGTTTCCTATTATTATCATCTCTCAAAAGTCAACTCATTGGGTAGTGATGGGATACAGTAAAACATGGTATGACAATACGTAATGTGACAGACGGATACAAATGGGGTTGACGACCCTGCACTTGACCTAACATTCATACACATGAATGCTTTGCATGACCGAGTTTGCAAAAAGATTCAAGAATCAATTAAACAAAAGGTTAAATAGTTAAAAGGGAGAAACAAGGACTTGGCAAGTAATTGAAAAGAAAGTAGAGGACCCATTTAGTGAGTGTATCAGCTGTGAAAAATAGAGGTAATAATGCAGAAACCTGAAATATAAAGTAATATAAATGGTAGGTGGGTGGGTGTGGACATGGTAGGTGGGACGGCATGACAGAGAAGTTCAGAGGAAGAAGAGTGGTGGTCTGTGAGGTCTGGAGGTAAAAGAAACAGAGGTCAATGGAACTGGGAAGTGGTCAGTGCCTCTGTTCAGGTCTAGTTCAATCGTACGTAATGTAAATATGGACCACAGCGATAAGACATGTTACCACCACAGGGGATATATACACATTATGATTTCTGATCTGATAAAAGTAATTTGGAACAATGTATACCAATAAAACATAACTTCTAAAAGGAATGTCCCAAAACTTACAGAGACCCAAACTCATTCCCGCTGGTTTTATGTACCATAAAGTGCATACAATACCTTCACACTCTCCTTTTGGAGGAAATATGCAGTGGCGTGGAGAACATCAGCTGCATGTGTTGAGTTATGGTAAGAGTTGGTTGAATGGTAATTGGCTTCAATCATCTGTAACCAGGAGCGAAGAGTGGCTTCTGGGCAATTCAAAAATTCACACACTCCAAACGAGTTAAAGATTTTTAAACCAAGATAAACTAATGGCCTGCAAAACAAAACCAAGACTATGCATTGCTACATATACATAAAGTTACTTGTTTATTGAAATTATTGAAATGTTAATATCTTCAACCATGTTTACAGAAATGGAAATCAAGAATGCTCAGGACGA
Organism: Discoglossus pictus; assembly: GCA_027410445.1. Classification (NCBI taxonomy): domain Eukaryota; kingdom Metazoa; phylum Chordata; class Amphibia; order Anura; family Alytidae; genus Discoglossus; species Discoglossus pictus. The sequence continues at coordinate 501,019,048 of CM050163.1, read as the reverse complement.
TATGAGAATGGACTTTTTAGTATGTATATGCCATCAAAATTATTCATTTATAATATAAAGAGAGAATGTTCTGGATAAAGCTCTTAGTTTGTCTACTTTTCCACTTCATGTTCATATTTTAAGTTAGGATGCAAAGGTCAAATATAACAATAAAGTATACATTTTGCTAAGGCAATGTGTTAATCTAGGAATGTAAATTTTTGCAAAACTGTCGTTTTTTTAATCAAAACAATATATAAATATCTAAATATGAAATTAAAATAATTTGAAATTAATTTGAGTGTTTCAATTAACATTTGATATTCAGCAATAAAAAGTAATTTAAATAGAAAAAAAAAAGCTTCTCCACCAGGGTGAGCCAATATCGTAAAAATAAGTCTTACAGCTTTAAACACGATCACTGGCAGAGTGACCAACAATGGAATGGGCTACTGATTCACCATTGAAGAAGTCTCATGAAACACCAGTAATAAAATAATGTTTTCATACAAAGGCCACTGTGATAAGATTAAGACTATGCCACAAACATTATTTTTGTCCATATAAACCTTAAAATACAGGAAATATTTAGCTGTAGGAATTTTAAGTCAAAGTTTTGGAAAAATTAAATTTTGAGTATATACCATTCAGAATACTTTTAAAAATGACCAAGTGGGCTGCCCAGCTGTGTCATGGTTAGGCTCATTTGTTGCTGCCCAAATAAAAAAAAAATCAACAGACTCTTCTTACATAGTTACATAGTAATTGCGGTTGAAAAAAGACTTTTAGGCAATCAAGCTCAACCATTTAAGATCTCCTCTGATCTGCAATATGCCGATTAGTTGTTAACTGATCCAGAGGAAGGCAAACAGAAAATACCCCCAGTGAAACTTAGCCAATCATCTCAAAAGGAAAAAAAAAATCCTTCCTGACCCCAGATCCTGGCGATCGGACTCCTCCCTGGATCAATACTCTCTCTTTCTCTAATTAAGCAGGATAACCCTGAATGTCCTTTTTAATAAAAAATATATCCAGTCCATTTTTAAAGTTATCTATTGAAGTTATCTTATCTTACCTTTTATGTGTAACAGTTTCTAATTCAAATATGTTAAAGTCCCAGTTTTCTTCAGCATCCAGTAATTGTGCTATACGAGGTGGGACATCATTGATGGTCATTGGCACTGGAAGGTGACTATGGCTTTGATTCATGTCTGGAACAGGACATTTACAGTATGATTATTGCACATTAAGAACTATTTTTAATTCATGTACAGAAAGCAGTTGTACAACCTTCATTATATATATATATATATATAAATATATATATATATATATATATATAAATATATATATATATATATATATATATATATATTTAATTTTAATTAATATTCAAAAGGGACACTATCAAGGTATACATTCAGAGATGCACGCCTGACCATGAACAACACTAAGATGCAATATACGTCAGACATGCTTTTTAGTTTCTTGGCTTTTTGTCACTGTGCTAAGGAGATCAGTAACACATCTACGATGAATCCCTTTTGTGGTTGCAACATACAATGGATGTTTGAGCGTTCTCACATATTCAGGAGGAGTGGCCAGCATTTTAGGGCATGTTTTTCCTAATGGGTATAATCAGTCTGATATGCTGCAAGAGAGTTCTACCTTGTAATGAGTCAAGATTTGAGAGACTGGGGCCGTACTGATTTGTATTGCTAACGTAAAGCGGATATAAAAGTGGGGATAAAAAGTGAAGTTAAATATTCCACCCACTTTTCTGTGGGAACTATTAATAAAACAGACATAAACATAGGAAGGAGAATGTTTCATGTTTTACCCCTTTACCCCCTTATCTTTTGTCCACTTTAATTCTCGCTCGATAAACATATCCTATGCCAACTTGTAAACACTCTACCAATTTGTATGTATTTACTTTAGGCTGCTGAAGAATCCCTTTAAAAAGGAACAGTGTGTACTGCTGTGATTCGTGACTAATGGGCTCTCTTGTGAACCTGTATCTATTATTCACTCTAATTTGTAGTTTAGTTATGCAATATAACATGCTTCTGAACCCCATTTGACACTGCTTCTAGACCATTATCTGCTCTTTATATTCATAAAGGTAATGTGTAAATAGTAAAGAAATGCATAAACCATATATAGCTGGATACACAACTTACTTTTTGAGAAAACATATTCATTTCCTGAAAGCCTTCTCAAACCGTCCTGAAAAAAAAATATACAAAAGAACCGTTTACTCCAAGCATATTAAAAATAGGAACTTTTTCTGTAGTGCAATGGAACAAAAATAGCAACTTCAAGTGTCATCTGAAAACCCAACTCTTTCTTTCAGTATTTCAATAGGCCACATCAAGACAACCCAGAGTAAATGTGCTTTACTTACTAACTTCAAGGAGAAGAAGAACAATGTTTTGAACAGGTTACATAAGGATTTCCCACATATTCCCAGAGACTCACTGGAAATAAACATGCAGGAGCGCCAACTGAATGGTGAATAGGGTCTTGTTAGGGTAAGGTCTTTTATATGCTTAGTGTGTCTTGGCCTTTTGTCTATTTTTAGACCTGCTCTATTTATTAACCAAACAATGTATGGTTGGTATGGTTCTACTACAGGATTTCAAAATAGTTTTACTTGGCTTATCTTCAATTCTGGTAAGAATTAAATGGTAAGTAAAAGGATACCGTAATAGAAGTTCTCTGGCTCAGTTTCATTTTCTTCACTCCTAGTGTGCCATATTATGCTGCATTGTTTACTTATGGGGTTGGGCATATTTTGTTTTGTTCATTTATGTCCAACTCTTAGTGACTCTATGGGCACATCTGTTAGCCACTGCCCTCTCAGCTCCCTGAAGCTCATGTTCATTGCGTCAATCACGTCATCTATCCATCTCCGTGTGCCGTTCCCTTCTATGTATGCCTTCAATCTTTCCCAACATCAGAGTCTTCTCTAGAGAACCTTGTCTTCTCATGATATGGCCAATATATTTGAGCTTAAGCCTCATTACCAAACCTTCCCATGAATAGTTTGGCATGATTTCTTATGGCATTGATTGATTTGATCTTCTTGCAGTCCAAGGAACTCCAAGCAGTTTTCTTCAAACACCACAATTCAAAGGTGTCAATTCTACAGCGCTCAGACTTCTTTATGGTCCAACTTTCACATCTATAGCTTGTCCAGACTTGCCAAAGCTTTCCTCCACAGATGCAAAAGTCTTTAATTTTATGGCTGTAGTAACCATGGTTACTGCAGAGATCTTGGAGCCCATAAAAATAAAAACTGTCATTGCCGCCACTTTTTCACCATCTATTTGCCAGGAACTGAGGAAATTATACATCTTGTAAGGTTTCATTGCATGTTATAAAGTCTGTGGACAATACCTGCTTTTTTCCCAATCTGTATTTGGACATAAGTATTGCAATTCCTTTCTTAAAATCACTCAGAAGACATTCCAAATATGGGTTAATTAAAACTATAGGTAAAAAAAAAACTTTATAAACTGAATTTTATTAATAATACATTTTCCTACAACAAACAAACATTTTTGTTTCGCATTAAAGTACATTATTACCTATAGTTTAAAATTATACCCAATTTGGAAACTTTAAATGGATATAGAAGGTTTCTGGCCTTTACTGGGTATATAATATACCTCTGCATCTATTTACTTTTATGTACTTGGTTGTATTAAGAAGAATATTATCAGCTTAGTACTACAGAGAGCAGACCTAACTGGGTAATGTCTCATACTAACCAATCAGTGACCACCTCTCAGCAACATAATGCTGAGACGTTGTCCCTGAAAGTCTTGGACACTACACTGCACATCTAGCCTTACAGAATCTTTGTCTGCATATGCTGCAGTCGTGAGACACATACATGGACCATTTCTTTGATTTTAGGCACTTAATAAAATAAAGTAAATAAAAACAAATAGATACATAGGTATATTATATACCTAGTAAAATCAAGAAACCTTCCCTACTGCATTAATGGAACACATATTTGTAGAATGTGACTGTCTGGCATTTTTGTGCAATGTAATTTTTTGTTTAATAAGTAGCATCTCCTTGAACCCATTTGTATTGTTGTGGTTCATTTCATGGTAGTTAATCATGCAACTCACAGTCATCAGACCTCCTACAAGATCACTGGTGTGAGGATCCTCATCTTTGGTACCCAGCTGTGGAGAGTAGAGTTCTGTGGTTCGTAGAATTTCCAAAACTCTGTCTAAAGCCTCTGCTACTGTAACAGGACTGTTCTCCTGGGCTGCGTTTATTATGTTTATGACCTTAAAAGGAAAGAAAGGAGGACAAGTTGGTATACCCACACATATATTTATGAAAAATCTACAGCTGAACAGTATTTGGTTTCTTCTTCCTCTACATACATAACACCACCACCTTATACAAATGTTTGACCTATGTGTTCTGGGTCGCATTATCTCAGTAATGTTTTTACCATCTACATTTGAATAGAATTATATTAATATGATTTAATACAATTTACAACATCTGTTTAAATGTGTGATAATAATGTCAGGGTTCAAAATATCTAGAGACAACTGCACCTAAGTTAATTAAATAAATAAAAATATTTGGTTGGTCTTCTCGATTACATTCACACTAAAGTCTAGATTAGGGATCTCCAACAGGGAAACATTTAAAAAGCTGCATTTTAATTTTACTTTCTAAAAACTATTTGCCCATTATCAATTATAGTTAAATGAACCAAGGTTAACCTTTAATTAAAATGTTTACCATAACGTAATAGGGTTGATTTCTATATTGTGGGTGGTGGGACCGTCTTACCACCACTGATGAGTAGCCAAGCTACTTATTGGTATACATGTTAGGAGCTATGGGCCCTATTAAATTCTCCCTCGTAGTTCTCTCGGTGCTCGCAAAAGGCAGTTTTCCTGCTGTTTGCGAGAACCGAATCTCTCGCAGCCTGCTTTACGATATGACTGCGAGAAAATGGCCGAGAATAGGCTCCGAGAGAGCTACGTAGCCTTAAATCTATGCACGAGTCTCGCATATCGTAAGAATCCCTACGTGGACAAAAAGTCCACGCAAGGGATCCGAAAGCCTCTACGTGCTGCCTCGGAACAGCCCGAGACAGCAGCGTGAGGCTCCCCCCTGCACCCTATACACATCCCCATGCTGCAGGGGTCTCTATCAGGACCCCTGCAGCACCCCCACATTAACCCCTTGCAGCGGGGGTCCCCGATCTGCATAGATCAGGCCCCCCGCTGCATTTAAAACTTTTAAATTCCCCGCCGCGGCTCCTTAAAGGGACCGCGGCACACTATTAGCCAATCCCGGCCGCGGCACTTAAAATTAACCCCCCTCTATGCTGGGGGTCCCCATCGGGACCCCCGAAGTGTCCCCACATAAACCCATTGCAGGGGGGGTCCCCGATCTGCATAGATCAGGCCCCCCGCTGCATTTAAAACTTTTAAATTCCCCGCCGCGGCTCCTTAAAGGGACCGCGGCACACTATTAGCCAATCCCGGCCGCGGCACTTAAAATTAACCCCCCTCTATGCTGGGGGTCCCCATCGGGACCCCCGAAGTGTCCCCATATAAACCCCCTGCAGCGGGGGGCCCCGATCGGCACCGATCGTGACCCTGCTGCAATTCAATTTTAAATTTCCCGCCTCGCGGGTCCTCAAAGGACCGTAAAGGTCCTGAAAGGACTCGCACTAAAAATAATAACCCCAGGCAACTATAATTACCCCATTAACTCATGATGGTCAATCCAGACCACCATAAGGCCTAAATTAACCCATTAACTCATGGTGGTCAATCCAGACCACCATAAGACCTAAATTAACCCATTAACTCATGGTGGTCAATACAGACCACCATAAGACCTAAATTAACCCATTAACTCATGATGGTCAATCCAGACCAGCATAAGGCCTAAATTAACCCATTAACTCATGGTGGTCAATACAGACCACCATAAGACCTAAATTAACCCATTAACTCATGATGGTCAATCCAGACCAGCATAAGGCCTAAATTAACCCATTAACTCATGGTGGTCAATACAGACCACCATAAGACCTAAATTAACCCATTAACTCATGATGGTCAATCCAGACCAGCATAAGGCCTAAATTAACCCATTAAGTAATGATGGTCAATCCAGACCACCATAAGGCCTAAATTAACCCATTAACTCATGGTGGTCAATACAGACCACCATAAGGCCTAAATTAACCCATTAAGTAATGATGGTCAATCCAGACCACCATAAGGCCTAAATTAACCCATTAACTCATGGTGGTCAATACAGACCACCATAAGACCTAAATTAACCCATTAACTCATGATGGTCAATCCAGACCAGCATAAGGCCTAAATTAACCCATTAACTCATGGTGGTCAATCCAGACCACCATAAGGCCTAAATTAACCCATTAAGTAATGATGGTCAATCCAGACCACCATAAGGCCTAAATTAACCCATTAACTCATGGTGGTCAATACAGACCACCATAAGGCCTAAATTAACCCATTAAGTAATGATGGTCAATCCAGACCACCATAAGGCCTAAATTAACCCATTAACTCATGGTGGTCAATACAGACCACCATAAGGCTCTATTTAACCCCATCAGTCCCATAAGGGTATATTATTACCATTATGGGCCTGTTACAACCCAACATTAACCACATAAGTGCCATGATGGTCCTCAAGGACCATCATGACACTAACTACAAACACTACACTATAACCCCCAATAAACCATTTAATCTAAACTAACCCCCCTCTACACTAATCTTTTAACACTTACACTACCTACCTACACTACCTACCCCCTAATAAACCTCCCCAACACTCTAATTACAAAAAACAATAAACCTACAGCACAGAAAACAAAAAACCTACAGTACAAAAAACAAAAAAACCTACAGTACAAAAAACAAAAAAACCTACAGTACAGAAAAAATAAAAATTACAACCCCACCCCCCACTACAGAAAACAAAAAAATACATTACAACCCCACCCCCCACTACAGAAAATAAAAAAAATTACACACCTGAAAAGGAAAGACAGATAAACACAATACAATAATACATATAATACATTACATACATTACATACAATACATGACATTACATATAATATATTAAATATAATATATTAAATATAATATATTACATATAATACATTACATACATTACATACAATACATGACATTACATATAATATATTAAATATAATATATTAAATATAATATATTACATATAATACATTACATACATTACATACAATACATGACATTACATATAATATATTAAATATAATATATTAAATATAATATATTACATATAATACATTACATACATTACATACAATACATGACATTACATATAATATATTAAATATAATATATTAAATATAATATATTACATATAATACATTACATACATTACATACAATACATGACATTACATATAATATATTAAATATAATATATTAAATATAATATATTACATATAATACATTACATACATTACATACAATACATGACATTACATATAATATATTAAATATAATATATTAAATATAATATATTACATATAATATATTACATATAGTCCTAATCAAATACCCCCTATCTATCTAACATACAATCTATTTAATTTAAAATAAATCCTAACTATATCAAATACATCCCCCTATCTATCTAATATACAAAAAATACTAACTACATACACAGACCCTTATTCTAAAATAAAATAAAATAATTACAGTCCTAACTACATACACAGACCCTAATTCTAAGCTAAAATCAATAAATTAAGACCACTTACCTTTAAGATGTTGCTTCAGATCACTAACCTATGGGTAAAACAAAAAAAAAAATTAGTACAAAACATTAACATCAAATAAATAAACATTATATACATTCTACATATTCAACTCACCTTTACAGCATGTCCAGTCACTGTTAAGCTCTTCCGGCGCGGCCCTGTTAAAAAAAAAAAACACAATACATGAATACATGAATACAATATATAAACAATAAATAAAATACACAAATAAACATCTAAATATACATTTAACTTACCTCCCCGCGATGTCCCCGGCCTTCTCTCCTTCAGCCCCGGCTGGGCCGCGGAACCATCCGCGCTCTAAAAAAAAAAAAAGAAAAAAAACTAACGGAGGTCTGCACTGGCAGACCTCCCCGACGCTACTGAACCTCCCGGAGTCGTTTCCGGGAGGAAATTGGCATTGGCGGCTTGTGATTGGCTGAAAAAGCTGTCTATCAATTTCAGCCAATCAAAAGTCGTCAATGTGTGAGCCAATCAGGATGGGATACACCCCAATATCCCACCCTGATTGGCTAAAACACTTGTCTATCTTTATGGGAACCAATCACAACGCTCAGATGCCTTCAGCCAATCACTATGGGATACACCCCCACGGAGTGATTGGTAGAAGACATCTGCGCATCCTGATTGGCTCCTACATTGACGACTTTTGATTGGCTGACAGCTTTTTCAGCCAATCACAAGCCGCCAATGCCAATTTCCTCCCGGAAACGACTCCGGGAGGTTCAGTAGCGTCGGGGAGGTCTGCCAGTGCAGACCTCCGTTAGTTTTTTTTTTTTTTTTTTTTAGAGCGCGGATCGTTCCGCGGCCCAGCCGGGGCTGAAGGAGAGAAGGCCGGGGACATCGCGGGGAGGTAAGTTAAATGTATATTTAGATGTTTATTTGTGTATTTTATTTATTGTTTATATATTGTATTCATGTATTCATGTATTGTGTTTTTTTTTTTTAACAGGGCCGCGCCGGAAGAGCTTAACAGTGACTGGACATGCTGTAAAGGTGAGTTGAATATGTAGAATGTATATAATGTTTATTTATTTGATGTTAATGTTTTGTACTAATTTTTATTTTTGTTTGACCCATAGGTTAGTGATCTGAAGCAACATCTTAAAGGTAAGTGGTCTTAATTTATTGATTTTAGCTTAGAATTAGGGTCTGTGTATGTAGTTAGGACTGTAATTATTTTATTTTATTTTAGAATAAGGGTCTGTGTATGTAGTTAGTATTTTTTGTATATTAGATAGATAGGGGGATGTATTTGATATAGTTAGGATTTATTTTAAATTAAATAGATTGTATGTTAGATAGATAGGGGGTATTTGATTAGGACTATATGTAATATATTATATGTAATATATTATATTTAATATATTATATTTAATATATTATATTTAATATATTATATTTAATATATTATATTTAATATATTATATGTAATGTCATGTATTGTATGTAATGTATGTAATGTATTATATGTAATGTATTATATGTAATATATTATATTTAATATATTATATTTAATATATTATATGTAATGTCATGTATTGTATGTAATGTATGTAATGTATTATATGTAATATATTATATTTAATATATTATATTTAATATATTATATGTAATGTCATGTATTGTATGTAATGTATGTAATGTATTATATGTAATATATTATATTTAATATATTATATGTAATGTCATGTATTGTATGTAATGTATGTAATGTATTATATGTAATATATTATATTTAATATATTATATTTAATATATTATATGTAATGTCATGTATTGTATGTAATGTATGTAATGTATTATATGTAATATATTATATTTAATATATTATATTTAATATATTATATGTAATGTCATGTATTGTATGTAATGTATGTAATGTATTATATGTATTATTGTATTGTGTTTATCTGTCTTTCCTTTTCAGGTGTGTAATTTTTTTTATTTTCTGTAGTGGGGGGTGGGGTTGTAATGTATTTTTTTGTTTTCTGTAGTGGGGGGTGGGGTTGTAATTTTTATTTTTTCTGTACTGTAGGTTTTTTTTGTTTTTTGTACTGTAGGTTTTTTTGTTTTTTGTACTGTAGGTTTTTTGTTTTCTGTGCTGTAGGTTTATTGTTTTTTGTAATTAGAGTGTTGGGGAGGTTTATTAGGGGGTAGGTAGTGTAGGTAGGTAGTGTAAGTGTTAAAAGATTAGTGTAGAGGGGGGTTAGTTTAGATTAAATGGTTTATTGGGGGTTATAGTGTAGTGTTTGTAGTTAGTGTCATGATGGTCCTTGAGGACCATCATGGCACTTATGTGGTTAATGTTGGGTTGTAACAGGCCCATAATGGTAATAATATACCCTTATGGGACTGATGGGGTTAAATAGAGCCTTATGGTGGTCTGTATTGACCACCATGAGTTAATGGGTTAATTTAGGCCTTATGGTGGTCTGGATTGACCATCATTACTTAATGGGTTAATTTAGGCCTTATGGTGGTCTGTATTGACCACCATGAGTTAATGGGTTAATTTAGGCCTTATGGTGGTCTGGATTGACCATCATGAGTGAATGGGTTAATTTAGGTCTTATGGTGGTCTGGATTGACCACCATGAGTTAATGGGTTAATTTAGGCCTTATGGTGGTCTGGATTGACCACCATGAGTTAATGGGTTAATTTAGGCCTTATGCTGGTCTGGATTGACCATCATGAGTTAATGGGTTAATTTAGGTCTTATGGTGGTCTGTATTGACCACCATGAGTTAATGGGTTAATTTAGGCCTTATGGTGGTCTGGATTGACCATCATGAGTGAATGGGTTAATTTAGGTCTTATGGTGGTCTGGATTGACCACCATGAGTTAATGGGTTAATTTAGGCCTTATGGTGGTCTGGATTGACCATCATGAGTTAATGGGGTAATTATAGTTGCCTGGGGTTAATATTTTTAGTGCGAGTCCTTTCAGGACCTTTACGGTCCTTTGAGGACCCGCGAGGCGGGAAATTTAAAATTGAATTGCAGCAGGGTCACGATCGGTGCCGATCGGGGCCCCCCGCTGCAGGGGGTTTATATGGGGACACTTCGGGGGTCCCGATGGGGACCCCCAGCATAGAGGGGGGTTAATTTTAAGTGCCGCGGCCGAGATTGGGTAATAGTGTGCCGCGGCCCCTTTAAGGAGCCGCGGCGGGGAATTTAAAAGTTTTAAATGCAGCGGGGGCCTGATCAGTGCCGATCGGGGACCCCCGCTGCAAGGGGTTAATGTGTGGGGGCTGCGGGGGTTCCTATGGACCCCTGCAGCAAGGTGTTCATGTGAGGACACTTCGGGGGTCCCGACAGGGACCCCCGCATTGAGGGGGGGTTCATTTTAGGTGCCTGGGGGGGGTTTGGAGTACCCCCCACGGCAATGCTTATGTGGGGGACTGCCGCGGAGGTCCCTTTTAGGACCCCCGCAGCACTTGATGAGGAGTGGGAGCCTGCGATATCATCTCGCAGGCTGTCACTCCTCATGTACATTTACGCAGTGTAGATACGTACGGCCCTGCTGCGTAGCTCACACGTTGCTCGCAGCAGGGCTAATTTAATAGCATTGTAAGTTAGAGAAACTTTGCAGTACGTAGGGCTTAAGTAGAAGCCTCTTATTTACGAGGCTGGAATTTAATAGGGCCCCAAATTTATAACCAGATCTTTCTCTTAAATCTTCATAGATCTCAAAGAAGATTTTTTGTGTCTGAAAAGAAGGACATGTTTACCAACAGAAACTGATCTTGTCCCAATATCTGTTTCTTGTAAGGACATACAAGAACGCTGCCAAGTTGCACATAGTTAAACAGTTGAGTGCTTAGCACACGTGCAATGGTTGAGCAAGACTTTCTATTAATCTTGCTTTCATTATTAAATGTATGAAAGAGTTATATTGTACACAGGCCATTAAACTGGTTAAATTAGGTTTTCATGTCAGTGTTGTTTGGCAGACTCATGCAGGTTTCCGTAAGTTGCTGCTGATCATATCTGTGTGTAGCAGGTTTGATCAGATTGTTTCCCAAGGACATTATGAATACATTTTATTTCTAAATAATTTAAACCTTTAAAAATGGACATTAAAAGCTTTTTTTACAATAAAGGCTAGCGCACAAATACTTGAAACAAGTAAAAGGAAACATCAGGGAGTAATTGGGCTGATTAGGCTTTAGACTGAAAACCATACAGACAGCCCAGGCATAATTAGCAATAATCTCCCATAAGTATAAGCTAAACAGTTCTAGGGGATGAATAAACATCATAAATAATACAATTGGCTATTAATATACAATTGATCAAGTACTTTTTATTACTTATGCAGATATTTAGGCTCAAGCTTATTTTTATACAGACTTACACTGAATGAAGATGGAGTCTGTATTATGAAAATTATATTGTGTGCATCTTAAAATACAAGAGACATCAAGAACATAGTCAGGGGGTGGAGATTACATTGAGTGTCCTAAAAGAATAATAAAAAGTATAGGTTATTCAAACCTGATTTAATGTAAAAGCATGGTCCCCTTTGTTTTAACTCACTATAAAAGAAAGATTGGTGTCGAAACGGCTTTTCAGTACCAATTCAGGTAGAATGTTATTGAAGTGATGCATATTTGGTTACCTTAGTAATAGGAGCTTCTATGGTCATGGTGTGGATTCGTGCCATAGATGAGTACCTGTGGTTCTGTAAACTTGGTGCTGTAAATTTAATTTAAAAAATGCATTTATTATTCAACCAACCAATACTATAATTTTTTACCCATAAATAAATAACTGAAAATATTTTTTGTTGCATAGTTTAGTAGTATTTAGAATTAAATAATATTTTTGGTATATGTCAAATATGGAAAAGGGACTGGCAAACATGGGTGTAGGAACTGGGGGGATGGGGATGGGGATGGGGATGGGGATGGGGATGGGGATGGGGATGGGGATGGGGATGGGGATGGGGATGGGGATGGGGATGGGGATGGGGACACCCCCCCCCCTCCCCCCCAATTTTTCTGTGTATGTATGCATGTATGTATAAATAAGCCATTTTACAGCCTGTGTATACAATGATCTGTTAAAAAGTGCATGGATGAGGATTCTCTCATCGCCCTTACCATCACTACTTCGAGATGTTATGGACCTCACATCTACAGACTCTTTCCTTCTGTTTTTATGTCTGAATGAGTGAGTTTCTGAAACACAATATCACATATAAAATGAGTCACAAGAAAACAGCCAGCTAAGATCTCCTCTACTAGTGAGACAATGAGTTTAGGCTTTCCTGACATTACACCTTAACCTTACAATGCACAGTCATTTTACCCTCACCCTTCTTTTAAAATGTGCATTCATAATAGACCATTAGAGTTTGAGGAAAAAAATAATGTTTGTTAAAATGTTCTTGGCTTACAAAGCTCCTAATTCCTTTAGTTTACTAGACACTTTACAGACAATCTTATTTTCTGCTAGTGTCTAGGGACTGGCATGCCTCTAAACTTTCCAGTTCATAGGGTAATAAAATTTAAAAAAGCAGGATGTGCATCGGCCTGCTTCAAAGCACGTGCAGGTGTGTATGGGATTTGTTAAATGCTGAGCTCACTCTCCGTTGAAGCCTCACATTATGTCCACGCCACCATGCAGTGCCCTAGAGTTCTAAAATGCAAATCCAGGCTCAATAAGAGTTGTGCACATGGCTTAGGTGTTAGTGGCATTGGTTTGCTACATATCTAACAAATATAGGATTTGTTTTCCCAAACATCATCATTCTATCACATATAATAGTTGTCAAACTACGAATCGTCATCACCCAAAGCGAGGGAGACAGTTTGGGCCGCATACGCGGAAGGTGGAGGCTCCAACGTCAGCTGCAATGAGCCGAATAAAACAAGGCTACATGACCCTAAAGCCGCAAAACATCACCAAGCACATACAGCTTTTCCAAAAAGCCGTACAAGGTACAAGATACACTTTTAGCAAGGACGCTAAATGATCCACACCTACGTACCACATACACATTCACCGCCATTTTACAACACTAACTTACAGAATGCAAAAGTACCCAGCTACACTAACGGCTTCCCCTCGCGCACGCAGCCTATTTACACTACACACTGCACATATTGCTGACACTTACACCTCAGCTCCACAACAGTGCAAACCTACATTGTATGCTGCAGGAACAGCAAAACAGATTGTCAGCTCTTCAGCACAATGCTTCCTGCATATATTACTTACAAATAGGTAAAGTATATTCATTTAATAATTATTTAATTAACATGCAAAAGTACATATACACAAAAAAAAAAACCACTATCACAATAAAAACAAAAGCCCTTCACTGCGCGCCTCACAACGAGCGACAACGCTGCTCATAGCACACAAACTACACCAGGGGACAGCCTTGCAATAAGCGCAAAAAGCAGATCAGCGCCGACCTTACAATGACAGCAAAAGCGCCTCTGATAAAAAAAAAAGTACCATAACCAAGACTGTCGCAATGAGCGCCAAAGGCACTCAGCGCAAGGCTCGCAATGAGCGCCGAAGAATCTCAGACCACCAAAAAAATTATGTCTGTGGCAAACAGCATTACCTGCCTTACAATTTTTTTGCCCTGTCATTTTTGACGGGCAAGTCGCTAATATTTTTATAATGGTCATTATTATCATCATTAGTCTTTATAACATATTCCATATTTTATTATTGGATATGAAAATTTGTTCTAAAAGCCCAATATCGGTTTATGCTTTGGCCTTATTAGAACATTAATAGACAAAGCACAGTACTGTTCTAAAATAGACATTTATATGTCCCAGTCCCAACGCTATTGACATCTTAACCAATATATTTTGCCAACTTAAAAATTATTTCACAATAAGCGTATTAAGCAAATTGTACTCCTTGATAAGTTTTGCTTTTTTCAAATACCTTGACACAAAGGATTTTAGGAGTTTATTTTTTTTTATTTATATAGAAATATATATTGGTAGGCAACCTGTTAGTGCATTGTCTCCGGAGTATTTGTCGTCTCGATTTATCTTGTAGATCTAGACAGCAGATTAAAAAGAAAGAAAAATAATTAAATACTTTAGAATTATAACAGTTAAATGAACTATTATAGTCCTAGAATGGTCCAAAATAAAGATACAATAGGGTACAAGAGAGCCCTGAAGGCTAAGAATTTCTTTCATGTGTCTAAAACCAATCTAAATATGGGTGCGTAACATATATATTTATTTATATTATTTGAATAATCAGAGTATTGCAGTGAATAGTGATACCTTTTTTATTGGACAAACGTATTCATAATAAAGGGACAAGCTGATTATTCAACTGGATTACTGGACATTCACGGCTACCTCATATATATATATATATATATATATATATATATATATATATATATATATATATATATATATATATATATATATACACACATATATATACTCACCCACATATATATATATATATATATATATATATATATATATATATATATAATATATATATATATATATATACACACACACATATATATGGACTAGCTAAGCATGTCACCAGACCTAAACCCTATTGAGCATTTGTGGGGCATCCTAAAACAGAAGGTGGGGGAGTGCAAGGTCTCTAAGATCCGTCAGCTCAGCTCTGTGATGTCATCATGGAGAAGTGGAAGAGGACTCCAGTGGCAACCTGTGAAGCTCTGGTGAACTCCATGGCCATGAGGGTTAAGGCAGTGCTGGAAAATAATGGTGACCACACAAAATATTGGGCCCAATTTGGACATTTCCACTTAGAGGTGTCCTCACGTTTGTTGCCAACGGTTTAGACATTAATGGCTGTGTTTTGAGTTATTTGAGGAACAGCAAATTTACACTGTTATACAGGCTGTACACTTACTAGTGTCATTTCTTCAGTGTTGTCACATGAAAATATATAATAAAATATTTACAAAAATGTGAGGGGTGTACTTACTTTTGTGAGATACTGTATATATATATATATATATATATATATATATATATATATATATATATATATATATATATATATATATATCAAACCTAGATCCTTGTGTTTGGGGGCCCCAAGTGTATTGGGCCCTAACATAACTTCCTAAAATCACTTGCTGGGTGATATCAACAATGCCACCATACACTTCTATGTTCAGGAGGCATTCTTTGTGGGAGCGTTTGTGACAATAAAAATCAGTCATTGGAAGGTTGAAATAGAAAATATATAAAAAAAACATTTTTTAAAATAGCATGAAAGTAAAAAGTGTATCTAGAGATAAAAATGGTGAAAAAATAATAATAATAAAAGGCATTTTAGACACTCGTACCTGTTTATTGTTGTCACTGCCATTACACAGCTTCTTCATGGACACAAAATGTCTGATCTTCCTAGAAAAATAATAAAAGATTCATTAGCTTTCATGTGCATAGATCAACTAAAAAATACATGGTATAAATTAAAAGGGAGACACATACTGTAACATTAAGGATACACAATGCATTAATAGGTATACTGATTAGTAAGATATTCTAAACCAGAGTTCACTCAAAACATAGAAAACACATAAAATCAGTAGCTGTCATATTACCAATTTTTGTGCCCAGACCTATATAAAAGTTGCTGCTGTGTAATAATTTTACTTGATATCAAAGGGTTAAATGATAGTACCATTTTTTTTAATAGCTGCTATTGCAGAGGAAGTAAAGCAAACGTTTACCCTTTCAGTGAATGGACCAAACATTAGACAAGGTATTGCAATTATGTAAAAACAAATATGTGCAATGTAGTATCGTTTTAATAACCAATTAAAACAAGATATAAACTCCCAAAGAGATAACTCACACAAGTAAAGAGCTCAATGCAAGGTGGAAAAGAGACCCAGACCGGGATAGGTGTGTTTTGTCCGCTGGGTTATAGCTGCTGGTCTCTTTCTAAATGATACCTTCAAGGACCACTATAGTCCAAACATTTGCATCATGTATTTAAAGGATCAAAGTTTTAAACATTACAAATGTTTTGTTTTTTTTGTATGATAAATTATTTATCTGTAATTAAATATAGAGTAGGATTGTTTTCCTTTCCTCTGCTGTATTACACAAAACAGAGTGTCAGTGAGCCATATGGATGTGTGAAGTGAAACATACTGTGTTTTTTTTCCAACTGGTTTTCATATAAATCAGCTAAGAAAACAAAATTAACATGGTCTCCATGAGTCATTTTAACACACTAAGTTAAACACATTCAGCCTTATTAAATTGCAATTCTGTCAACTGATTAGGGCTCTACATAAGCACACAGTATATTTTTTTTTACAGAAGTTTTTAGTTAGTGAACTTCTATCCAACAGCAAGGTCTTCACTAACTACAAACTTCTGTAAAAAAAAATATGCTATGTGCTTATATAGAGCCCTGTTTTAGTGTAAAATGTCTTCACTTATTATAGTTTAGTTTCCATGGGGAAATAAATTATATATAAAAAATGCTTTTTAAATGCATTACAACATTTTGGATTACAGTGGCTCTTTAAATGTAATCTTCTAATACAGCAGCATGATCGTGTTTTTGATGAACACGCTGGTTTTCATGCATTTATAAATCATACCTTTCATATTAAAATCAATATATCGCATAGCAGTGGGATTTCAAGTCAAACCACTCACAATTCCATCAAATATAAACTTAATGGCTACTAGAGGCGCTCAATCTGAGAACGGACAATACCTGAAGTAGGTTTGTCCTATAGGTCTGTTACCTGCTCAGAGAGCAACCTCTTTTAGCTCACTTGTGCCCTTCACAAGGAGAAATATCCTGTAGTATATCAGTCTGGTCTCACTCAAAAGAGTGACCCAGCCCTGAAATACCAGGCAATTCTACACTGAACAGTATTTCGGGGCTAGGTCACTATTTTGAGTGAGACCAGACTGATATACTACAGGATATTTCTCCCCGTGAAGGGCACAAGTGAGCTAAAAGAGGTTGCTCACTGAGTAGGTAATCAGACATATAGGACAAACCTACTTCAGATATTGACCATTCTCACATTGAGCACCTCTAATTTCGTTGTTGTTTATGCAAAAGATTCTTAGGGTTTTTTCTCACCCTAAGGTTGATAGGGGGAACTAGACATGAACTCCTTGCTCACTGTGCCTTAGGGAGTAAAGCTGCACCTCACCAACGAGGCACACAGAGGCCGAAACGCGTCTGGGGGTTTGCTGTTTCTCCTGTTCAGGGTAGAATTGCCTGGTATTTCGGGGCTGGGTCCCCCTTTTGAGTGAGACCAGCCTGATATACTACAGGATATTTCTCCCTGTGAAGGGCACAAGTGAGCTAAAATAGGTTGCTCAATAGCTACAAATCTGTAAATTAAACTATGTAAGAATGTAGATTTTTATTAGTAAGATACTAATTCTGATATTTTCCCACCTTATAACAATTTCTGTTAGTAGAGGTCTTTGTTAAATTTTGACCTTTAGGAGATGTATGTTTCTGCCACTAAAATGGTTCCATTACCACAAAAAGTATTGCTTGACTACATTAAATATAAATCAAAAGTACCACTCTGCCAATACCGTCAATACTGAATATAATGTTAATTTCACTGACAGGGAGACTCCCATTGCAATCTATGTAATTACAATGATCAGATAATCCTCATTTTTAATAAATCTTACAGCAAAGCTCCATAGGTTCACTAGAAAATTGGTCCTTATTATCATAGTAGCTACAAGTCAATTTGGGCCAAATAGACAGAATATCAAGAGAGACCTAGATTTATTTATTGCATCACATATATATTTGACTCGATAAAGAAAGTGGAACATTTTCCAGTACGGATTACCCATATTCAAGGTTACCATCCTCAACATTTTTTATAATGTGAAATGAGTAAGTATTCATTGGTACTCACCCTCCTTGGCCAATAATTGGAGTTACTCTAACATGTTGTTGGATGCTGTCCCCTGATTTCCTTCTTGCATAATAAATTCCTTGCCATTCCTATTGGTGGTTAAAACCAAAACAAAAAAAAATGGTAGTTTCCAAACAATATTTCAAATGCTTACATAGTGTGGTTTGAACGGCGGTTAACAACTTGGTTTTTAGCAACACAGTTTAATTATTATTATTTTTATTCTGATTATCATGAATGGTTTACACGTAAGTCTGACAATACAACAAACATCTATATCAATATATAATTCTAAATACAGTAAACTCCCGGTTATCTGGCACCCAACCAACCGGCACTCTCAAGCAACCGGCACTGGCATCAATTCCCCATTTAAAAAAAAACTTCTGCTAAACCGGCACTATCCGGCAATGTGCGGCAGTTCGAGACTGCAAAAAAAAAAATGCTAACTTTTTTCTAATTATTTTTTGGAGACCTAAATGGACAGTTTTAGGTGCTAATGCCTTTTTAGAGGCATTTTGAGGGGGTTTGGGGGGTTTAAGGGTGGTTTAGACCCTTAAAATCAGGGACTCCTGATTTAACTGGCAACTACAGTTATCCGGCAATAGGGAGTTTGCCGGATAGCAGGGAGTTTACTGTATGTATTAGGATTTTGAACTCTTCCATTTTGATGCACATAAAGATAAAGTACCAATGTGGCCAGTTGTATAAAATAATTAAAGTGTTCTGGAACCAAGCCAATCCTATGTCATTCTATGAAACATATGTAGATCTCCAAAATTCTTCTCCACTTTACCCTTTGGTGCAAATATGCTGCATTGCAGTTGAGTTAAATGTAGTAAAAGTAAATGCAGTTAAAGTAGTAAAGGAATGAGAGGATGTGCCGATACCTTTAATAAATCAATGGATTCGTAAAACACACATTTCTAAGGACTCAATCGGCTTCCAAGAATTTATTTAAGTGTTCGAGTAATTAATGCTTTGAACGAGCCTGCCTTTATGCAGGAAAAACAGCAATGCTGTCTACTTGCATATTAACAATTTTAAATATGGTAATCAGTACCTTAAGGTTTCTAAAAAAAATAATCCTATTAATGCCTGTTCCAACTGCTTTACGTCTTCAGTCCTATTAAATTGGGGCTACATGTTAAAACGTGATAGGATTTTTGTGTGGTTGGGTTCGATCGTACCGCAACCCGTGTTAGCCTTAGCGCTCAAGGGATCCTATCTGCGTAATGATGACCTCAATAGAAAGACTATAATAACACAAGTTCTCAATATATAAGAGGGGCTTTCGTGTACGTTGATCTGATGTGCAGCTATTCCCGAAAGCACTGTTCACGCCGGTGCTTTATGGATACATAAAAGAGTTTTGTTATGGGAATGTCTGTAAAGCGCACAATCATAAGTGTATTTAACACAAAGTTTCCGGCTGATGTTCTCTGTTTAAGTATATGCCGTATATGTTGGTGTTACTCCATGGTACTTGAGTCCATGTGGGGCGGTGATATTATTTAGTCTGATGCTGTGTACTTTTCGAGTGTGCGTGTCGGGGTTCCCCAAAGCATAAGTACTTCAGACCATTTTCATGGATAAAAATATATTTATTTGGTAAAAATTCCGGTTTGATTCTGGTACAGAAATCCAGTGATAAAAATCGTAAAATCAATAGATAGTAAAACAAGTGACAGACGCGTTTCGCTGCTGTGATCTGCTAAGGATAATCAGAACCTTCCATACTCCAGCAAGAGGCCAGATTGAGCATCATTGCAGGAAGACATTTATTTGTCACTGAGGAAGCTGCAGATCACAGCAGCGAAACGCGTCTGTCACTTGTTTTATTATCTATTGATTTTACGATTTTTATCACTGGATTTCTGTACCAGAATCAAACCGGAATTTTTACCAAATAAATATATTTTTATCCATGAAAATGGTCTGAAGTACTTATGCTTTGGGGAACCCCGACACGCACACTCAAAAAGTACACAGCATCAGACTAAATAATATCACCGCCCCACATGGACTCAAGTACCATGGAGTAACACCAACATATACGGCATATACTTAAACAGAGAACATCAGCCGGAAACTTTGTGTTAAATACACTTATGATTGTGCGCTTTACAGACATTCCCACAACAAAACTCTTTTACATGTTAAAACGTAGCTCGTAACTCCGATTTTACTTGTTACAGGTATTACATTAGCCCTGTAACGTTGCTCACAGCGGGCTTTGTGTGTTAACATGCAGGAAAGCCGCAAATAGGCTAAGTGCTGAGGAACGATGAACTTCGCAAAGGTAAATCCTTTGATCTGTCCTGCCCGTTACCGCTACTTATTCAATTCAGCTATTAAATTGCAACGTGGTCACTCGCGAGCATCCACGTAACACGCAAATGGAGCCCAAAGGCCAACGTGCGCTCGAGAGAACTCGCAAGGGAGTAAAGTCCAATACGTATTATGCAAATAACAACTTGATTATATATTTCATGATTATATATTGTGTTATATTGATCCCTGCAAGTAATGTGTTAATACATATACTGTAACTTGCATGTAATAGAATATCATATTTACTGCTTTATTAATATTGCATTATATCTGGACTGTGGGTCCGATCGCAAACTGTAATTGAAGCAAGTAGGACTTTGAAATCTACCATCCCCCTTTTCACGTAACACTAACGATCTCTTTTTCCATTGGCTCCGTCTGAATCCGTAACTACGAGATTGCTGAATTGTATGCGTTCGAGCACGCAACCCCGACAGCCAAGAACTGTATTAAGAAATAGCATCTCTCGCTCGCAAATTGCAGCCCTTTTTAATTTATTAGCAACGTAAATAGGCCAAATTGGAAGCACGCATCCCTTACGTGCTACACGTTGGTCTTACGAGGCTGGAATTTAATATGGCCCAAAGTCTCTAACTGCTCACTGTGTTACACTGATCAGTAATATTTACATTCAATGCTGTGATCTCACCTTTCCCTTTTTGATACAGGTGTTGATGGTGTCCAGCAGATCTGCTCGGTTTTTGTCACTTTTCGGAAGTTCAGTAAGTTCCTTCCCAATCAGTTCATCCTTGTGATAGCCCATCATCCGTTCAAAGGCTGGATTAACATACTGACAAGTTACAAGCACTTAGAACCTTTGCGGTTAACAAACATCACTCAAACATTAAATACAAACTTCACCAATTGACGTTCAAATGTATGAGTATTAGGATACAAATACCATAATGAGATTTAATATTTAAAATACTGCTGAAGCAAAACTAGGTTTCAAATTCACCATCCAAAATACCCAATATACACGTTAGTTGTAGTAAATAAGATGTCATTTTTGTTCCACTTTTTAAGTAGCCAGACCTTGATAAATATCTTGTTGTATTTCGAAAGCATGTTTAACAAAAACTTAAAGACAAATCTGAAGTAAGACTTGCAGCATATAGTGACTATGGGGCCTATTTTAATTCCCAATCCTAAATTTATACACACTTACAAACACTCTTAAAATTGCCACATATTCTATTGGCTTCTCGCAATACGATAACAAGTTACCCTTAATATAATGTACTAGGAAATTACCCGTCAAAAATGACGGGAATACTATTTGATAGCTGGCAATACTGTTTGACAGACAATGCTTGGCTCTTCCCCTTCTAACTTGCGGGCCCCTTCCAGTGACTACTTTATGGGCCTTTGCTTTACCGCTCATTGTTCGCCTTGGCCCACCCGCCACTTGTCTTGGCCAAACCGCCCTTTGTCTCCTTCGCTTCCCCCTCTCTTCCCTGTGTCTCCTTTCCCCCTCCCCTTCTCCTGTACCTCCTTTCCTCCTCTCCTGTTCCTCCTTTTCCCCTCTCCTGTTCCTCCTTTTCCCCCTCGGGTCTCCTTTTCCCCCTCTCTCTCTCCCCCCTTGTGTCTCCTTTAACCCTCTCCCTTTTCCCCCTCGTGTCTCCTTCCCCCCCCCCCTCCCTTGTGTCTCCGTTCCCCCTCCTCTGTCTCATACCTGGATGTATCCCTGCCAGAAGCACCACACTCACCTCCTCTGCCCCTCCCGTCTCTGGCCGGAAATACTTACTGGATCAATGCACGCATTTGCGCGGCTTGATCCAGAAAGTAGTTCCGGCTGCAGGAAGGGAGGCGCAGAGGAGAAGACGGAGTGCAGCGCTGCTGACAGTGTTGTATCCAGGTACGAACTTTAGCTACTGGCAGGAACCAGGTACTGCAGGGTGTTGCGAGTCCGGGGGGCCTCACAATGAGCGCCTCCAGCGCTCATCACGAGCTCCCCACTGGCAGGAACCAGGTACTGGGGATGATGTGAGCCCTAGGGGCCTCGCGATAAGCGCGGTAATGCTCGTGCCTCGCGCACTGCCTCGCTTTGCTGAGCAAGTGCGTTACCAACATTGCAAACGCCCCCAACACTGATAACTATTATAGTGATTTTGTATTTAGCAAAAGCTTAATTACAAATTAAAGGGTCACTTAATTCAGCATAATTTGGAGCACATCACAGTAAAGATCCCCTTAAAGCATGTTGAAATACTTTTTGAATTTTTTAAATATATGCATTTTTCACTGAGTAATTAAATAAAGTAAAATCTGTGTTTACACGTGAGATTGACTGCCCCCTGGCAGACACGCAGCTACAGTTCTGTGTAGTGATAAAAAAAAAAAGTGTTCACCATTAACAAATCTATCTGTGCAGAGCAATGAATACTGGAATCACCTACAGTGCCTTGCAAAAGTATTAACCCCTTGGCATTTTTCATGTTTTGTTGCCTCACAACCTGGAATTAACATGGATTGTTAGGATTTGCATCATTTAATCTACAGAACATGCCCACTTTGAAGATGTTTTTTTTTTTGTGACAAAATAACAGAAAAAGTCAATGTGCATAACTATTCACCCCCCTAAAGTCAATACTTTGTAGAGCCACCTTTTGCAGCAATCACATCTACAAGTCGCTTTGGGTAAGTCTCTATGAGCTTGCCACATCCTACCACTGGGATTTTTGCCCATTCCTCCTTGCAAAACTGCTCCAGCTCCTTCATGTTGGATGGTTTGTGCTTGTGAACAGCAATGTTTAAGTCTGACCACAGATTTTCTATTGGATTGAGGTATGGGCTTTGACTAGGCCATTCCAACACATTTACATGTTTCCCCTTGAACCACTCAAGTGTTGCTTTAGCAGTGTGTTTGGGGTCATTGTCCTGCTGGAAGGTGAATCTCTGTTCTAGCCTCAAATCACACACAGAGTGGTACAGGTTTTGCTCAAGAATATCCCTGTATTTAGCACCATCCATCTTTCCCTCAACTCTGACCAATTTCCCAGTCCCAGCTGCTAAAAAACATCCCCACAGCATGATGCTGCCACCACCATGTTTTACTGTTCGGAAGGTGTTCTTTGGGTGATGTGATGTGTTGGGTCTGCGCCAGACATAGCGTTTTCTTTGATGGCCGAAAAGTTCAATTTTAATAATAATATTCCCAATAATATTCCTGTAGAGTAGTGTAGGATCCCCACCCTGGCCCCCTTGGGCCCCATAGAAGATGTTGCCAGAATGAGGAGCTACCGCATCCTGGATCTTAATAATCAGCATAATTTAAATGCTGATTATGACATTTACTTTTCTTTAGTTATTGCATATTATTAAATAAGAGAGTTTTAGCAAAACCGAAAGTTTAAGCGGGAGGATTCACCTGAACACAAGTTATTCTTATATGGAACAGTGTTTATGGAAAAACACAAAAATATGAATCGCAGGTGAATCTTGATCATTTCTTTAACTTTTCAATCAATCAGTTCAACATCTGAAGAACTTTTACACAGATAATCTTCTCTAAAAGTGTTATTTAATAAAAATATAAAACTTTACATTTAGGTAGAACTTGCTATAAGCACAGTATAATGTATTATATTTGTTTGTGACATAGACATAAATTAAATACTTGTTTTTGTTCTTTCTTGACTCATGTTAAAGCCTCCCTCAGCTGTACTTCATACCAATTTAATTTTCCTAACAAACCATTTTTTGCAAGACAATGTAGGCAGTGAGTCATGTCCATAATGTTCTAGCGAGCATGCAAATAGATAAAGAGCAGGTACAAAACATCAAGGATCACAAGCACAGGACATGGGAGGAATCTGGGCACATATTTCTACCTGTATAACGTGATCTTCACTTGTTATTTCTATGGCTTCTTGACATTGATCTAAGGCTGTAAATATTGAATTACAGGACCTGCAATGAAAAAAACAAGAACTAAACACAAGTTACATAACAAAAATATATTTTAAATGCACTTGGTTTATCATCATCATGCACTATGTTTATTTGCGTCGCTCGGTCGTGTCCCAATTTCAGTGACCTCATGGACCGCAACACACCATGCTGATTCACTTGGTATTCATGGCAGAGATACAGGAGTGGGTTGCCAGCTCCTTCTCCAGTGGGCCACAGCATACAGCTCCTGGTATTCCTAGGTGGTTTCCCATCCAAGTACTAACCAAGCAGAGCCCTGCTCGGCTTCAGGGTGGTGTGACCTCTTGGTTCCCTGACTGGAATCGAACACAGGTCTCAATTGTAAAAGCACTGAATCCATGCCACTGGACCACCTGGCAACCCACAGGCACTAAACATATAAGGAAAGGAATAGGAAATTGCATGATGTGGTAAAACATCCAGTAAAATGACGTATTGTGATAAAAAAAAATCCAGTAAATATATCAATTACAATATATTAATTACATTTTAGCTTTGATACATGACCTTTGAATTTCAAATCATGACAACTAACGTAGATCTATATATCACATATATAGTTATCAATTCAAGGATGTTGGTCACGTTGTGGCCCGCGAAGCGAGGCGAGCCGTCGACCATGTGGGCCTTAGGCTGCAATGAGTGCCAGAGGTGCTCATTGCACTTAGAGACTTGCGAAGCAAGGCGATCAGTTGAGGCACGCAGGACTTACGACCTGTACGACTTAGGACCGAAACGATCGCAAAATTACGAATTTAACACCGAACCACGAAACTGAAAAGACACACTTACACACAGCTGGAGAGAGGAAGCCTGTGCGTCAGGTTGCAAGTGAATTTGATGCATATTTGCAGTTTTTTCAAGATTGAAAATCGCCTAAGCGAGAAAAAAAAACGGATGCCGAAAAAACTAAAAAAAAAGGCCCAAAGACGTAAAACTACCCCGAAGGACGTAAAAAATAGCCAGCAGGACGTAAAAAATAGCCCTAAGCAGTCACACTCTACGTAAGCAGTAAGACTTAATCCAAGCCACTAACATTTAACCCAAGGCAGTAACACAACCCAAGACAGTAACACTCAAGCACAAGGCCTATAAACTACACAGGGGGAGAGGCTTGCAATGAGCGCCGAAGGTGCTCAGAGGGCACATAGCCTTGCATTGTGTGGCAAACCGCATTGCTAGCCTTACAATTTTACTCACGTCATTTTTCATGGGCAATTTCCTAGTCACATGAATAGTTGTGAGCAATATGGGTTCTTGCTAACGTTGCAGTCTTGCACCGCGAGCCCGCAGCAACTGCGACCCTTGCAAAGCGAGGCTCGCTTTTGCTTGCAAGTAGCGCCGAAGACTCTCCTTGTGCTGGTGGAGATGAGCACCATAAAAAATGAAAACAAGGCTACATGACCCCTAAACACACAAAGCACCGCCAGTCACTCAAGACTGCACAGCGGGATTTCGGAAAAAAAATACGAGGTCGAAAAACCTGAAACAAGGATACACGACCCCTAACCATGGAAAACACCGCCAGGCACATAAGACTTTTACCCAGGACCCTTCAAGGTACAAAATACACTATTAGGAAGTACGGAAAATGCTCCCGACCCGCTTAACACATACACAATCGCAGCCATTTTACAACACTAACTTGCAACTAATAACATTATCATTCTAAAATGACGATTTACATAACTAAACACTTTGCACCCACGCACATAGCCTATTTATACTGCACACTTGCCACATTGCTGACACTTACACCTCCGCTCATCAACAGTCCAAATGTACAAATATTACCAACATTCCAAATGTATATGTATATATATATATATATATATATATAAATATATATATATATATATATATATATATATATATATATATATATATATATATATACTTATAAAAACAACAGCAGGGGAGAGGCTCTCAATGAGCGCCGAAGGTGTGAGCGGGAGGCTCACAATGAGCACCGAAGATACTCAGAGGACCAAAACATTTACATTGTGTTACCTGCCTTACAATTTTATGACCGTCATTTTTTGACGGGCAATTCGCTAGTCATATATATAAGCCAGCATATTAAAAAAAATGCCAATATAAATTGAATGTTTAGGGAATTCAGAATTACATTTCAGATGTATTGGAAATGTATCACAATATATCTTTCATTCTCATTTGGGATCATTATATGTTTTCTAGTTACTGGGATTTGTTTGCAAGGTTGATATTGGATTAAAGGAAAAAAAAAAAACAGTTGACACCCAATTCAATGGGGCACACTATAGTAGTAAAACAAGCTATGCTCTTTAAAAGCACACATTGAATATAAAATAGCATTACAATTGTCAAATGACTACAATTAATAGAGGCAAATAAAAATAATAAAATAATACTTTTAGGGGGCGCGACTAAAACAGGAAAGAACCAATTGATCTTTTCCCCCGCTCTGGCAGGGTGCTTGGAAACGTTAATCCTGTTGTAACTGAAATAGTATCATTATGTGGTGGCAAGTTTTATGCTTTAACAAGTGTATTTAGCTTGATAATTTTATTTGAAGGCAAAACAATGCAGTCCTCTTTCACAGCTCTACAAAGTAGCAAAAAACTAGCAAAATAACAAAAAGTACCAACTCAAAGTAGTGAAGATCCTGGTTTTCACTAGCATGTGTTTATAAAGTGGCATCTGAATGGAAAGATAAGAAATTTGGATCTATCCCGCTTTGCCTGCGCATTTCTTCTGCAGCACTGACAGCTGCAGTTACAGGTGCCATCCGCCAGAGGGCACTGTGAGTTTTCAGGCGCCGTCAAGTTCCAGGGAAGGCAAAGGACTATTCACCTCTCCAACATGGCGCAACCCGACGGCACTGAATCGACAGCGAGGCCATCGCTATGTTTGGCGCAGGCACTTGGCCCCCCAGGGCCTCGGGCGCGACTCTCATAGCTCAAGGCCTCTTCTGTCGGCGTTACTTATATGCTAAAGATCGGCAGTGCTATCGGTCGGCCGGCGGCAGAACTACAGCTGTCAGATTTTGCGATGGTGAAGAGGGAAAGGACCAGTAATTCTACTGTGACCTATATTTCAATATTGTGTAGCTATTTTCATCCTCCCTGACATTTAGTCACTGTTTTCTGCTAACTATTTATAGTAATAATTTAGCTGCAAAAACTAAAGGCCACAAACAAATCCGGATTTGATTAATTATTTGCTTTAACACAGATGGCGCAATCATTATAAATTGAACAGTTCAAAAAGAGTGATCCATAAATGATTTTCTGCTTGTGGTGCTCATGGACAGGTGATGGGTATGCTGGTTTTAAATGAAAACAAACAATCAAAGACACTATGGCCTTCAATATATGCAAAAGTATCCCATCTTCTTAGGTTTTAAGATCTCATGAGACCAGGTCCCTCATCTCCTTCTGCAATAATATATATGTACAAAAGTGCCATCTTAATTTATTTGTACGGTCTTCAAATAATGTTAAATTCTGTGTGTTTATTGTAACCACTAAGGCCACAGAATGGGCTGGTGCTCTACAAATACAATATAATACTGATCCTCTGTTGCTATGTTGTCTCAGTCGGCCAGTTCCACTTCTCTGGGGGCTGTTGTGTATTTTATAAATAACCATTAATAATAGTAAAAATGAGTACAATAATAAAAAAAAAATAACATGAATCTGAACACACTGTATCACTCCTAAAATAGATAGACTTAGATATATATTATCATGAGGCCACACTCTGTTTGCATGTCAACCTTC
The DNA here is from genome assembly GCA_027410445.1 of Discoglossus pictus. Classification (NCBI taxonomy): domain Eukaryota; kingdom Metazoa; phylum Chordata; class Amphibia; order Anura; family Alytidae; genus Discoglossus; species Discoglossus pictus. Next base: position 500,990,253 of record CM050163.1, on the reverse strand, counting down.
CTTTAAGAAAAGGTCATGCTGACTTATTCTGTTACAGTCGCGTGTGCGTGTACGTCCCCTGCGCCACAGTGTTGAAGTGGTGAAATGTTGTAGTGCAGGCAATGAACTATTTTATTCTCAGACGTGTCGCATCTTGACGGTGCCGAGTTGACAGAGAAGTCATTACTATGTTCGAAGCAGGCCTCTCATAGCTCAAGGACTCTTCTGTTGCCACGCCTTATGAGGCCGGTCGGAGGGGGAAATACGTTTTTTTGCCTGCACTACCTCCTGTTCACCACTGTGGTGCAGCCCACGGTCACGTGCGCACTACTATAAAACAAAATGACCGGTCATGCTTTTTTCTGGAAGAAAAGAAAGTCTTGTCCATACATACCGCAGTTTGAACTGAGAACGCACCTCCCCATGCTCTATCTGGATCAGTTCATTGTAACAGGCAGTCATACTGCTATTCTCCATAAATCTCTGAAACAAAATATATGTTGTTCAATATATAGTAACAACCTTTGTATGTATGTTTCCTTTTGTAATCTCAGTCATACTGCATTGTAAACATTTGTAAACATATTTTCTATCAAACTCCTTCTCTGGAACCTCTTCTTCACCTCGCCCTATGACTGTTGACGTACCCCAGGGTTCAGTCCTAGGCCCCCTCCTCTTCTCCATCTATACATACTTCCTTCCTTGGAACCCCAATAAAATCTTTTGGTTTTCAGCTTCCTCTATATGCAGATGACACTCATATCTACCTCTCAGCACCAAACCTATCCCCCTCTCTTCTAGCACAAGTTGCCGACTGGCTCTCTAGTATATCCTCCTGGATGTCCGTCCACCAACTCAAGCTCAACATGTTTGACTGAGTTACTAATCTTCCCTCCCTCTACTACAGCTTCCACTCCTCAAATATCTCTCACTGTTGACAATGCCATCATCACTCCCACCTCCCAGGCCCATTGTCTTGGAGTTCTACTGGACCCTCTTTCATTATATAGGGAGTTGGGGTTGATGGCCCAACCAGACTCTTTTGGCCTTTGAGGTTATGGGACTTTAGGGCTTTTGAGTACGAGTTAATAGTCAACAACCAGAAGGGGCCCATGAACTTCTGTTATGATAGACTTTGAGGGGGGTCTGAAACCAATAAGGGTACAATTAAAGTAATAAGGCTTTACATGCAATCACTAAAGCTATGTACAATCTCGGAGAATGACCAAAATTTTTTTTTTTTTTTTTTTTACTCATAGCAAGTGGTTGCACATATTTGTGAGCTTACACTAAAAATGAGCAAATGTCATGTAATAGCAGTGCACACTAATCTACCCAAAAATCAATAGGGAGTTACATTTTCCTAGCACTCGCAAACAGTTACACTTCAGGTTTTTTAACGCGCCAAATGTGATTTCTCAGTTATATTTAACACTATTTTCACACATAAAAATATAGTGAGGCCGGGTAACCAAGGTCTTTTGTTAGCGGTTTAGAAGTAAGTGGAGTGTGAATTTGATCTAAAAAAAAATATATTTAATTAAATAAATCTTGTAAAAGCAGTTATATGAAATAATAAAGTCACTTTAACTGCAGTTCTACTATATTATGGTGCTGTAAACTTCAGTTTAGCATACTAGTTTATTGTAGGTCACAGTTTCACATAAACTATTAATCATTTTTTTGTATTTACCTAGGTATGAAAGTGGTACCTTGTTGGCTGTGGGAAAAGCAGGAAATAAATGGAGTGAAGGTCATTCTGATTCTATTACTAATCAGTCAGCCATTAAAGGTATTTTATTTTTACAAAGTAATAATTTCAAATTATATATTTTGTTTATAAAATAATTCAAATGGATAATTCTATTCCTACCTTTGATTCTTATTAAAGGGCAACTGTATTGCTCCAGCCCTCTTCATTAAGCTGTAGTCTAGGGCTAATCAATTGATTTTAACCAAATCCAAAGGGATCCAAATGTACTTGTAAAAATTAAGTCAAGGTCCAGAGTCCACACGGTTTTACTTATACAAACAGAAATATATGAAGATAACTGCATTGAAAATGAAACAGCGAGGATGATCACATAGGGAATGATAAATAGATAAAGGAAATTATTTAAAGGGCCATTGTACTCACTTTTCATCTTCAATAATAGTGAACTAAAATAGGTTTATTATTAAAATTGCATGTGCAAACAGCTACAAAGCTTTAGTCAAAAAATATTAACTCATTAATGGCCACTGTTGTACCCTACACCTCTCACTGTCCAGAGTACTACTAAAAAAGTGAAATATTTCAACTGAGAACATCCAAGCCTTACCAAGAATGCCTAACCAGTGTTTCCTCGGTTGAAATTCGTCCACTTCCTTTCAGAAGTGCTCAGGACAAGAGAGGTGTACTTTGTTTTTTAATTATATTTTCTGGCTAAATCATTTATTTTATATGTTAATGGTGAATTAAAACTAAGTTTAACATGAAAAGTGTTTACATTCATCTAAACAGCTTATTTTATTGAGAATATAGAGACTTTAGGAGTGATATAAAGAAAGTAAAAAAATTATGTGAAGGCTTAGAAGGGACCTCCTTCAGACACTGCCATTTGAATAAAAAAAATGCTTATTTAATTCTTGTAATGTAGTAGTTAACCCTGCTCTAGTTTATGGTGATAATAAATAATAGGAAATTGTATATTAATAACATTCATTTTTCAGCAGTAAAATTATTAAAAGGTCTCTTTAGGCATTTTTTCCATTTATATACATATTTTATCATGGTTAATAATTTTTGTTTCCGCAATGTAAAGATCATGTAAAAAAGTTACACTTCACACACTTCTAAGAAGCCTATTGAGTAACAGATTCTCACTTCTGGAAACTCTCCCTTTCTTTTGTTTTTGTTCATGCCTGGTACCTGCTGGGGAAGAGATTTGAACTACCAGTGTCTCATGATGCTCAGATACACAGCATGTCACTCTCTGCTTGTAGAAGCATTCAACACTGGTAGTGCAAAGCCCCTCCCCGGACCATGTGGCTTTAGGTTCTAGCTATGAAACATGGCTCCCAACATGATAAAGAACGTGAAGAAAGGGGGAGGTTCCAGAAGTGAGAATAAGTTACTTTAACATTAATTAGGGTGCCTAGTAAAAAAAAAAAAAAAAATCTATTTTATATGAATGTTTTGTCTAAAGAGTCTACTTAATGTCACTTACCCTATTGAACCCAGCATTCAGAAGGGGAAGGACCGACATTTCTTCTTGGTCTGAAGCTCTGCAGTAAAACAGAAAGCAACATTTATAGTTAGCAGCATATTATAAATATAGCACGCCCACTAATTACCTCCTCTCATAACCTCTGCAAGATTTGTTTTTCACATTGCACACAATAATTCCTTGCCTTGCTCTGTCAGACTATCTCCTTAAATCTATTCTTTACTTCCACTGGATATTCACAGGGGATATTATGTATTTTGTATCTGGTTGGTTTGATGATTTTCCTCTTTTCTTTAGTTTAATTCTGAACTTTGTAATAGTCTGAGCTGCAGTCAGCTCCAGGTATTGTTTTTTTCTGACTGTATAGAGCTCCTCCATCTTTGGCTGCAAAGTATATAGTCAATTTGATTTCTATATGGTATACATGGACATCACCAGATGGAGAGTGGTCTTGGAGGCCGTTGGAAGAGGGTGTTTACTACGACCAGAGAATTATCTTCATAGAATTCTACTAATCTCTGACCTGCTTCATTCTGTACTCCAAGGCCAAACTTGCCAGTTATTCCAGGTATTTTTTGGTTTCCTACTTTATCATGCCAATCTCCTACGATGATAATAACTTACTTTCTTGTGGCTATATCTATGATATGTTGAATATCTTTATAGAACTGGGCAATTACAGCCTCTTCAGCATCCATGGTTTGAGCATAGACTTGGATCACTGTGATGTTAAATGGCTTGCCTTGAATTCTCATCTGTTTAAGGAGCTTATCACCTTCAGCCTTAATAAACACAATCAGATCTATTATCCTTCTATACCCTTTAGATTATAAGTTTGCGAGTTTTCAATCTTGCCAAGTGCTTTAGGGAAAGCATGGTGTACATTTTAAGCTCAGAGACAGGCCCCTCCTTTTTTTTTTCCTTCCCCCTTCTGACACACCCACAGCTGGGTATCCTCTCGGCTTTGGTCCAACCACTTCATTACATCTGGTGTTACTTTTAGTCACGCTCTGCTCTTCCTCAGTAATGTGGTAGGCATCTTCTGACCGGAGGAGACCATTTTAGCAAGGTTACTGGAGTGGGCTGCCAGTTCCTTCTCCAGTGGACTGCAATTTGTTTGACTTCTCTGCTATGACCTGCCCATCTTTGGTGACCCTACATGGTGTAGCTCACAGCTTCATTGAAGTACACAAGCCCCTTCACCACGACAAGGTAGCAATCACGAACGGGTCACTATTTTAACCTAACTCCATGGGAGTTTCCTAATATTCCCCATGGCAGTCCTGTTGGCTGAAAGGAAGATTCAAGGGTCCCCAATCAAGCAAGAAGGGGACTGATCTCTGTTATCAACATGGATGTGCCCACTTATCCATGGCTAAATATTAAGGAACAGGATATCAATGTTCATCATTGGAGGGTCATCAAAGAGGAGAATATGTTAGTATTTTTTTTTTTGCACCTTTAATTATTTTTTTTATTTTCTGTAATACCTTGTTATTGTAAATTTAATATTTTTTTTGCCTTAATTCATTGGTCGAAGGAGATTTGGAGAATGTTTAATGTTAGGAGTATGGTGGTTCTTATATACCCAAATGGGGGATAGAGTGGTTATGTTACAATGGGAGTCCATAGGGTCCCGTGGAGATTGGTTCCTATGTATCCCATGATATTCTAAGCAGAGTGGTAAAAGGGTTAATACGTGCCATGGTGTTCCATAGGGTAGATTATATATTGGGGCATGCGATTCTATAGTGACCCCCTTGGTCAACAGGGCCCTTGAGGGTTCTTAGGAACCATCATAGGGCATAGGTACTTTGGGGTTCCACTGGAACCCCTTGGGGGACTTTAGATTTGTTTTGTGTCGGTGGGGGTAGGTAAAGGGGTCAATGGTGCTCCCATCCAATAGTACAAGGGGTGGGGGGAAAGGGGGTGATGACCCCTCAGGTGTTGATGAGGTCCTGGGGTATAGGTTTATGGATTATTTACCCATGCATTCAAATTTTATTTATTAACTCCCTCCGTGCCATGGGAGGGAGGATATACACTGTATAGATTGATGAGTAGATTGATATGGGTGGGAGGATAATAGGGCTACTGTAGTGTGTTCACATTAGGTAGTAGGTAGTGTTGGTAGCAATGAGGTTAAATGTAAGGTAGGGTGCGAACACACATTAAGAGCCAGAGAGATATGAGTAAAAACCCCTGTGCGCGAATCCGTAAATTCTATGGGGGTTATTTTGAGGGAGCCATGGAATAGCTCCAGAAACTCTCTTGTAAAAGCTCCCATATGGCCGAATAAGCCTTACAGAAATTCCTACGGGAGCCATGTAAGGGAGCCCTTGCTCACGGTTCTTCTAGTCTCACAATCATACCCTCCAGACTGAAAAAATAAAATAACTTCTTTGCAACTATTTTGTCCAATGTGCTGCTGAACTGCATAATCAACATACCATTGTATACCATTTATATTCTCATATTAACTGTACTCTTTAATTGTATCATATTCATAGTGCATTTAGAGCGAGGTAAAATGTTGTCACTTTGTAAAGAAATGAGAACTTATTGAATATACATTGTAGACTCTTCTGGAAATCCGGACTCTGGAGAGTGAGGATTGCTAGTTTAATATGAGGTCTATAAAATTTACATACATTTGATTGTGGATAAGAATAAAAAAAAAGTCCACCTAGTCTGCCCATCTACTTACCATACTACTTTTGAACATTTCCCCCTAAATATTCCACATTCAAATCTTATAGAAGCATCCTCAGATAACTACATATGTTAATTAAATAAAGAAATAAAAGCAACTTACGCATGTGGAACAACAGCAAGGATTGTAGTGTGTTCTGACGGTTTTGTTGCTCTTATTGATCTATGGAGGAAAATGAAATACAATAAATGAATATGTATCAGACAATAGCAATGTCTGTGTCAGGATGGGCTATTCTATTATGTTGGTGTATTAACCATAACTTTATAGGATTTATGAATGACATGCTAATTAATACATAGATTTTCTGCCAGTTGCAAAGCTAGAGTCTCTTAAAGAGACAAGAATATATTATTAGACTACAATATTTTGTGCTAACTGTCATTATGTTGTCTAAAGTTAAAATAATAAATAAATACAATTTAAATGAACTTGTGTTTTGTTGTTTTGAATAGCATATCCTGCACAGTGAGTCTCTTTCCATTGCTTTTTCATACAACTATGTTAAATGTTTTTTATGTACAATTAAGTGTGGGAAATCATGCTGTCTGGCACGTCATTATACATGTATCTGGTCTTAAAACTCCCTTGAGACAGTGCTATAAAAAAAGCTAAAGAGGTACACACTGTCACGGTATGACTTACAAACAGCACACAAAGCAGTAGTTCTATGGTACATAATTTAAAACTATACAAATATGTTTTTAAGAACAGTTTTTTGGTAAAATACTTTTTATTCACAAGACTGATAACTCACTCATTCTGATGGACACTTACTGACAATAACTGACAACTACTCCATGAGTGTCTGGCTATACTGTTTTCAGTCTAAAGCCAAATGCATCTAAAAATGCTATGCATATGGAGAAGCCAGGGATTAGGTAAGTAATTATGTTAACCAGCCTATGCTAATCCCTGAAAAATTAGTTCCCTTGCTGTAGCCAGTTAGGGCACTTGTTACAGCACCTAGAGCCGTCTCATCCGTAAAACTTGGTTTGGCTGCTCCCTGCACAGATATCTGTTGCGGCTCCAGAGCAAAATTATTTGAATTCATGTAGAACTTTTTTACTACATTACCCATAGAGCACCAAATTAGCATAGGGTTCCTAGTTACTAAATTAGCTCACAAGTTTATTTTAGAATGTGTTAAAAAAAAAAAAAGAGGAATACAAAAAGAAACATTACAAAACGTTTTTCTTGGCATGAAAATGTGTTCTGCAAAAATATATTATTCACTTTTGTTTAAATTGCTTTTGAAACAACATTTGCACTTTGGCAACACCTTTTATAACAACCTTCTTGAGAAAAGTATCTGATTAAACTGTTTCTTTGTTACATAACAAGCAGTAAATTGAGGACCCTGTGCACCCCCCCCCCCCCCCCCAACAAAATGTGCTACCTACTGCCCCACCCCTGGCACCACTCATAAAAGACCTTTTTCCTAAAGCAGCTCCCCCAAGACCCTCCAACTCTGGCACATCATCATAGCATTTTTTAAGGCAGACCTCATTACTCACTGTATGCCTAAACTCTGACCCCCTAAACTCTGCAACACATGGGGAATCCTCTTAAAACCCAGAGGAAACCTTGCCTGGCCAGCGAGACCCTCAGCTAGGCGCATGGGGCCCTGGCGACCATGAGCACCCCCATGGTCATACTTGATACAAGAAGAAGTAAACATTGTGGAAGCCTTGACGAGTAGACAGATAAAAACACCTATGAGGACACCGGATAATGGGTCTGCTGAAGTCTGAAAGTTCAAAAGCTACATCAATTTTTTTTTAGATTTAATTACTAATCGATTAGTAAATAAACAAATAAAACCCTTTAAGTAATTATTATGGCTGTACTCACATGATTTGTTTTATAGCGGTATTAGATACATTAATTACCTGCAAACAGCTTCTGCATCAAGGTATCTTGAATGCCTGTAATCTATGACTATTATTTCATGGTGTTTATCCAGGAAACATTCAAGTGCAGATTCTGGCGTCCGTGCAATATTGCATCTGTATCCTGCTCGATCACAGGCCCACCAGAACCCATCGCTCTGGCTATCTTCTTTTGCAAATATTAGCAGCACCTGAAAATTAGAGGCATACATTCACTCGTATTCTATTTTTTTTTTTATTTCCTGAATTTTGAAGCATTGACGCATTTATTGTAGAACAGTCACTGACAATGAGCATTGTGTTTCATGGGTACATATTTTCTTCAGTGTAACATGAAATATCTAAGTACATATGAATAAAATGCATAAAACTATAATTATATATACAGGAATAAAATTGTAAACCTGGCAATGCTGTTTGCCACACAATGTGAGGAGTTTACCCCTCTGAGCACCTTCGGAGCTCATTGCGAGCCTCTCCCCATGCACTTCAACTATCCTGGTTTGCAATGATCACCTTCAGCGCTTATGGCGAGCACCACAATGTGCGCCTTTGGCACTCATTACAAGCCCCCCCCCCCCCCCCCCCATGTAGTTTAGGGGCCTCGCGATTAGTGTTACTGCCTTGGTGTGTTACTGCCTTGGTGTAGTGTTACTGTCTTGCTTTAAGTGTTACTGCCTAGGTGTAAGTGTTACTGCCTAGGTGTAAGTGTTACTGCCTAGGTGTAAGTGTTACTGCCTAGGTGTAAGTGTTACTGCCTAGGTGTAAGTGTTACTGCCTAGGTGTAAGTGTTACTGGCTTGCTTTAAGTGTTACTGTCTTGCTTTAAGTGTTACTGCCTAGGTGTAAGTGTTACTGCCTAGGTGTAAGTGTTACTGCCTAGGTGTAAGTGTTACTGCCTAGGTGTAAGTGTTACTGCCTAGGTGTAAGTGTTACTGCCTAGGTGTAAGTGTTACTGGCTTGCTTTAAGTGTTACTGTCTTGCTTTAAGTGTTACTGCCTAGGTGTAAGTGTTACTGGCTTGCGTTAAGTAAAACTTCCTTCGGCCTGGTTTTTACGGTCTTCAGCCACGTTTTCATTTTTTTTAATGTTTTTTCAGTCGACATTTTTTTACTCGCTTAGGCAATTTTCAAGAAATTAACTTGCAACCTCACTCACAGGCTTCCTGGCTCTCCCCCTGTGTTGTGTGTGAGTGTGTACGTGAATTTGAGGCATAATTGTGGCTTTTTGGTGGTCTTTCTAGATGCGCGGTTCTGGCCTTGTACATGCTTCGATCCGAAGTCCTACAGGGTTCGCAAGCGTGACAACGATGCAAACGTGACCAACGTTCTTGGTCCACAACTATTATATGTGAATATAGTGGCTATAAAAAGTCTACACACCCCTGTTAAAATGTCAGGTTTCTGTGCTGTAAAAAAACTGAGACAAAGATAAATCATTTCAGAACTTTTTCCACCTTTAATGTGAGCTATAAACTGTACAACTCAATTAAAAAACAAACTGCAATCTTTTAGGTGGAGGGAAGAAATAAAGTTCCAAATACCAGTCAATACTGGCACAAAACCTTCAGGCTTCTGCTAGAAAGCTGAACATGAAGAGGAACTCAATCTTTCAGCATGACAACGACGCAAAGCATACATCCAAATCAACAAAGGAATGGCTTCACCAGAAGAAGATTAAAGTTTTGGAATGGCCCAGCCAGAGCCCAGACCTGAATCCAATTGAAAATCTGTGGGGTGATCTGAAGAGGGCTGTGCACAGGAGATGCCCTCGCAATCTGACAGATTTGGAGTGTTTTTGCAAAGAAGAGTGGGCAAATCTTGCCAAGTCAAAATGTGCCATGCTGATAGACTCATACCCAAAAGACTGAGTGCTGTAATAAAATCAAAAGGTGCTTCAGCAAAGTATTAGTTTAAGGGTGTGCATACTTATGCAACCATATTATTTTATTTTTATATTTTTTCTTCCCTCCACCTAAAAGATTTCAGTTTGTTTTTAAATTGAGTTGTACAGTTTATAGGTCACATTAAAAGGTGGAAAAAGTTCTGAAATTATTTATCTTTGTCTCGTTCTTTTACATCACAGAAACCTGACATTTTAACAGGGGTGTGTAGACTTTTTATATCCACTGTATGTATATATATATATATATATATATATATATATATATATATATATAGACAGAGGGCACAGAGTGGGCACAGAGAGAGGGCAGAGACAGAGGACAGAGGGCACTGAGAGACGAAGGGCACAGAGAGAGGGCAAAGAGAGTGTATGATACCGTCATTTGTGACGGGCAAGTTACTAGTATTATATCACACTAGCGACTTGCCCTTCAAAAATGAGGGAGCAATACAATTTGAAGCCATGGCAATGCTGTTTGTCATACAATGGCAAGCTTTTTGTAGTGTGAGGACCTTCGTCGCTCATTGCGAGCCTCTCCTCTGTTGTACTTTTGCTCCTCTGAGCACCTTTGGCGCTCATCAAAGACAGATATATAGGTCTATATTTTTTAAATATTAATCAATTAATTAGTTACTTAATACATTAATATACTTTACCTATTTGTAAATAATATATCCAGCAATCAATAGCCTGAAGAGCTAACAATCTCTTTTTATTGTCCTGCAGCATATAATGTCCAGTTGGACTGTTGCTGGCCTGAGGAGATAGTTTTATGAATGTGCAAACTGTGTAATAGAAATAGGCTGAGTGCGCGAGGGCAAACAGTTTGTTTATTTGTGTAAAGCGCCATTGTAGATGCGTAATGTTGTTATTTGGAAGTTAGGATTGTAAAATAGCTTGTTTTGTTTATGTGCTACGCGGTTTGCGAGCATTTGCCGTCCTTTGTAGAAGTGTATTTTGTGCCTTGTACGTTCCTGGGTGAAAGTGGTACGCGTTTGGCGGTGTTTTGCGTGGTCCAGGGTCGTGTAGCCTCGTTATCATTTTTTGGGGGCGCCATTTTTTTTCTTAGTTAGCCGATTTTGGAGTGCCGAAACTCGCCCAAATCAACTTAAATTTGCGTTCCACCTCACTCCCAGACGTCCTGGCTGTACCTCTGTGTTGTGTGTGATGGTTTTGTTGTATTGTTTTTTGTGTTTTTCGTTTTTTTTTTCCTTTGCACGGTTCGGCTGTTAACTTCGTATTTTTTCGTATCTTTTTTTTTTCTAAGTCCCGCGTTCGTCAATTGATTGCAGCCTAAGGTGATCATGCGTTTCCTAAGTGTTTGGAGGATAAGTCCTGCGTGTTTCATTGCCTCCACTGCTCGACTTGCAGGTGATGAGCGCCTTCTGCAATCGTCGCCCAAGTGCTGCGAGGTGTAGTGCCTTAACGGCTCGCCTTGTTACGAGAGGCTTGCAGGCGATGAGCACCTTCGGAGCTCATCGCCTAAGTTCTGCGAGTTAAAAAATGGATGCCGAGAAAAAATGTCAAACGTCGAAAACGAGGCCAAAGGACGTAAAAATAGCCGGCAGGACATAAAAGATAGCACTAAGCAGTAACACTTAATCCAAGCCACTAACATTTAACACAAGGCAGTTACACAACCCAAGACAGTGAAACTCAAGCGCGAGGCCTATAAAACTACACAGGGGAGAGGCTTGCAATGAGCGCCTAAGGCGCTCATTGCGAGCCACGTGATGAGCGCCAAAGGTGCTCAGAGGGTCCATAGCCTCGCAAACAGCATTGCTAGCCTTACAATTTTTGACGGACAATTTCCTAGTTATATTATAAATAGGGGTGGATATCTAAAATACATAGGTGCGAAGTAGGCTTTCTAAAAGCTTTTATATGCATGCTTTGGGCATAATGTATTTTTTGTCATCAAAGGATCATTGTAGCCCTATATTTGATGGGTGTGCAAAATGTTTTGAGAATATAAAATATATAAAAAATATAGGTTGTTTTTTTTTTTTTTTTTACATACCATTATGAAATCTACCATTTTGGTGTCTGTTGATCAGGTTCTTGAGGGGTTTGGAAACTTTGAAGGCAGAAAGTAAACAAATCTGCAGAATGGGAAAGCAATATCTAAAACTGCCAGAGCTTTCATTAGTACTATTAGAAAGCTCAGTAGTTTACATGGATATACCCTTTTGACAAAGTTGCAGACAGGATCAACTTAGAAAAGAAAATGGATCACTCCAGTAATGAATAATTGAAGAAAGTAAAGATTGTTTTCAATTACTTTGTTTTCTAGAAACATTTTGCCTATTACTAAATTGAATTATTAACATAAACAAAAAATGTAGAAAACAATTTGACCAGAGTTGTCCTTTAATTATTTCAGCTCACTAAATGAAACCTAAACGGGCAGCTACAATAAAGTATCAAATCTTATTTCTGTGTGCATGTGAAAAGTCAACAGGCTTTTATCTGGGTCCCGCTGTAGTCATGGTGTTACCATGTGAAATTCAGCATGTTCAGTCTAGAGGGGAACCTGCTACACATTTTTTACCTTATCTTGATATATGCAATATGTTGGCTAGTGAACAATAATTAACATGATTAATTGTGTGATCTCACCTTGATCAGAAAATAATCTATGGTTACGCAAGTAAATAAAAATGTATGTCAAGGATACAGTTAAGTTTCTCTACAAATATATATATATATATACATATACATATACACACAGAGACACACACACAACCATATACATACAGTGGAATGTACTGAACCAAATTAATATAGAATTCTTTTTTTTTCCATAGGAATAAACTAAAATTGGAATAATCCATTCCCAGACCTGATACATAAATGAATACAAATTTTCGGTGATGGCAGAATTGGAGAGGAGGACAGGAATTATTGTTTAGAAGGGGAGTCACTTTCGATGTGCATTGTTGTATAATTTTTTTAATTCTGTGACATAATATATATATATATATATATATATATATATATATATATATATATATATATATATATATATATATATTATCAGATTATTGCAGTTTATAGAGATACCTTATTATTGGATAAACATATCATGTATATCTTTGCGATGTTCGTAACGTTTGCGATGTTGATAACACACTTGCAGCCCTCGGGGAGAGGAGGCACAGGAGAGGGGGGAAGGAAGTACAGGGGAGAGAGAGGGGGAAAGGAGGTACAGGGGAGAGAGAGGGGATAAGGAGACACAAGGGTGGGAGAGGAGGAGGGAAATGAGACACAAGGGAGGGAGGGGAGGGGGAAATGAGACACAAGGGAGGGAGGGGAGGGGGAAATGAGACACAAGGGAGGGAGGGGAGGGGGAAATGAGACACAAGGGAGGGAGGGGAGGGGGAAATGAGACACAAGGGAGGGAGGGGAGGGGGAAATGAGACACAAGGGAGGGAGGGGAGGGGGAAATGAGACACAAGGGAGGGATGGGGAGGGGGGGAAATGAGACACAAGGGAGGGATGGGGAGGGGGGAAAATGAGACAAAATGAGACATGAGGGAGGGGGGAATGAGATACAAGAGAGGCGGAAGAAATAAGACACAAGGGAGGAAGAGGAGGGGGAAATGAGACACAAGGGATGAAGTAGACAGGGGAGAGACTCGCAATGAGTGCCAAAAGGTGCTACATTTCGTGGCAAACCGCAATGCCAGGCTTACAATTTTATGCCCGTCATTTTTGATGGGCAAGTAGCTAGTTCATTTATAATGACGAGCATTCAAGAGATAACCTCCCTCAAGTCTGAAGATTATATATATATATATATATATATATATATATATATATATATATATATATATAGTACATTTCTGTTTACATTTGAATGTCTAAAATAAGTTAGAAAACATATTTTGTGCTCAGAATTACAGGAAATACAGTTATCCTACTGTATTCTTTGAACCTGGGCAGGGACAAGCAAATGTAGTATGCCTGCTGTATTACACAGCTTTAAGTAAAGCCCAGGATGGGTTATGCACAAGCCAGGAAACATATAGATGTGTATATGTGTTGGTCTGTGTGGTTAATTAATAATGGGAGTGAGTTAATCTACCAATTATTAACATATTGTACAAATCTTACACATTGCTGTGGCGTGAGTGTATAATAGAGATAAATGTCATTTTTATTGTACACGAATAGACTACATTCACACTCTGCATTTGAACTGCCATGTTAATTTGTATTTATCTTGTCCTTTGCTTTTTCAATATGAAAATACTTTGGCATCCTTTCAATACTTATAAAACAAGCCACCATTCACCTGCTTCTGGTTTGTTAAAGAATATCTCCATGGTAATGGTGCTTTGTGACAGAATTAATACAATCTCCAGAGACGCACTGAACTCTGTGACCTGCGCAACTGGGGAATCCATGTGTTAGAGCCCAAACATGTATAAAATAAAATGTCCTGTATCATAAAAATACATTTAAAGACTAGAGGCTACTGTTAGCTCCTTGACAGATGGTTCATCAGACAGTCCCACCAATAATACTTGTTTTGTTATTTAAACTAACACAGGTTAACAAAATGTCTGCTTAGTGTGGTGGAAATGTAGTTGTGAAGTACATGCCAGCACTCCATCAACTTTCAAAATTATATATATATATATATATATATATATATATATATATATATATATATATATATATATATAAATATGTACAAAGGAATAGTACATTAGTGATTCTATTATAATGTCTAAAAATAAGTTGATAAAAACGTATTTCCTGCTCAAATTTCTCAGAAATACAGTATATGGGAATACTTTGCGGGACATGCAAATGAGGCCACATAATGCACCATCACTCTGTCAATCCAAACCATCTTAAACATGGCTCCTTTTAAGCATATGCTTACTGTATTTCCCAGTTTTAGGCAGACTGCAGTGCATATACTGTATTTCTGAGAAACTTGAGCAGAAAATAGGTTTTTATCAACTTATTTTTAGACATTATAATAGAATCAGTAATGTACTATGCCTTATTTGTACTTATGTACAGGGTAGGGCTTCTATCACTCTTAGCCCACCATATGTGAAACAATTGCTGTATATATATATATATATATATATATATATATATATATATATATATATATATATATATATATATATATATAAATTCAGAAATTTTAAATTCAGGCAAGTAAAGATGACGAGACCTCACAGAAGAGACATTGATAGACTTCATGATAAATTAGAGAACTAATTTGTATGATTTTTATGAAGCCATCAATTATGTTTTAATTTTCCCATTTAATTGAATGTATATGAAAGAAAGATCAAAAAAGGTGTGGATTAGATAAAGAGGTTTTTTGAGTGCTTTGTTTGAAATAATTTTGGTGATGTGTTTAGTAGTACATGGAAGAATTACTCATGCCTCTCTTTAACAAAACTCACACAAAGCACCTGTAAAATGTAGCGGACCCCTCAGATAGTATCTATCCCTTTAAGTTACGAAAATATATGTGAAGTATATAGTGATACCTTTTATATTGGACAAACATATTCATAAATATATGACAAGCTCTCCAGAGCTCTCAAGTCCAGAGCTATACTGATATTAGATTCCATTTGAAACCTAGAAATTACAGGCTTTCGGTCTGTTCGGTCAGCTGTGAACAAGACTCCATGAGTGTATTTGCAGGTCATAGGGAGTAAGGAACCATAAAGCTGTAAGGAGACAGACACAGACCAGAAGGAAACCAGTGGGAAAAAAATCATATCAGAAATACAGAAGGTTATAAGAAGTTAAGAAAATGCAACAAAAATTCCATATATACATTCAGTCCCGTATTTTTTGCATTAAAGTGTGTTATTTTCATTTTGAATGTCTTTCTTTTGTGTGTGTTTTTAAAATGACCTCTGAGTATTTTAATTTTCAAGTTCTGGATGGAGTAGTTATTTTGTGAAAAATGGGGTTCCACTGGCGTGCAGTTCCTGTCTTCATTGTGATTTCTGATGGAGAGTCTGTGCAGATTCAACCTTAAATGTAGCTTCTGGCTGGTTTCACCAATGTACCATCCTCTCTCACATGAAGTACATTGTATCATGTAGACTACATTGGATGATCTGAATGAATATGACTATCTTATGCTAAAGCTCTTATTGTTATGCATGGCTGTGTCCTCTTTGCAGATGTGTTGACATTTTTTTCAGCAATTGTTGTTGCAGGGTTTGGTGATGTTCTCTGTGGTGCTGTTTATTGGCTAATGCAGCCATATGCAGTGGTATCTGATAGCTTGACTATAAAATGATCACTTGTTTGGTATGGGAGGGGTGAAAACAAGAGCTGTGGACATAACTACATTTGTCTGTAGGTTTCTTATACACAGATGAGTGAAGTTTACAATTTGTGATGGATATGGAAGTGTCCAAAAAGTTCCCCTGTTCAGCAGAGTAACCCACGCATAACAATAAGAGCTTCAGCATCAGACGGTCATATTCATGTACATCATCCAATGTAGTCTACATGATACAATGTACTTTATGTGAGAGAGGATGCTACATTGGAGAAACCAGCTAGAAACTACATTTAAGGATGAAAAACCACTCCATCCAGAACTTGACAATTAAAATACTCCGAGGTAATTTTAAAAACACACACAAAACAAAGACATTTGAAATGAAAATGATAACACACTTTGATGCAAAAAATACGGGACTGAATGTATATATGGAATTTTTGTTTTATTATCTTAACTTCTTATAACCTTCTGTATTTCTGATCCGATTTTTTTTCCTCTCTGGTTTTCTTCGGGCCTGTGTCTCCTTACAGTTTTTTGGTTCCTTACTCCCTATGACCTGCAAATATTTATGACCCGGTTTCATTTTCTCTGTACTACACTCATGAAGTCTTCTTCACAGCTGACTGAAGAAAGACATTTTTTTTCTTTTTAAGTTAAAAAGCCTATAATTTCTAGGTTTCAATTGGAATCTAATATCAGTATAGCTCTGGGCTTGAAAAGAGAGGAAGCTCTCGAAAGCTTGTCATATATTTATGAAAATGTCCAATAAAAAAGGTATTACCATATACTGCAATACTCTGATTATTCATCTGGATTACTGGACACTCACGGCTACCTCACCCTTCATTAATATTAGCAACGGTGCAACAATAGCTAGACAAATGTGTGCTCTTCATACTCATAGTTTATCTACCTTCTGGGTATGTAACTGGCTACACAGCACCTGTGTGCTTGGCAGAGGATTGCTATTTGGATAAGTTAGTTGTACTAGGCACATATCCAAAAGATAAAAGATGAGCGCGAAAAATGGCCCCTGGCAGTAATAATATTCTAGGAAAGTAACAAGCATGGATTTCTATTTAAATCCAAAATGACTATACAGTGTAAAATAAAATCCAGCAATCAAGTTGTTAGGGTCCTATAAGTTTTTTGAAGAACTATACTTGAAAACAGGCAAAATGTTTTTAGAATTGAATACAGATAATGTGTTATCCTTTTACATGAAGTATCTGCAGTGGTAGCTGCCAATTTGGTTTCTCTTGTTTTACTTCCTGAGCTAGGAGAAGACTTTGAATGCAATAGAATACTCTATCTGCACAATGGAAATGTGACAGCTACAACTACCAGTGCTATCAATATGATTAATGGCAAGCTCATTATAAAATGTATTTTATGTATGAAAAATCAGTGTTCTATAGTGTAAAAGTGTGACATAATGAAATTGTTTTCTCCTCCTCTGTCCCTATATATTAAGAGAGACAAGACTAATGAGCCTTTTGTATTGTAGACTGCAGCAAATTTGTGCTTTTGTTCTCGTTTAATTGAATGCAGATCATATAAGGAAATATAGCAGAAGAGTCCTTTGTTTACACTTCGTATGAAAACACATATTTTATCTGTTTGTGTTGTTTTTCTGGTAATCTTGGAAAGGGGTTTCATTAAAGGCTATGCAAACTATGGCATCACAAGCTGAATGTGGCAATACTCTCAGACTGAGATTTAATGGGAATTAGAAAACACTTACCTGAATAGGATCCTGTGTCAGTCTCATAGGTCCAAGCCACAGTTCTGTTGTTGATACCTGCTAAAAGAAGATTGTATGAGGTTTTACAATTGTTCATACATTTGTGTAAGATTTCACTTTAGATTTTTAATTAAATAATACATACATACACACTATACAGGCACACACAGCTATATTGAAAGGAAATGTAATTAGGTTTTTACTTAAAGCAACATGGAAGGGTTCTGGATTTCACTGGGAATATAATATATCTATGTATCTATTTAATCTATGTACTATATTGTATTAAGAAATGCTTTTAAGTGCTTTTATTTTTGCTTAAAATCACGCACATTGTACCTGTTTGGCTAATTAGAAACATTGCACTTCACATTCTGTATATTCATGAGCTACAGAGGCAGATCCAATCAGTGACTCTCTCTGGCATTTTGCTGAATTTTGTCACTAACTGATTACTATGAGACATTGCACACCCTATATTTAAAAATACAGGTGGTCCCCAGGTTAAGGATTAGATGATGAATAATAATAGTAATAATAACAACAGCAACAACACTTTAATGGCTCATATGTGGTAATAATAATGCAGCATAATAATAATATTCCTGTACTGTAATAATAACTTACATAAAATATTGCGCTCTTTCTTTTAATTCAAACAAACAGAACATAAAAAGTTTTGAGAGCCTGTTCTTAAGTAGGGCAGTTTGTAGACCAGGGACTGCCTATATAGCCAAAAATATGTAGGTGGCCAGACTATCTTTGTATCAAAATAATTATCTGCCCTTCTTCCCTAATAAATTAAGACACCCTTATTACTCCATCTTGTAGAGGGACCCTGATCTGTTGTAGTCCCCAAGCTTTTCACCTGCTGCACCTACTGCAACATTGTACACTAAGTACATTTGATTCTAAACTCAAAAACAGGGCCCTCCATTCTTTGTAAGGTGTTAAGTTTGTTTATGTCTTGTACTCAACCCCCTGTACAGCGCTACGGAATATGTTGGTGCGATATAAATAAAGATAATAATAATAACATTCACCAAAACTAGGCATCCAGAAGACGCATTCTTTTTTTTTTTACGAATTAAAAACTGGTTTAAAAAAAAATGTCCTTGCTTAATTATGTTATTCGTCAAACTCACATTTTTCAAACATATAGTTTCTCAAACAGATTTCTTATTGTTTGAGTATTCAGTGCTTGTTTTTATATGTGGAGGAATAATGGAGAATAATGTGAGCTCTCCAGTTCATTCAGCAGTTGTGCGCTTTATCCCATCCACTCCACAGAATACATGACCTTCCATTGAAACCAAATTTTAGGGACGGCTCTCTAAAACTAAATTACATCAAAATGACCGTCTGCCACTGCATATGTGGTTTTATCTGAAAACAGGTTATGCAACAGGGCAAATAAAGGGAAAGAAGAACAGGCATCGTTGTTAAATTAGCCAGACAAGTGGCAACAGTTCTAGAGGGTACTTTTGTATTCTCTGTGTAAAGAAACGGTCCTGAATGATGGAAAAATCTACTAAAAAGAGTTCACTGGGTTGAACCTACTCACCACTGAGATTTATATTCATTAGGTTTCCGTCATTACCAGCTTTACTGAAAGCAATTGGATTTGCAGGAAGTATAAACTTAATAGGTGAAAGACAATCTCTAAAACAGAGGTTCTCTGTGGACCGCCATTTCCCTGGTGAGTTTTATTCAGATGAACCACAGTTATCATGAAACCTAATTTAAATATATATATATATAATAAAGACACTTAAAAAAAAAAGTAAAAAATAATATTTTATGGTTTAAAAGTAAACATGCTACACTCCAATGGTATAAAACATTTGAATTGAATTTCATGGAATGGTTTACAAGGACTAATCAAAGTTATCCAACAGAAATTTTCAAGTGGTGCTTGGGAAAAAATCGTGCTCTACTCCTCGAAAACCTGGAAATAAGTGACACAGACTGCGGACAACTCAATGATCTGTTCCCCCACTACTTTGTAACCATCCTTCTAAAGTAGGCTTGTCCAACACAGATCTTTTTGGGTTCAAAAAATCTGTATTTACATGATATTCAACTGTCAGCAATGGTAAATAAATGAAACTGAATGGTATAGTTTTCAGAATATCACTGGTGCAGAGTTGGACAATCCTGTTCTATAGATTGGTAGGAAATACACCTACAAATAAAATGCTCAGAATATCACAATAAAGGTTCTTACCCAATCTTCAAAAATACTATCCCTAATGATATTCTGGGTTTGATGACTTAAAAGAGTCTTCAGTTAAGTCTACAAAATACAAAGCCAGTGTAATGGCCCAACTTTTGTAGAAAGGATCACTATAAAAATATTTGTAAATTAAAAAGAAATTACACTGAAAAAAAACATATTATCCCCTCATATTTAGACTGGAGCACTTCTAGTGACTTTTTTTTATAAGAAAAATAAGTGCAGTGAGTTTTCTTGGGTTCTGTCCGTAAAGCCGTGCAGTAATTAGGCAACTGTTTATCCTGATTTTTACTAGTTACAAGTTGAGACAGATGGACCGTTACAGTATTTCTTTAAATTATTGATGCAAAACAAATGATTTATTCCATTTCAGCCAGTACTTGGCAAAAATAAATGCAAGCAATGATCTAGACTGGGATAAGCAAGGTTGGTGGAGAAGAGAAGCAAAAAGACTGTCCATAAGTAAATCAATTAGAATCACTGATACAGTGAGTGACTCAAAGGTGCAGAAGAGAATAACAACCACAGAGAATACCTAAAATCTTGTCCTGTGTGTTCCTTCACATTACCTAATATACAGAAATATAACCGTAAAATTAAATTGTTGAAAAAATAAAAAAAATATTTAGACAGCCCATACCTTAGTCAACATTGTTTCTACTCCTGGAGAGACACCCAAATGATTTGGTTTATATGTATAGGACACATTACACTTGTTTCTAGTAGCAACTCCAGCCATTCATGCAAAATCAACCTATTGGGTGTTCTGTATTAGTGATCCATCCTGAAGCTGACATTTTTATTGCTATTCATTACTACTTGCTTTTTTTTATTTTTTATGTTAATAGAACAAATACCTACATTTTTGAACATGCATGAGATTATTATAATATTATGTTTAATATGACTCCTATTCCAGATTGAGGCATTGGAAACCCCCAATGCCATTTCTTTAATATCAGTTATTTTATTAATCCAAATGAATAGGAGATTTGGGAAGCTTAAAGGACTATTGTAAGTGCTTTTCATAATAAACCTATTTTTTAGTTCACCAGTAACTGTGCATGTATTTTGAATGTTAAACAGCAGTAAAGATTTAGACAGAAAATATAATCTAAATACACAGTTTATCTCATTAATGGATGCTGCAATAACCACCCCCATCTCTCTTTTTCCTGAAGACAAACATTTCAATTGGGTTGTGTACGTACTTTGGAGATGCAGGGGTTTAAGGAATCGCAGCTATATTCCCCTTATACTACAGTGCATTCTACACATTACCAGATCTGCGTAATTAATGTTATCTTGGTTGAAAAATATCAGATTCAGTGTCTGCTAGTCTCAGCTTTCTATAAAGGCCAATGTGGGGAGGCAGCTTTATATAGTAGGTAGTACAAAATTTTGAGGCACAAAGATATACCAACACAATTATCTCCAGGGCTGTATACTTATGGTGTTAAACTTGCTGCCAAGGAAAAACTGTTCATGTTGTGTCCTCTTATTTAATCAGATTGTTGTTAACCCCCCCTCACCCTTGACGACCTAATGAGGGTGGAGACATATAGCTCAAGTTGCTTCCAGCATAATGATAAGAGAGTTATGAAATATTACTATTTTTTTATCTCTAGACTTATAAACCTGTAGTGCAGCATTTAGAGTGTGGTGCCTTGCCCACCCATCCTACATTATTATTATTATTATTATTATTATCATTTATTTGTATTGCGCCAACATATTCCGTAGCGCTGTACAGGGGAGGAGAACAAGGAAATATACAACATACAATATTGACAACAGCATGGATGGCCCTGTTTTGAGCTTCAAATCTTGTAAAAGTGCTTTTTCACAAAGCACCCCACAAGATTAGACACTCGCCACTTACAATCTAAGGCCCTCATTCAATTGCAATTTGGCCAATTGAATAAGGCTCCAAATAAGCACATAGCATATTATTTTTAAAGAAGTTTTTAGTTAGTAAACATCTACCCAAAAGCAAGGTTTTAACTAACTAAAAACTTCTTTAAAAAAATATACTATGTGCTTATTTAGAGCCTTATTCAATTGGCCAAATCGCAATTGAATGAGGCCCTAAATATGTGCTAGATGAACGGTGTGTAATAAATCTAATCTACTAATCTACAGTTTCACAGCATTTTTTGCATTTTCTCCTTTTAAAAATGACCATGAGTGGTTTTAGCCCCAAAGTGTCTATGTAAGGATGCATTTAAAAGGAACACTTTAGTGGTAATATGAAAAGTACTCTAAAGATATACAGCATTATTAAATTGCAATTCGGACAATTGAATAGGGCTCTATATAAGCACAGAGCATACTAAAATACTAACATTTTCTGTAAAAAAAAAAATATGCTCTGTGCTTATATAGAGCCCTGTTCAACTGGCCGAATCACAATTTAATAAGGCTGTAGGCCAGGGAGGAGTGCTTTCTAAATTGCCGTATCAGAGCTACATTACCATAGTGGGTAGCAACTAGAAAGAGTATATTTACATTTAGAATGTAAGCTTGCGAGTTTTCAGTCTTGTAAGGTGCTTTGGAAAAAGCACCACGCACACAAGATTTTAAACTCAAAGACAGGGCCTTCCCTGTTTGCCTTATTTCTTGTATTGTATATTTTTTATTTGTTCTTAACCCCTGTATAGCACTTCGGAATATGTTGGCGCATAACAAATATCCGATAACAATTTTAAAAAAAGTAATACATGGCTAGCAGCTCAGGTTTCACCATTGTCTCAATTCGACACTTCCCCCTGGGCATCTCCATTTCAGTCAAAAAACTTAATTCAGGGGTGGAGAGATGCAGGCTTATAAGGCATGATTAAAAAATAGTAATTGTTTAAATACACAGTAAAAGTGTAATATTTTTTTCTTTTTAAGCCCTACCTATTATTTAAAGAGTTCTGTATATGTTCACAAAGTGGTCCTTTAAAATGCCACTGAAGTTCTTCTTCAAGTTAGACAGCCTTCAAAAAGTATATTGATAATGAACGGACTCAATAACATATTACCTTCACAGCACTTCTGTGAATCCCCCATCCAACCAAAAGAAATATATATTTTTCATGTTTTCTTTGGAAATGCAGGTATTATTTCCATTTTCTGGGAAATATCTATGTATGCATACTATTCATGTGCAAATGTATATGCAAATTAAACCTCAAACACGAGGATTGCAAATGTCTTTAGTATATACGGTATATTGCAGTACATTTCTAAAAGGACAATTAGAAATGAAATATTCTTGGTTTCCTCCAACAAATGAAAATATGGAGATTTTTTGAATACTAGTAAACTCATTCATACATTATCCGAAACCTTAAGAGGTATTCCTAGAAAATGTTTACTAGGCAAAGCAATTACTGTACCATAGCAACACAGCGCCAAAGGACTTTTTACTATGCATGTACCCCTCCTGACTGTTATATAGCACAGAGATGCATTATAGTACTGTATTCTACAAAAAGAACAGCTTATATTCATTAGGCCGGGGATCAGCAACTTGGCCTAGAGATTCATTTCTGGCTCCTCTATTATGGTTGAGAATTGTATGCAAATGCATATTTTTATTGAACTTGCATATATTAATCAAAATTTGCAGTTTTGCATTTCATAGCTAGTACATATAGCAAAAACCTGATTGTGCATATTTGTAATATTAATTAACATTGAATTTCTAGTACGTAATCTGTTCCAAATATTGCTTTTTGTGGTTATAATATGGGAGAAGATAATCCATATTTATGAGTGACAAGCAATAAAAGGAGGCAAATTAGAATTTGGAGAAAATTATCTAATTTTAACAGAATTTAGGTAGTATTTAATATTTAAAAGATGTAACTAAATGTATTATTTGTAACATTTTTAAAAACATGAAGGGGTAGACTATTCTGTCATTTAAAACTTTATTTTTTTATTTTCTTGGATACCCTACAATTTATTTAAGTTTCCAACATGTAAATAGTATTTTTACCCCCATTTAAAATATATAAAAATGTCAGTGAGGTAAACCAGCAACATTTTAAGTGCATACGTTAGAGCATCTTTTTAGGTATATTTGCATGCATACAGTTTTAGTCCTCCTCAAATGTAACAAAAAAATCAATGCTAGCTGTGAATTCAGGTCTGTGTTTGTTTGCTTATTTGATTTGAAGGCAAAATGAACCATAACATATAAAACATGTCAGTGTGCAGTTCATCAAAGGGTATTTAAATTATGTAAATGGTCTTGTACAGACTCTTTTTGGCATCTCTAAGATTTCCCAGATTGGCTTTAAATGTAAAAGGTTGCAGAGACCAACTAAATAAAGTGTTACGTAGCTTAGACAGAAGAAAAACAATTAAAAGGCTCATTTAGCCGACCCATTCCATCTACCTAAAAAAAAAGTATATCCTAGTAATTATCCCAGGCAAGATTGTCGAATACAAGTGAACATAATTGACTTTGCTCATGTATTTTAAAAGCAGATATTAATTTATATCAGTATTAATATATATCAGATTGTAGTCATGTATGTCTTTATGTACCCTTTGGCATTGAAGTAGAGAAAATGGAAACCAGTCTGTGAGGCACAAGGAGCGGCTCTGAGCAATCACAGAACTCATAGAAAACAAAATATCATCGTCTCCACCTCTTCACATGATTAAGCAAGAGTAAATAAATTAAAGACAAAATATAGTTAATTGACAGAGCCTCCATCCTCATTATCTATGCATCATCTTGTCATAAAGCTTCAAGGCCTGTGTAAGCAACAACTAAAAATGCCAATATCAGTAATTTTATTTTTAAAAAAAACAATTAAACCCTGTAAGCCGACGTTTCTAGCATCATTTAAAAGATTATATTTGAATCATTACAAGAGTGTTATTTTTTGTATGAGTATTAATTACTAAATATAGTCATTATAGGCTTGATTTCTTCTCCGCGGTCACCATGCATTACAAAAAACACAGAGAGGCAATTCCCATCGGATAACAAAACACAATTCACATGAGTCCCTGTGAGTCTTTCTTTTTAATTCACTGATTAAATATAGGCAAATCAGAAAGTGTTCTTTTATCTGCCTGTTTTAGTGTTAATTTTGTTGTTTAGTATAGATAAATAGATTTTTTTTTACATAGTTTTGGACTACAGTAGCCCTCTAAACACAGCTCTGGTTTCGATACATACTGTAGCAGTTTTTAAAAATGTAAAGAACATTAAAGTCACCTAAGAGAGCAAGTTGTTAATGGATTTGGATACAACATTAGTACTGGTTTGTTATAAGAACCAATAGCTGTATTCAATTAGCTACTAGCAAATACCTTGAACTCATAACATTTGGCTTTGGGGGTTTAAAAAAAAAAAAATATATTTATATGCATTGTATTGACTTAAAATTCCTCTTAATATTGCTTCATATTCAGCAAATATTATTTTATTGGCTCTAATGAATTCTTAAGTGTGTATTAATTTACGTATTGGGCAATTGAATCAGGCCCCAAGCATCCAGTTTCACGGGGTGAAACAATACTGTCCGTGCTGGTTTAGGAGCCTGGGGTATTTATTATCTCTTGCAGTGTCTGAGGATGCCTCTCTGCCCCATTCTCACTATACAACAAAACAATCACAATGCAACACCTGGTTCCAAAACACACAGCGGTCAGAGATAATGTACAGACAAACAAACGCGTGGGCCATTATCTCATAATAACATGAGTATCCAATTAGGCATATTATTACACAGAAACAGGTGTAATTAATACATACTCTTTCATGTCGGAGTGCTTGGATGAGTTACTATCACACAGCAGTTTTGTTTGCAGTCGCAGACTGCAGTAACAGAGATAACAGCCTAGATAGCCAGTTGAGTCAGAAAGTAGGGATTTCCACTGCAGCGCTCTTAATTAAAGCAGCACCGCAATTCCAGTAAGAAGACACTTGTTTGTCTAGCATATGTGTGTGTTTGCGTCGCTCAGTTGTATCCGACCCTCTATCACCTCATCCACCCCAACACACCATGCTGATCCATGGCAGAGATACCGAGTACCAGTTCCTTCTCCAGTGGGCCACAGCATACAGCTCCTGGTATTCATGGGTGGTCTCTCATCCAAGTACTGACCATGCCCAACCCTGCTTGGCTTCAGGGTGGTGTGACCTCTTAGTTCCCGGACTTGAATCAAACCCAGGTTGCAGTGGTGAAAGCGCCAAATCCTAAACACTGGACCACCAACAAGGACCCCCTTGTCCAGTATATACCTACAATATTTAAAGGTAAACCTAAAACATTTTGGGGGGAACAATTTAATTTTCAAAGACTGTGTTCAATAAAGGAATCCATGTTGTGTTCGTTTAGCTCTCAGGATGTGATGTAACAATGTGGGTGGGGTTTTGTAGTTCTGAGTGGAGGGAGTGGTGGGAACAGGCAGAGGCCCAGAGCTTTTGTTTGATAACTGGATAATGTGGAAATTGACATCATACCCCTTCCCTCTTCACTGGCACAGAAGCAGAAACGATGCATCACTCACAGCAATCATATCTCTCCAGAAATGTAAACGCCCCTCTCACTCACACACACACACACCTTCCACCAATGTAGCATGGATCCACCAAAGTCTACAGAGGCATCAACATCTATTGTTTTTTAATAAAGTTTTCCTGACTAATTATGTTCTTAGTCACACTCAAAGTTTTCAAACATATACAGTATTTTTAGATCATTGTGCAGTGGTCCTTTAAAAATAAAAACAACCTCAATGCTGGCTTCATGTTCTGTTATAAACAAAAAATACTAAGTCAGAGGCGCTCATCAGAGAACAAACCAACCTTAATAGGTTAGTTCTATGGCCATGATACGCCACTCTGAGAGCAACCTCTTTTAGCTCACTTGCGCCCTTCACAGGGAGAAATATCCTGTAGTATATCAGTCTGGTCTCACTCACTAGAGTGACCCAGCCCCGAAGTACCAGGCAATTCTACCCTGAAGACGAGAAACAGCAAACCACAGACGCGTTTCGGCCTTTATGGGCCTTGTCAGTGAGGAAATACCGTTCTCCGATGAGAGCCTCTGACTTAGTGTTTTTGTTTATGCAAATTACCCTTAGGGTTTAGTCCAGACGTGGACCCCTTGCTCACTGTGCCTTAGGGAGTTCAGGTGCACCTCACTGACGATGCCCATAAAGGCCGAAACGCGTCTGAGGGTTTGCCGTTTCTCCTGTTCAGGGTAGAATTGCCTGGTTATACAGCAGGGCCATTACAGTGGCCATTTTTTTTAAAAGAAAATGGCAAGCTAGGTGACCTGACTTCAGAATAAATAAAAGTATGTTTTTTTTTAGTCAGCAAATGTAGCTTAATGGACCACTGTACTACATTAATGACTACGGTTAGGCGTTTTAATTGCCGCCTTGCAGTTTCTATTCACCTTCAAGAGTTAAATGCCAAACATATATGTTCATGATTAGATGGCTCCTAGCCATATAAAGCTGTTCAGATAACACTTATTTTGATCAAATGCCCTTTTTATAAAGTCATTATCTGCCATTCACATCTAATAAATGAAAATCCTTCTTTTACTGCTGGAGGCAGAGGATCCCTACTCTGTTCTGGGCCCCAGTGCTTTGCACCTGCCATGCCAATGATAGCTCTGCCACTGGTTCTTAAGTTGATCAGATCAAATTTCTATAAGCATGATCATCTTCCCTCGATAAATTGAGAGGCTCCCTTTACGACCAGGCTGTGGCCAGTAACCGAGGTCCCTTATGCTGTTGATCAATATCCTAGAAATGGGAGACAATTTGGAAAGCACTGGAAGAGTCTATCTGCTGCTAGTGCATTAATTAGGTGTAATGGTATGCTTCTGTTTGTTCTATTTTATTTTCTAAAAACATTTGCCTATTAAGTCTGGATATACAAACAAACATACAAACAGATTCACCACGGTGGCCCTTCCCAACCTACCACCCAAAGTTTCCATAGGGAGGAGGGGAATAATATTAAGCAAATACATTTATATTACATCACCCAAACCTATACTGGTTGCTGTTCAGAGGCAAAAATTTCAAACTGTGCTGTCTCATTATGAACTCATATGAAGCAGTGAGTAGTAGAGGCTGTGATGAATTAGTTAAGTATATTTCATATTTTTATATATGAACTAGCGACTTGCCCGACAAAAATGACGGCAATAAGATTGTAAGGCAGGTAATGGTGTTTGGTTGAGAGATTAATTTTGTTGGTGTTCCAGGATTCTTCGGCGCTCATTGCGAGGCTGTTTATTGTTTGTGTGCTATGAGCATTGTTTTGTTTTGCTAATGAAATTATTTTCGGCGGCCATTTTTTTCTCGCTTAGGGTATTTTCGGGTGTCTAAACTCTTCTATTTCGACTTAAATTGAGATGTAACTTCAGTTTTCAAGGTCCTGGGTGCCCCCCCTTGCTGTGGGTAAGCTTTTTATGTATTTGTTGTGTGTATTTATTGTGTTTTTAATGTTTTCAGGTGCGCGGGTTTCGGGCCTTAAAGTCGTATTTTTGCGAGGTCGTAATGTTTTTTTTATAAATTCCGCGTCTCATATTTGTTTCTCGTAAGTCTGTAAATTTTGCGAGGTCCGCAGTTGCTGGCAAGGAGCGCCTTTGGCGCTCCTTGCCCGCAACTGAGGCCCTCGCTTTGTGAGCCCGCAGCAACTACGTCGCAATGCGAGAACGCAGCGTTAGCAACAACCCGCTTGCTCACAACTATATATGTGATAAGTAGGGATCCATCTGCCAATTAAGTTGAGTGTATGTACTATGATGGATTTAAAAGGACGATAGGGCTAATCCTGCAGAACTTTTGGCCCACCTATACTCCAAGGAAGTTACAAAACAAGATGGAATCGGACGCATGTTTACTATAGGCAGAACGGTTTACTTTTTTTTTTTCTTTTTTTTTTCTTGAGTAAGATTTTTAGCAATTTCTAACTTTATGTTTATAATCATTTTAGTATTTTATAGCTCGACTGTTATTTACCTATCTGGTGCTGTTAAACCATGTCTTAGTCTCTATTTTGTTTTTTACTTTATTCAAATAACCCTTAGGGATAATATTATCTAAATCAATATAAAGGAACTGGAACGGTTCTGTTACTTTTCAACTCGCAATGCTCCGCCTTACACCTCAGCAGCCAGTGTACTATACTCAATGACCCTAAAAATCCCATTCATTGTATTAGGGCTGGGTGGGAAGCGTTTTCTTAGCCACTTCTGCTGTGAGTGCTGTATTTAAAACACACTGCTCATATTTCAGTGGCCATTACCAGAAGCAATCATCTGCCGTTTCGTTCTTACGTCTGCATTGACACTCAAGTACGCACATGATGCTTTGTTTTGCGTATGAAACATCATTAAAATTCATGACCTTTACCAGCAGAACCACAAGATGGACCTCTGGGGCTGAAATGACAAACATCTTACTAGAGAAAACATCAGAATGACAGCCATTATCCTTATTTCATGTTAACCCCTCAAGTGTTGTATTTCATGAGGTCATCACCCTGGAGGCCTTTGTTATATCCTCTAAAGTCTTAAATGGACTCAGTCACCCCCAAATCACTTATTTTAGGTTATTCTTTAATACAATGTAAAAACCAATTATGATATGCTCTTTGGCATTTTTGCTGTATTTTGGTGTATTTTTATGCACACAAACACCTCTCAAATACCAGATTTTTTTTTCATGTGTTAATTAGAATTGCAGTCTACTTGTTTACCTCTATGGAGGGCAAAACAGCGTCCCCCATCGTTGTAATCCTGTTAGATCCCCTCACACACCCATATCAAGTATCCTGAGCTGCAGTTAGAATATTGAGCTGCACATTAGCCTCAAACTATACTCTATAACTCAGTAATAATTGACTGTAGAGAAAAAAGGCTAGTACAATTTTTTAAAGAGTTATTTATGCTCTTTAAGATGAAAGCACCTTCCTGTTGGAGTGATAGTGTCCATTTAAATATACTGGATTTACTGACATGAATGGAAGTATTATTATTATCCTTTATTTTGTGCTAACATAGGTCCCTATTCTATTAACAAAATCCATTTAGTATTAGTACATTTTGTCAGCAGTTAAAAACGGCACAACTTTTTAAGCAGTAAATACATTTGTTAAAAATTTCCTTTTAGGAATTGTAAATGTAGTAGTTTCTCACTAGAAAAAATGCATTGACGCACTTCTGATATAAGTTTAGGAGACCAGTCAGACTATGAAATTATTCATATAGGAGAACCTTTTCCGTATTAAAATACCTTGAATAGGATTGTTCAGAGCAACAAAAAAGATATAGGACATTCCCATGTAAATGTTCCTAGCATTATATATAAGGAATGGATTAAGAAGCTCCTTCTTCCTTGACTGCCACACATTTATAAGAGCAAAGTAGGAGAGTAATTGCAAGAGTTTGACATGTATGGTGGCATTAGCGCAGACCAGGCATGGCTAAATTGGTTGCATGCATGGAGGTACCATTCATATCTCCTTGCCACCATGCACACACATCCATCACACTGCTAAAACAATGTTACACTCTTTTCTTGACTCAACCCACTGCCAAGACAATAACCCAGGGCCTTATCCTATTTTGTCTAAACTACAGAAACCGGTTAGTCTCTGGTCTATCTGCATCTTATCCCTGCAATCAGCACTTGACACAGCTGCTCATATCATCTCATGATCTTCTATTTTTTTTTCTTTTTTGTCACATACTAATATTTCTTAATAAAAAGGTAAAGAATAGCCTATTTAAAAAATAAAAAAAAACTCTCCTGCTCGGATTCAAGACCATTCACTCCTCCTTATACCTCCCTTCTCATCACTCACTATACCCCATCTTGTCTTCTTTGCTTTACTCAGGAAAGTCTTTTTCATATACGGTAATTCTAGAGCTCCTTCCCAGCTAAAACCTCTCTCTCGAGTTGCCCCCGATACTTCCGATGATGCACTGCAGCACAATATAAGAAAAATCCCTAATCTCACATGTTTAAAGGCCAAGCTAAAAATCCCTTCTTTAAAGATTTTTCCCAACAGCTCTCTTAGTGAATGCACTTCCAAACACTTAATAGCATCGATAGTCAAATTTAGAACTATTCAAATAAGGCAGCTGTCTATGGCCGTCTCCCATTTGAATAACAATACATTTAAATTGAATTTTGTCATGCCATGTCAAGCATGCTCTTTTGTGGGGTGGGGGAAGGAGGTGGATGTGAAGTGGCAGACTTGCAGTGTGCTGCAATTTAGTAAAACAAACAAGTTTACTAAAAAATAATGTCTCTTGACCTAACCTGTCAGAGGAATTATGCTTTATATTGTGAACTGAATAAGCAAGTCTGAGTTTTTTTTTATTTGTTGAGGTTTTGTTGTCAATTAACTTTGGAGAATATAGAAATGCAAGTACATAAACTACTTCCCTAAAAAAAAAAGAACAAAAATATTTAATGTTTGAAATAGAGTAACAGGTGCTGTTGGCACAAGCCTAACCACCACCACAAGGAAATACATTATAAATTAAATTATACTATGACAAAATAATTTAACTGTGGTTAAGGAGTTTGTGTTTAGGGGTGCAAGATATGTAAATCTGCCCATGGTAGCATCCATCCTTCAATATGCAATTACACACTTATTTCCCCAATATAAGTAGACTGTAAGCTTTTCTGGACAGGACTATGTAACACATTTGTTGTCCAAGCTAAATGCACTTACATTGACATGCATTTATCTTTCTACCTTGTGTCTGTAAAGCACCGTATAAAGTGATGCGGCTACAGAAGTAAAAATACATGCAAAACACATAGATACATACTATGACATCTGTGGAAAGCCATTACACAATCCGCTAGATCAGTGGTGAGCTGGAGGTGGTCCAGGGGCCAATTATCTATACCTCGGTTTCCAATTAATTACTTTCCCTAAATAATCTTACCATTTTCCTTTGGTTAAAACAGAAAAGTTTAAATCACTGTGAGACCCTTGTAATAACTCAGGGGTCATATATGAGACCCTTTAAGTAAAACAAGTTGCCTCACACTGCCCTCGCTAATCTTTCCAGGACCTATGATCAGCTTGGCTGAGACGAATTTCAGTTTTCCCAGTAAACATGGCACGATTCATGGCAACCCTAGCAAAAGGACGGTGAATCAAATATATATTCATCCTTATATCCAAGGCTGTGTTACAAGTGAGAATCTTCTTTGCTCTACCAGTCAATGCATTGCAACACAAATAGATGTCTTTAAACAATTATTGCAAAATATTTCTTAAAAGATTAAGACCACATAAGGAAATCCTAAACTGGCTTTCTTCAAGAAACAGAAAACACATCAAAAGGACACAACGGTGTGTCACTGTCATTTCTTTGGCACAGGTATTATGTTTGCATTTAGTGTTTTGCCGTTTGCTTCCCCCTTCTCTGTCTGGCACAATAATTGGTTTCCATGAAATGCTGCTACCGTACGTGCTGCTTCTAACTCCATGTATTAAGGTTGAAGGTGATAAACTTTTTTAAACAGATCTGTTTTTGAAGGTTTTGAGACAGCAATATAGTATAGTGGAGTGAGCCAGGAGTTCCACAGAATAGGGGCAGCCCAAGAAAAGTTCTAAAGGCGGGAGTGAGAGAAGGTGATAAGGGAGAAGGAAAGGAGATGGGCCATTAGAAGAGCGAAGAGGGCGGTTGGGGGGGTGGAGGTATTTTGAGACAAGAGCAGAAATATAAGCAGGTGCACTGTTGTTTAGGGCTTTATACAGAAGGGTCTTTATTTTAAATTTTATTCTGAAGGCAAGGAGAAGCCTGTGGAGAGATTGATAGGGAGGAGCTGCAGACACTGGAGGACCTTATTCAATTGCAAGCCCGCAGTTTACGTTATACAGGCCGTGTGTCTGCAGTCTTAAAATTTGCTACATTTAAAGAGCGATTCAATTAAACAAGCCCGAAATTTACAGGCTGAAAGACGAAACCCTAAACCATGCAGAACATAATACTGATCAATTAAGCAAGGGCATAACTACCGATTTAGAAACAGCCAATAGTAAATGAGACTGTCATCATGACATCATTAAAACATGGAGGTTACACGTCAATCAATTAGCGTGTAGAGGTCCCATATGTGATCAGACTCGCAATTCGACAATGTACAAAATATGAAAAATTAATGGCGATACTGTTTCAGTCCATGTGGGTGGCCTGATATATATTAACTCATTGATTCTCAAGATTGATATCACACTGAAAAGAAACATACTTTTTTTTTATTGCAGATTTGCGAGCTTGAGACTGTTGTGCAATTAATTCTAATGTATTTCATTGATTTCCTCGTCTTTTAAAGTGCAGTATTGATTTTTTATTTTGTTTGTTTTGTGATGACTCAAAGCGTTGTAATTCTAGACTCAAACTTTATGGGGTGCTCTCAGGGATAAGTATTGACATCTAGAATAGTTTTTTTAAGAGAAACAAGAAAATAACTCTTTTATTGAGGCACAACCATTATCCAATCTCAAATGGAGAGAAAAAAAGTTTATTTAAAACATTACTTTTATTAGCTTTAATTATTAAAATGTATTTAAAACCTTAAAACTCAGACACTATGCTTTGAATTAACAGAGTCTTTTTTTCTGAGTTGACCACCAAAAATGATAAATTCTTATGAATACAGGGAAAAGGGGTATTCTTCATCAAAGGTGCTATATTAATAGGAAATTGCTAAATATTAAAGTGCTTAGGTCATTACCTAAATCAATTCCTTGTGACTTCTATTATGCACAAAATTAATTATAGTCAAAGTAAGGTTCAAACTACTGAAATACTAACAAATAAATATTCCAATTTATAAACAATGATATTAAAAGTGCTTAAGTGCCAAGTGATATTTTAGTCAAGCAAGTGTTACTATTGTCCTATTGATGTCTAAAATATCACTTAGCACTACAGCACTTTAAAATAATTATTTATAAATTGGAATATTATTTATTCGTACTTCAGTAGTTTGAACCCAAGAAATATGAATTAGAAATTGGCACTTTTGACTATAATTAATTTTGCACATAATATAAGTCACAAGGAATTGATTTAGGTAAGGAACTAAGCACTTTAATATTTTTCAAATTCTGATTAATTTAGCACCTTAAGAATTTGATGAAGAATACCCCTTTTCCCTGTATTCATAAGAATTTATAGTTTTTGGTTGTCAACAAGAAAAAAGACTCAGTTAATTCAAAAGCATAGTATCTGAGTTTTAAGGTTTTAAATACATTTTAAACATTAAACTAATAAAAGTTATGTTTTAAATAAACTTTTTTCTCTCCATTGAGATTGGGTAATGAGTGTGTTCCAATAAAAGGGGTCTTTTCTTGTTACTCTTAAAACACTGTTCTTGATTTTTTATTTGCATTTACAATGCTACAAACAGGTGCCATTTACGGGTGTGAAAACATTTGCAGGCTTGAGGAATTGTAGCAATTAAATAGAGATTTGCGATTTTAGCAATTGTAACTTTTGCGGGCTTGAAAAAGACAAAGGCTCAGATGGGCTGTAAGTTACGATTTTGACAACCACAGGGATTTTCAGCCTATAACCCATAGATCGTTTGCAACTCTCTAAAAGACGCCAATTGAATACAAAATTAGTTTAAGGGCTCCAGTAACTTACAATTGCTCAATTGAATAGGGGCCTTAGTGTTGAGTATGGTATAGGAGTCTAGAGGAGGAGTTCATTATGGACTCGAGTGGAGACAAACGGATGATGGGGAGGACAGCAAGGAGCGAGTTGCAGTAGCCGAGGCAAGATATAATGAGAGAATGAATTAGAATTTTAGTTGTGTCTTGTGTAAGTCACATATTTATAATATACAAGATTGTTAGTGAATGTATCAATTTTCCTTCAAGCAGAGTTGCTTTTCTTCACGTCCCTGTGCCATTGATGGGACGTTGCCAGTTCCTCCTGTGTGCCAGGCTTAAATAAAAGTCTGACCAGTATGATTATGTTTGAGACTGAGCATGATTAGTAAAGAGGGGTCTATGATGGCTCATGCATAGTCTCTGGGTTGGGCCTATGGAGCTGCTTCAAGCAGGTCACAGTTATCTCATTGTAGCTAGTGTGGGCAAAGCTAATTAAGTCATGGGATGGGGCCACATACATCATAGCCCAGCCTGCTTCCAAGCTCCTTGATAGATAGATCTAGCCACACACCCTGACAAGGCACCAAGAGCCAGATTTAGGCAGCTTAGCTTGAGATGGAAACTGTACATTTAAAAAGTAAGAAATAATATTAACTTATTTATTTTCAACTGCACACTGTTTAATGGTCCATGCCCAGCAAACACATATATGAACTTTACTTATAAATGCATTACAGTAGCTCTCACAAGGCAGAAGAAGAAAAAAGGGGAGGATCGGAGAAGACAAGAAACTGTTACTCAGGGGGCTTCTTAGAATAAGTGAAGAGTATATTTTATATCACAATTAAAAGTGAGGAGGATATCATTATTTAATTAATCTGGATTAAAACATTCATATAAAGCAATAGAGTCCCATTAACCCCCCCCCCCCCCCCCCCAGCATAAATAAAAACAGTGCTAAAGCAAAGAAAGTTGAATATTTAAAGAATTGCATTGTGTGAAAAAAATAACATACAATTATATACTAAGGGCCTCATTCTATTATCGGCCGTAAATCGGCCGTAAGGCTGCGATTCCTTGCGAGGGTTCAGTTAACTCGCGATTCTATTATACGGCCCCGCAAGGATCTCCTTTTACGGCCGGCCGCATATCTTGGAACCGGCCGTAAACTGTGAAATATAAAAACTCAAAAATAAATTCAAGCCTGCACTGTACAGCTCTGTAAATGCTAGGGATCATATTGGGGGACATGAGGAATAAAAGGAACCCACTCTCAAGCTTGCACATCTGCCCAAACCCGAGTTCAAATTAACTGTTTATTTTCCGGCTGCGGCGTGGGTGTGTCTGAGGTGCTCCAAGCACTCTGGACTTTTTACATGTATATTTTACGGATATTAAAAATGAAATATTTTACGGATTTGAGTATAGGATAATTATGTGCTATTTTTTCTAACACCTAAAATCCCTTTATAGTCTTCTCAAAGTGCAGGATGGCTTTATTTGAGCTATTTTATGTGCTTAATTGGTGCTAGCGAGACCTTTTTCCTGCAAGTAACTGCGGCTCGTTTTTAGCCTTGCAGAGAGGTTTCCCGGAGCAATTGAATTGCAAATCTCTTGCGGCCGTTTTAGATCAAAGGCTTTCCTCCGGCGCGATCGGCCGCAAGAGATAGCAAGGCACCGGCCGCAAGCCTGCCGGAGCCTACGGCCGTAAGGGAATAGAATAGCAGAATAGCTTGCGGCCGGTCCTTGCGGCCCCGCAGCGGCTGCGGCCGATAATAGAATGAGGCCCTAAGACCCTCATTCAATTGCGATATGGCCAATTGAATAGTGCTCTAAATAAGCACATAACATATATTTTTTAAATTTGTTTTTAGTTTGTGAAAACCTTGCTTTTGGATAGATGCTTACTAACTAAAAACTTCTTTAAAAAATATATGTTATGTGCTTATTTAGAGCCCTATTCAATTGACCAAATTGCAATTGAATGAGGGCCTATGTGACTACTTTTAATGAAGTTTTTATATTCTGATTCCTATAGGAAAAATAAAATAAAAATATGTATAATGCTAAATTTATTTATTTTTTTATTGTTTTTATTTCAGCATATATGACATACAGAGTTACATTTTTTATAAATATATATCAATGACTATTATATAAATTACTAGAGAATTGCCCATCAAAAATGACGGCAATGAAATTGTAAGGTAGCTAATGCTGTTTGGTGTGTAATAATGAAATAAATAATACATTAATAAATGAATATACTTTACCTATTTTGAAGCATTGTGTTGAAGAGCTGACAATCTGTTTTGATGTTGCTGCAGCATTAGTGTTGTGGAGCTGCTGTGTAAGCGTGCTGAATGTGTGCAGTGTAATATTGTGCGTGCGCGAGACCAAACCGTTAGCGGAGTTGTGTACTTCCGCATTGGCGTAAAATGGCGGGTAATGTGTGGTATGCGTCTTAACGGAATATCCGTAGGTCGTTTGTGTTTTGCGAGTTTCTTGTGGTGTTTTGCGTGTTTAGAGTGCTGTAGCCTTGTTTTAGTTTTGTTCGGCGGCCATTTTTTCTGTCGCTTAGCGAATTTTGTAGTATTCAAACTCTTTTATTTTTGCTTAAATGAAGGTGTTCGTTGTTTTTTTTACGTCCTGGATGCTTCCTCTTGCT
The DNA here is from genome assembly GCA_027410445.1 of Discoglossus pictus. Classification (NCBI taxonomy): domain Eukaryota; kingdom Metazoa; phylum Chordata; class Amphibia; order Anura; family Alytidae; genus Discoglossus; species Discoglossus pictus. The sequence continues at coordinate 500,952,994 of CM050163.1, read as the reverse complement.
GTAGGTAAGCTTTTTATGTATGTGCTGTGTGTATTTATTGTGTTTTGATGTAATGTAATGTTCGCGAGTTGCGTCCGATTGTTGCGAGGTCGTAATGTGTGGTAACGTGTCTTGTATGTTGTTTGCGTTGCGAGGTAAAGTTTGTGTGGCGTGTTGTTTGCGTTGCGACGTAAAGTTTGCGAGGGTCGCAGTTGCTGGCCTCCTCCTATTTTTAAAATTTTCCTCATTATTATCATGTAAGTTAGTTGTAGATCAATATCAGGTTTGCTTATTTTATTTTTACTAAGCTTCATTAATAGGTTTTACTGGTAATTTCCATAATGCCAGTTTTATTAATTACATTTATCCCATAATGGAATTAGTTTCTTCAGTCTGGGATTTTAATATTTGGCATTATGGTATAGACAATATTCCTTGCAAGTTAGGAGTGAGTACGGGTAATAATAAGAAGAAACTTAAATCAAACAAATGAACATATAACTTCTTATCTCATATGTCATTTTGGTCATTTTTATTATATTGACTTAATGAACTCAAAACACACATTCAATGCCTGGGAAGGAGAAACCATCTCCTAAACATGAAATACACTTGCAGGAAAATACGTAAGAATGTAGTAACTCATAAATAAATAATTAAATATATAAGTGTAAATGGATTGGTTTACAACGGTAACTGTGTACAAATGGTTTGTACACGGTTAAGATGGCATCTTGTTTATATATTGATCACTGGGCAATACTGTAACAGACAGTGAGTAACATGGTGCCGATGCATGCTGTACTGTATGTAACATGGTGCCGATGCATGCTGTACCCTTATTTACTGATCATTATGGAGTAGGATGGTTGCGTAGTAACAAACTCAAAACGCTCTTGTCCCGGAGGCAATGGAGTAGACTGGGCACATTTTTGTAATGATCATATCAGATTTATTATAGGGTAGTATACTTTGATTTTGTAAACAGTGTGTTGTAATGCTTCTTTCCCTATTCCGAATCTTTTACATCAAAGTATAAAGGGGTTTTTGTTTTTTTACAAACTCAAAATGGGTTATTGCATTATTAAGTATTCAAGAAATGTAATTAAACGGTAAGATAAACGAGCCATTGGATAATATTTAAGCAACTTGCCAATGTTTGCTTCCAGTTTCACAAGTGATGTAGACATTAATAAAAAAAAGTATCATTTTATTTTTGTGGCCACATGATTATATATAAATATTGTGAATTTACCCCCACATTGCATGTTCCTGTGACTGTAAATGATTAGTCATGTTTTATACTTTTGAAAACGTAAATAGTTTTTAGGCAGAAAAGTATCATTTTACATAAATGTACTCTACAGATACAACTTTGGAATCTATGCTAAAACAACATTCTAAAAAAAAAAAAAAAAAATGTTATTCTCACATTTCCAGACAAGACAAACTAATAAGAAACAACATACATCCCCAATGGTGAAAGCAAATAGGAGTATATAAATACAAAATCAATACATATATTTAGTCTATGCCTAATCAAAGACTGATAAGTACTTCTGCTTCCTACATTTTTCTTGCTAAATGAAAGGGACGCTATTTCCCCTCACTTTCGATCTTTCAACATCCTATCATTAATCCTGGACAATTTTTGTCTCTAAACGGATTAAGGGTATTCGACTGTAAACTTTTACATGAGCAGGGCGCTCTACGCCTTCTGTACCAATTTGGAACTTTTGTAATATTTCTAATTTTGCTGTATCCCTTATACTAAGTGCTATGGAATATGTGGCGCTTTATCACATATTATAAATGCCGAACTGTGAGACGTTGTCACGCTTTGCGTGGTGCATACGACTTAGGCGATGAGCGCCAAAGGCGCTCATCGCCTGCCAACATTGTGTAGCAAGGCGAGCTGTTAACTCGGAGCACTTAGGAGATGAGCGCCGAAGGTGCTCATCGCTTGTGAGGCTTGCATATTATTATTATTATTGTTTTTTTATAATGCGCCAACATATTCCGTAGCGCTGTACATAAGATATGTTCAAAACAAGGATACATACAAATTAACAAATAGCAAGGCAAGGAAGGCCCTGTCTTTGAGCCTCAAATCCATAGTGCTTTCCCTAAAGCACCTTGTGAGATTGAAACTCGCAGACTTACAACCTAAAGGTATTGTGTGAGGAAAAGGAGGGAGAGAGAGGTGAGAGTGTGTTAGGGTGGAAGGTGATATGCTTCTTTAAAGAGATGTGTTTTTAGAGAGGTTTTGAATGTTTTGAGGCTGGAGGATAATCTGGTGGAGCGAGGCAAGGAGTTCCAGAGAATAGGGGCAGCACGAGAAAAGTCCTGAAGGCGAGAGTGAGAGGAGGTGACAAGAGTTGTGGAAAGAAGAAGGTCATTAGCAGAGCGAAGAGGGCGGGTGGGGGAGTATTTGGAGATGAGACCAGAAATGTAAGGGGGAGTGCTCTTGTTGAGGGCTTTGAAAGTTAGAGTCAGGATTTTACATTTTATTCTGGAGGCTATGGGAAGCCAGTGGAGAGATTGAAAGAGAGGTGATGCCGACACTGAGGCGAGCATAGGGAGGCGAGCCGTTAAGACACTAAAACTCGCAGCAGTGGAGGCAATGAAACATGTGGAACTTAGCCAGAAAGGAGCGCCAAAAGTGTTCCTGCGAGCCTTGGGAAGCGAGGTGAGCCGATCACACATTGAAACACGCAGGACTTAGCCTCCAAACACAAACGCGGGATTGCCTTAGGGTGCAAGCAGTTGACGAACGCCAGACTTAGAAAAAAATAAAATAATCGTGGGACTTAGGAAAAATACGACGTTAACGGCCAAACCGCGCAAAGCAAAAAACACACAAAAAATAAAAAAATACATCAAAAACATCACACACAGCACGGGGGAACAGCCAGGAAATCTGGGAGTGAGGTGGAAGGCGAATTTAAGTCGATTTTGCTGAGTTTCAGCACACACAAAAAAAAAACGGCTAAGCGAGAAAAAAAATGAAAATTAGGCTACACGACCCTGGACTGCGCAAAATATCGCCTACCGCGTATCACTTTTCACCCAGGAACGTACGAGGTACAAAATACATTATTACAAAGGACGGCAAATGCTCGCCAACCACGTAGCACATAGACAAACAACCCAATTTTACAACCCTAACTTGCAAATGACAACATTACACAAATAAACCAACGGTTTGCCCTCGGGCATGCAGCCTATTTCTAATGCACATTCATAACGATATCTCAGGCCAGCAACAGTCCAACTGGACATTGTATGCTGCAGGACAATAAAAAAGAGATTGTTACCTCTTCAAGCTATTGATTGTTACATAAATGAATTAGAAAAAGGTCAACCATATTAATTTATTATTCAATTAATTCATTAATTTATTAATTCATTTAAAAAAAATAGAGAGAGGAGCCAGAGGACACGCGAGGAGAGGCTCACAATGAGCGCCAAAGGTCCTTGGAGTATAAAAAGCTTAACATTGTGTGCCAAACAGCATTGCCATGGCTTCAAATTTTTATGACCGTCATTATTTGACGGGCAAGTCGCTAGTAAATAAATAATTGTACTATTAATCAATAATTCTAACTTTTCAAATGAGAATCCTATAACAAGCAAACTATTAAAAAAATAAACTAAAACATTTAAACATTTTGTATCCAAGGTTCCCCTCCTTTGACTAGGCAATAAAAACAAACATCAAAGATGAACAGAGATCCCCGGCATTGAATAAAGCTGCATTTAAACTTTTTCTAAATAATGAGTCCATTATCAATTTTTGCTCATCAAAAATCATACTATAAAATGGGACTTCAGTGCCTTTTTAAAATGCATGCCACACAGAAAATAAACCAATACATGGAGTAAATATACTAGATGCCATAAAAAAGATCACCTCTGAAATAGATGTAGATGTAGTAAAGGCTATCCTAAAGCGGTCCCAAACACTAGAAGACTTAGTATGAAAGTTCTATCAGTAACACTGGTAAATAAATAAAACAAATCTCAATTTGAATATTTCATAATATAGCATTTTCTATAACAATGGCTTTTAGATATTTTACTTCAATCATTCCAAACTTATCATCCACGCCAACTGTCAGCTTTCGTGCTTTAGTATTGCATGCGTCTCTATAAATATGTTTTTGCTTTCAGATGCACCTTAAACCATGGGCAAGACATAAGCAACAAACTGGCTATATATAGTACTAGTCACAGTCTTCTATAGTAAATCACCCTTGCTAATATGTCATACTATGTACTTGCTTAAAGGCTATTTGTACTGCAAGGCCTTTGTCTTACACCTCTCCTCTTCACATATAACTAGTTCAAGAAAAGTGTACTGTATTTCAGGATTTTAGCAAAGGCTGGGATGCCCACCCTTCAACCAAACATACATAATTTAATATTAGAGTTTGAAGGCAAACTTCCACTCTGTAATGTCAGAAGACATCATTTAAAAATTTAGAACAATGCATATAATTAGTAGGAATAGTTTTTGTGCAAATAATATATTGTCCTGGCTGTCCTAAACTGTTTATCTTGTATGATCTTGCAGGTTGTATATCTTGGCAGGTTGACAGAAACATGTTGGTTTGCATGAAGTCGTTATGGTCTGGAGGAGAAAATATTAACAAATAGAGCAAAGCAAAAACATCCTCTAAACAGTCATCCCACCTCTCATTTACCTATCATACCCTAACATGTAGCTTTGTGAGCATATGTCCTAAACACCAGCGTCTTCTAGATTACTACTTATTCTGCCAAGGTTATTTTTGTCCATTCCTATAGATTGTAGATTTGGCTCTGGGCCCAAGCCTCTATATTTAAAGTGTTAATAAGCTTTCCAGGAATTTCAAAGGCCTTTCTCGCAATAAACTTCAAACATAGCAGATAAAGTAAATATGTACTTCTTCCTCAATGCTCTGTTCTTTGGATAATGAAATATTGTGAGGTTTTCTTTTGTGCACTTGCCAGAAATTCAGATATTCATGTTCGTATATATAGAGATCTAGGCTAGAGCACCATTCTACTTACAACTGATGTCATCATGGTCAAAATTTTCAAGTTGTAATAAAGACACAATGCAATATATCTTATTTACATTAGAGGGAGGAAGATATGTAATGTTAATTGATTTTAACCCCCGGGGCATGAGAAATCCTAGGGGCCAAAGAGACACACCTACTACAGTTTTACTTTAATTGTGTTGGCTGAGCCTAGTCACAAAAAAAAAAAAAGTGTGATAGAGAGCTCCATCCGTAGAGATCCTGGCAAATTTTTTGCCATATGTATAAGTAATTGTAGATTAATATGTCTAGATATTTCAGTTTAGAGGTCTACGATGTAAATGGAAAAGTTGTTATTGATGGATTGAGTGGTGCACAGAAATGTTAAGTGCTTCAGATTTTTGGGGGCTGATTTAATGTGTGAGAAGTTGCCAAATATGGACAGTCATAATCTGTAGCATTGAGATTTCTTAGTTCAAAATGATTTAAAATAGAATGATTACAATATTGTGCCCTTTGTTTTCTTGTGAATTCTGGGTTTGCACTTATACATAAATCTCTATGGTTAAGACAAACTTTAGGGGTGCAGAAAAGCAACCCTGTCGTTTGCCATTCTCAATCGTGAATGGGGACGATAGTGAGCCACTGACCAAGCTTCTCTACTAGGACAAATTCCACCTGGTCTTTCAACCCATTCACCAGGACCTTCACATATAGGTTAATATCATTGTTTAGGAAGGATATTGGGAGGTACCTGGCTGGGAGAAGCAAGTCTTTCCTCTGCTCGAGGCACACAAAATGGTGATACATAAGCACTGTGAGGAAAAGGATGGAGAAGCTCTGTAATTAACTGAACAAAGTAGTAAGGTGAGGGAATAATACTGGGAGGTAAATGAAGGAATATATTACGGATAAGCCATCCGGCAAAAGCCTCTTTCTTGGTGGAGTTTGTTTGAGAGCCTGTTGCAACTCTATCGCGATGGGTTTGTTAAGTGTTTCTGCATCTGGGAGGTCTAAGCGTGGTAGAGCGGTGTTGTGAATATAATGTATAGGTTTGATACGTCAGTGTTTCTTGTAGGAGACCTGAGCTTGTAGAGTCTTGAGTAGTAATCCCTGAATATGTGACAGATGGCGAGCGATGGAAAGTGAATTTCGTCTTTAGTGTGCAAGATGCTGCAAGTGTGATATTTCACTTGCTTTTTCCAAAGGACTCTGGCCAGCAGTCGTATGGCTTATTGCCCTATTCATAGTATGGTTGCCTCAACAGCAGGAATTTCCGTATTGTGTTCTGTGATAGTAGTTAGTAGAGATGGATTTGGAGGGTGTTTCCAAGCCTGCTGATTACTATGCCTACACCATTCTTTTTTGTTGGACTGCAAGTATGTGTTACTGGAAAATGTTTGTTACTACCAGACTAGTTTTGTAAAGGTTTCTGGTACCTTTCTGTGAAGCAGTATTTGAATGCATGTGCATTACAGGCTTCAGATGTTCCCAAACTATGCCTCACCAGCATTCTTTGCAATAAATGTCTGAAACTTTCTTTATCCAATAAAGAGCTATCACAGTCTACAAAAAAAAACGTTCAACATCTTCTTTAAATACCAACCAAACAGATTGCAAATGAGATAAAAATAAAAAAAATGAATTGCTTTCACTGTATTCAAAACCTTAGTAAGCTTAAAATATGTTGCAATGTGGGCACTAATACACAGATAAGTACACACATACAGACAGTTAAATAGAACTATTCTTATAAAAATAACAAAAAAGTCATAGGGGACAATGCTGCTTAAAGGGTTACAAAAGCATTTCAAATAATGTAGATACATTGTAAATCTTTAAGTTTGTAATATAAATAGGATTTAAGTATTTTGACAATTATTGCTTACTTAAAAATAATCATAGACCCTGCACTTTTTTCACAATCCACAACATCTGCATTTGTTTTTGGGCATTTTAAAATGTTAGCATATTGCAGTTTCATATAAAAACGCAACTCACATATGCAATAAGGACACAGTCCGTGACATCAACATGTTACTGTGATTAGTTAATTTTTTTTTTTTTTGCCTGCACCTAATAAATAAAATATAGATTGACTAGATGCTTTCAAATGTATACACCTCGTATTCCTGCATTCATGAAAGTCTTGAAAACAAGCATTCTGCTCATTGGTTTCTTTGCCATTGGTACAGTATAATGATGAAATGCACACACTTAAAAGAATGGAAGCTCAAAGTAGAATTGATAAAGCACAATGCATATTGGTATGCTGAAGCTGTGTCTTGCCAAGGAGAAGGGGCCCTTGTATTCCAAATTCCTAAAAGAGGTATTGACAATGAGAAAACTTATTTAGGAGTACAACGCATACTCAACCGGGAACAGGCTGGGGCTGCATGGGAAGGGCTTGGGAACTGTGTGTGGCTCCCAGGCTGTTGCCCACCACTGCTCCAGAGCCTATTAAATACAAATTACCTAACCTAAATCTACACTTGTCTGCGTATCCTTTTATTGTTAACCTTTTTGGATACCTTAACTTGAAAATGGAGAAAATGTTTTTAGAAAGCAAACTAAAACTTAACTTTCATTTTTTTAAACTTTTATATGCAATTATTTGTTACTATATTGCTTTCTCAGTTGTTATTCATATAAAACAAACACTGATTAGGCATTTCCTGAACCTTATGCGATCTATATACCTCATACCTACACTAACACATAACCCCACCACCCAACACATATTCCCTAACTACATAACAGCTACCACAGATGTACCCCTAATGCATGCTATATACGCACCACATATACTCAATGCTACATACTCTATTCATTATCCTTGCATCATACACTAGAAGACACATAAAAAAAGACACATAGAACATACATATATTTTTTTCAAACTTAATCACGTGAGTGGGCAGTGATATGGTGTTGTTCTGTGAGTGTGTTTGTGTGCCTCTGTGAGTGAGTGGTGTGACTGCATGGTGTTTGTTGGAGATGGAGGGAGGAAAGAGAAGTTGAGAGAATGAGAGAAAGGGAGAGGAGTAGAGAGGGAGGGAGAGGAGTAGAGAGGGGGGAGAGGGGGGGGTAGAGAGGGGGGGTAGAGAGGGGGAGTTAGAGGTGCCCCTAAAATAGGCACACCAGAGTTAATGACACAAAGAAAGCCTCTGGGTTTAGTGGGGGTGAGCCCAGGGCCCAACATAAGGAGGTATTGATCCCCAGGCATAGTTAGGGGTGTCAAGGCTGCGACAGGGTTACTCCATAGATGAACTTGTTGTCCTCTGACTGACATTCATGGCTGGTCCCATACCCATGTAGGCACACTGATTAGAGCTGGTCAGAAAGCAAGGATGTGGAGAGAGGTAAAAGCAGAGGAGGTTAGCATGTCAAGGACATGGCGAGTGTGAAGCACTGCTATGGTGATTGCCAGGCAATAGTGAAGAAGAAGCTAGGTGTAAATCTAGGGATTTTTGAAACAGATCAGTCTAAGACAAGGTGAGCATGTGCACCACAAGTCATACAACATCATCAATCATGTTCACAAAAACACGCTCACTGATATAGTCTACATCACACAACAATGGTTCTGCAATTCAGTTGCAATATACATATTACATAAAGAATGTAGCAGGTGACAATGAAGGTCTAATAATGTTGTCGTGAAACCCCACACAAAAAATGTATGACGTCATATTGATATACATCTATAGAAAAAGGCCATGTCTGTATAATAAGACAAATCTGTGCTTTCACATAACTGTAAGGCCAAGCAACTGATTTATCAGCAAGATCACAATGTAGATTATCAAGATGTCTCCTAATTTTTGGCTATGAAAGGAACATATGAAAGCATTACATACAAATACTGAATGAAGTCATGCTTATGAGAATTAGAAAATAAATATATTAATCTCCTTCTACAGCACAGCCAGTGCGGCAGGACTAGCCACCACATGAAGAGGACAACAAAGTTGAAGAGGAATTTATGTAGGCCCTGAATTCAATATAGGGTGCCTACGCTACGAGTTGCTTTTCACTCCACAGCCCCCTCCTCCACACCACGACTCTCTTATATGATCCATTTGGGAGGACTCAGGGTCTTAGGATGCTACCCCACTGCCCCATCAACACTGCCACTTCCCCACTCGGCAGCATCGACAACTACCCCACAGTAACCCTCTTCCACATCGGAGGTGAAGGGGGAACTTTAGCTTGAGTTAGCGCAACAGCAGCATATGGGTTGGCACTTCCAAGAGATGGAGGGCTCGATGAGGTACAAAGGATCAGATATAAAAACTGGATGCATCATTGCCAGATTGAAATTTAATTTGAAAGACATCACTTCTAAAAACAGGAGATGGCCTGGCCCATAGATATACAGCTACCTGGACTGGATTTTGTCCAGAAGGGGGGACCTCTTCCAAATCAGGGAGCCTCAAATTACCTGGCCTGTGCCAAAGAAGAGATATGCCTAAAATGGGACCTATGGTTAGTCCTAGAGGATTTGAAAAACACTGTTGTAGTCTATTTTATTTATTTAGCGTTTTGTTGTTTCTTTTCATGTAGCTCTGAAATAGGACATTATAGCATGTTGCTCTCCAAACAATGCCAACTGATGCGGTCAGTGAACTATGTATAGTGCACACCAACGACACACATCTGATGTGTGTACACACATCTGATGCGTGTACACACATCACACAGGTTTACATTTTAACAAAACAGCGGATAACACAATCAATTCACATTGGCAGGAGTAATCTTTTACATACATATGGCCTAACTCACTGCAACAAAGTCATAATGTCAACTTTATGTAGCCATCTCATGCTTCTTAGCAATTATCAGGTGATTACTGTCCAAAGACGTGACAGGACATCATGTAATAAACAAATATAAAGACGTTACATTTTGGTTATATAGGATATCTTATCCAAAGCACATGCAAGATAGAGATTGGTATAGGTAAAGTGCTCTTCTTTAAAGTGTTAGCCAAATGTATTATTGCAAGATCACAAACCAGTAATAATAATAATAATGCACTATATTCTGTTACTTTATGGTTTGATAGGTAATACAGCATTGACAGCACTGGTTGGAGATCAACAGTAGGTAGAGCTGTTTATAGGAACATTAAAAATTTAAATTTTACTAAACTGTACACATCCATCTCCCCCTCCCCCTTTTCACAGTTCATTCCACAACTGTTCCACTTGCTGCGTGTAGGAAAATTCTACTAGTTAATAGTCATAGTAATGGTTGTACTGAAGAGATTAACAAAAATATAATGTTATCCATTATTATGGTTTGTTCCATTATAGAATTTAAGGAGAATCCCTTCTCTAAACATTAATAGTTATTCTAGTTTATCAACCACATATGCCAAATATGCAAGTGATATGTATTTTTCTAGTGTTATATGTTTTTTTTCAGGTCTTTGTACCCAACTGATTATTGTTGTGTATGGTCTTGTTACTTTGTTGACTGTGCTCCATGGAAATGTATAATTGCTGAGTAAACTTTAGAAACTGATTGAGCAAGTCTGCCTCTTTATTTTGTAATTGCTAATTGTTATTTGCACAGACATTTAACATGTGGAGGGGAGGTCTGTTCTGTGATAGACACCAAGGCCCTCATTCAATTGCGATTTGGCCAATTGAATAAAGGTCTAAATAAGCACATAACATATTTTTTTTAAATCCGTTTTTAGTTAGTGAAAACCTTGCTTTTGGATAGATGCTTACTAACTAAAAACGTATTTAAAAAAATATGTTATGTACTTATTTAGAGCCCCATTCAATTGGCAAAATTGCAATTGAATGAGGGCCTAACAGTCTAGAATTGCAGTATGTTTCTGCTTTTTTGGGGTTATCTTGAGGCCAGTTCCATAACTATATTATATTCATAGCAGGTATGCACATGGACTCCACTTGGGTGAACCTGAATACATTAAAAGAAAAACTAAAGCAACCCCGGAGTGTTGGTGGCACTCATTGTACAGCCAATAACACCAATGTATTGGTAAGTTGTTAATGATCATGCACTGATTAACAACACATAATGTTTTTATTTATTGCGCATCAACACAGCATTTGACATACATCATATTATATATTAATTACACACAAATAGCATGGTATACTGTGTCCGTAAAAACACACTGAATGCTTAAACAGGATTATTGTTGAAGAGGGTCGTAAATGTGTTTGTAGGGTAGGAGGGTGACTATTAATCACTGGGGCTCTGTACTAATGGGTTGTGACAACATTAGTTGGGTATCTGTGTTTAATTGTGTGAACAGATATTTGAAATTGACATTGTGAGTCGATTGTTCATTAGTATTGTTATGTTTAGCTGGATTACCCATTTAAAAAGGCTTCTTTTTGCGCTTTAGGATGTGTAGGCTTCATTTAACAAGAGTCTTGGGAAAAGCTCACTCTGAAGATTTCCTAAGGGAGCCATGCAATGGAGCCCTATGTTGTTGTTTGTTTTGTATTTTACATTGGCCATTTCCAAGTGTAGTTCTTCAAAAGAATATATTTTAAAATATATGGACTATAGTGCACCTTTAAATTACCTTTCAAAAGAAGCATTTGTTACTATTTATTTATACTGCAAAGTTGATGTTTACCTACAACATTATTCATATTATGCAAGCATTTTTATGGCTCTATAACCATCAGTATTTGATTACCTGGAATGATTATGAACTTTAGTTTCTTGGAAAACATAGTATGTCTCATATGTTGAAAAAAAAAAACTGGCACCATTTTTTGAGGTGTACAGAGGTAAAATATTTTTGTGCTCAAATAATGAGATTAGAAAGCAAGTATGATCATATTATATTTAAAAGGTAAGGGATCTTTGGATCTTAAATAAAAAATACTCTGGGTGCATAGCATAAATAGTTAAAGGAATTATCAGCAGAAAAACAAACTTATTTGCACGATAAGTAGACAAAATGTAATAACACTGCTTTTAGTTTATTTATTTAAGATACAGGTTTTTGAATATAACTGGATTTGTTTGGGATCTATTTTTAAATGCATACAAATTTTTCTATTTATTATTATTTTTTTTTTTATTGCTTTGTTACTTAACTTATGATATATTTTTATTTGTACCATTAAAAGACTAAAATGAAAAGTAAAAAAAAAGCGTAATTATGTAGAGTTTTACCATTGGCTAAAGCCCCAGATGATTTTTGAACCTTGTAATACTCCCAATTGCAGCCAATGCAGTTAAATATTTACAATAAAATGCACACATTAAGTAATAATATTGAATGATGTTGTTTTTGTCCCTTTAAATCATAATAAAGGATGGCATTGGGCATGTAATATGGATTTGACATGGAAATTAATTCAATGCTATGATTTCTACACTACTGATCTTCATCACAATATCACTCGGTTGGTGCATGCTTCTAGGATTAGGTGAATATTTACATTTCTTGCAAGAATAATAATATGTAATGTTTATATATCCCTTCAAGGACATTTACTATAAACGTTTAGCGTGAGCAAATGAGGTCACGCAAACAGTGTCATTTAGCTTATTAATACAAAGGCGACTTATTGTTGAACTTGGCACGATGCATGCTGAGGCTTAAGTTATGACGTCAATAGTAGACTATTTTTATCAATAAGAGGAAATAATAGATTAACCAGTTATAAACAACCCATTCAGTATGTCATATTAGAATTTCAATATGGTGTTTACAGATTGCTATCTGCTAAGCACTTTGCATATGTTGGAGAATAAGTGCTATGATTATCTGCAATGTATGTTCATGTATTAAAAAGGAAGTACCCCACTAATGGCGTGTATGGTTGGATTACACTAGACAATTGCAACAAGAGAATACGGATATTTACACTTATCTGAGCAGTTAACTTTTCACTGAGAGCAGAAATGTCACCCCTGGAGGGTAGAGGAATAAAGATTTAATCTTGAAAGAAAAATAGTTTTTCACAATAAGTGAACTTGAAACTAAAGGACGTTGTGATAGCATATTCAATATATAAGTTTAAAAAAGGTTATCTGCATTAACTAGAATAGGTACAATATTGATCACTGATCCAGGATAAATTTTGATTGACAGTTTTTGAGATCAGTACTTCTTTTCCTGTAACGAGATAAACGGCAACATTTCAAATGTTTTTTTTCTTTGTTTTTTTGCCTTCACCTGGATCAGTTCATAGATAATATAATTCATATTAATTATAGTTCAAAATAGATTCTATTAAATTCAATTTGTTTTAGATCTCCTCTGATCACAGTAATTAAAGTCACTTTTAGCTTATCTTTGGTGATATTATTTAAATGGACACCAGAATCATAATTTTGTACTATATGTAAAAAAGCAGGTTTTAAGCATTACAAATGTTTTACTTTATGTCTAACAGGAGTGCTGCTAGCTTTAGCATGTTTAATTCTTGTACAAATCACTTCTGGAATGGACTCAGAATTCTTGATAGTTTTGCACCAGGTACAGCCAGTAGAGGGCATTTTTTTGCATATAGCCCCATATCTTGATCGGTACAATGATCTGAAACCGAGTTAAAAGGAGGCTCTGACTTTGTGCTAAAAGCATTTTGTGTGCCCAAACTCACAAAACAGGTTTGGTCTAAAATAGTTCAATAGATACTTGCAACAAACTAAGTCAGTGATTTCCAATTCTCTCCTCAAAGACTCTGACAGGCTATGATTTAGGTTTAACAGTGTGTGAACACAAATGAGGCAAATAGGGGATTGGGAATCACAGTGCTAAATAATATACAATGAACAAGAAATGCTGAGTGCTGGGCTTCTGTTCTACTCTTTAAAAATGTTGCCTTGAATGCAGATATGGTTCAGATTCAGTTCACACTTTGGTGTGCAAGCTTTTACAGGAAACAACTTAAAGCTTATCCATGTCAGCTTGGTATATTTATGTATAATAGTTAATTAAATAATAATGTCTTTTTTAACTTCCTAAACAACAGTTTGCCACTGTGTCAATGCTTGCTTACTTCACTAGCAAGAAAGCCTTCTCCATTAAAAGAAAAGAAACACTGAAATACAACATTTGATAATCTTTCTCAATCCTTATATAGGTTCTTCACTGTACTCTGTAATGAGAAATAATCTGTAAACAACAACATTGGGAATTGAGCCGACTATCTCACTGGAGATAAAGCTCCCAATTTTAGAATAGTTTAAAATGTAGTTCTCAAAAGATAATAAGAATTGTCAAAGATTTTGTGACAGAAACCACTGAGCACATCATCAAAAGTATAAATACAACTATTTAACATGCCATCAAAAGTATATCAAAAGTATAAATACAACTTCTATGCAACATGCCATCTCCAAGAGTTTAAAATACTATTTTGGTCACTGGTAATAAATGCAAATGTTCTTAAACAAAAGTAGACAGTAAGTATGTGTAGTATGTGAGACTGATGACAGCACAATGTTGCTGTTCTGGTTTCCATCAAGTTGTGTAGGTTGTGAAACACAAGTTCACATAAGGTAATGCTCTTTTTTCATGTGAGAATCTAATGAGAGTGAAAACCAAATTGTATGTCTGAATAAGTTACTGAAAAAAAACAGCATCATGTAATGATACATTTAGAAACAAAAAGAAAATATGAAAACAGCATAAGTCATATTTAAATATAGATTACAATAAGGTATTCATGTCCTATATCTCCCAGGTCACACAGATAATAGAACAACCGGTGTTAGCCACAATACATAACTTGTGATAACATTCACCTATAAGAAAATAAAATAATTGCCAAAATATATTTGGTGGAATTATAGCATCACAACAAGTAGCTCCCGAGGCAAAAATGTATCGACAAAGCCATAGGACCCTAAAATTAGATCCATGGAACGCTACCACCCAGTACCCTCATATTTCTTCTCAAGGCTCTAAAACAACTTATATAACCCCGTGACCATCTTAATGGCACCACTGTTTTTTTTCTTCTTTAAACAATGTTTTTGAACTCTCCAGTTGACATAATTTTCTCTAACTGCATGTCCAGAAAATAAAACATTTAAATTTAGAAATTTTTTAAAAAATCTTGGTTTTAGCATAATCTGTATCTTTTGATATCAAAAAGGGAGAGATGAGGCAGTAAGAGCAGTTAAGCAATCAGGTCAGATATCAGTTTCCCATATCCTTCAGGTTCACACACAAATATTACGGCCTGTACTTGTTTCTCAGCTTTGCCTCTCATTGTTACCCAAAATGTTACTGTACTTCATTAGCCCTCAACTTCTTTCACTAACATTATGGACCCTTATCGCCCACACAAAGAATTTGGTCACTGTGTCTTTCACCTTCTACCCCTATGGCTTCCCTTTATCCCTTAAACACTGCTGTACATTTTTCTCTGACCAAATCTACTGTACTATGACACAACAGATATCCCTTATTTGTAAGAAACTGAAAGTCAATATGATTTGGTTTAAAAACACGAACATTGGTTCCTTAGGAATGTGTATGGGCTCTGTCATAATAGCTTTTCAGAATACAATAAGTGTATAATTAACTGATGGGTGTTCTCCGTAGAAAATTATTTTCTATTCCAATTGGCCATTAAGGTTTTATGCTTGTTCTACTCTTTTCCCAGGAGAATACTCATGACTCAATAGTTGTAATTACATGGTTATATGTATACACAGTTGACGTACTTTCATCCCCCCTAAGCACTTATCTAATCTTACTGTAAGCAATGTCTGATTCATACCAAATTGGACACTAATGGACAAATTCATTAATAGAGAGGTTTTACATAAATGTAATACACATTTGATATTGACAAACAGACCTAATTGATGTCCTATGTGTGCATGTTTTGTGAATAAAAAAGTTCAGTTATAACCAACAGATCTAATTCTGAATCTAGACTTCAATCCCTGCCTTTCAAATCTTGGTAACCTTTGATGCCTAATTTAGAATCTGTAATCAGGAATTATTTGTTAAAATTATGAAAATTAAGAGTGAACAAAAAGTTATATTTTTTCCACATGACATTCAATCCAAAAAAAGTAGTTACACCAATAAAAAGCTGAATACTAAAGCCCAGTTTCCCAGTATGCATTGCGATAACTGTACTTCTAAAAATAAGGTAAATAAATAAAAAGGTTTCAAATCACTCTTTTATACACTATTAGCGAAGTTGTGATTAATAGCCTTTATATGTTAATAGTAAAATAGACACTATAATTGTTCAGGTACACAGCAACAATGTTAACAATGAGACTCATTCAATCCAGGCCTCGCAACTCGATCACAGACAGCCAAATGCCTGCAATTGAGTTGTTAGCCACAATACATGACTTGTGATAACATTCACCTATAAGGATGAAGAAAATAAAATAATAGCATCACAAACAAGTAGCTCCCGAGGCAAAAATGTATTGACAAAGCCATTGGACCCTAAAATTAGATCCATTGAGTTTGCAATGCTATTCAATTGGCCGGGCAGTCAAGTTAGGTGCTGTTCGCGAAAGTCGGAAAACTTTGCCGTGTGACGTAGCATTTGCGGGCTTGAACATGTTACCGGGATCAAGCCCGTAATTCCTGATGAAGACAGCCAATGGAAACAGAGATCGACATCATGGCCAACCTCCAAGCCCGTAACTCTTAAGTAAAGGCCGTAGGACTTTGAAATCCAAACTCCTATGGGATTCAACCTCCAAGACCATAGGACTTTGACAAATAGAGGTGAATTCAGTGCCAATATGCCCCTAGCTAGGATACCCACCCGTCCCAAATTATATAAAGAAGAGGGGGATTGTTGTATGTTTTTGTTTGTTTATCTGGTTGGTGTGTAAGTTGTAGTTTATGTTAATTATATTTATTTACGTATTGTCACAATGGCCGATGGTGAGAGGAGACGCCGGGCCAGTAGTGAAGTATCACAAGAGTCACGTGACAAGGGTTCAGGTTGTACCATCTCCGGCCAGACTCCTTTGCTCATTTATTATGTCAGTGTGTTCATCAAACTCTATGGCCTGTTTTTTTTCCCCAACATGTTGTCTGTGTATAATTATTGTATGGACACATTATCTGGGCTGTGCTTGAGTCACGGTAATTTCACATTTTTACTTGACAATGTGCAGCTTGTTGTATTCATTGGCATTAGACAATGTATTATTAATCCCGTGTCATGACAAGCTGGAATAGCTTTCCAGGAAATTGTCACTCTTTACATACTTGGGAACTCAAAGCAATTATTTATAGTGCTTTGTGTCTTCCTTAAAATAAAATGATGCTGCCTGGATCTGTGTGCTAAGGATACACTTCCATGTCTCTGTGTAGTACCTTACCACAGATTAAGACTGCTGAAGGCCCTGAAGCATCAGGTTGCCATAGTGATATTCTGCATAGCAACAATAGAATGGTCCAGGAGGAGCGCAGACTGAAGGGAATTTGAGACAAATGTCAAGAAAAAAGTAATTAAAAAGCACAACAACAATTACAAATGAACTCAGGTAAAAGTTAAAAATTGGCAGAGAAAATGTATCACAATAAACATCATACAAAGGATAAGGTTAGATGGCTTTAGGCCACAGGAAGATCTGTTTAACACACTCTGTAAAAATACATTTTTTTTTTTAACAACAGTGATCATTTGAAAGTCTATAACAAGCGGGGGGCACCCAGGACCTCTGCAAGTGAACTTACACCTCAATTTAAGTCCAAATTACCAAGTTTAAACACACAAAAATCCCTTAAGCGAGAAAAAAAATGGCCGCCGAAAAAAACGAAAACAAGGCTACATGACCCTAAAGCCGCAAAACACCACCAAACACATACAGCTTTTCCAAAAAGCGGTACAAGGTACAAGATACACTTTTAGCAAGGACACTAAATCATCCACACACGCGTACCACATACACATTCGCCGCCATTTTACAACACTAACTTCCAGAATGCGGAAGTACACAGCTACACTAACGGCTTCCCCTCGCGCACGCAGCCTATTTACACTACACACTGCACACATTTTTGACACTAACACCTCAGCTCCACAACAGTGCAAACCGACATTGTATGCTGCAGGAACATCAAAACAGATTGTCAGCTCTTCCGCACAATGCTTCCTGCATATATTACTTACAAATAGGTAAAGTATATTAATTTATTAATTATTTAATTAGCATACAAAAATACATATAAACAAATGTTTTTTTTTAAAACACTATCGCAATAAACACAAAAACCATTAACCGCGCGCCTCACAACGAGAGCCAGCGCTGCTCATAGCACACAAACTACACCAGGGGACAGCCTTGCAAAAAGCAAATCAGCGCAGACTTTACAATGACAGCAAAAGCGCCTCTGATAAAAAAAAAAAAACACAACAACCAAGAGCCTCGCAATGCGCGCCGAAGGATCTCAGACCACCAAAAAAATGAATGTCTGTGGCAAACAGCATTACCTGCCTTACAATTTTATTGCCCCGTCATTTGTGACAAACAAGTCACTAGTACGGATTATATTTAGCTTTATTGCCTTTGAAACAGGGATGTGGTGCAATGGGTAAAAGCTTCTGTTTTTAGAAATCTAGGTCCTCAGCTTGAATTCTTCTTCTTCCATTTTTTCCTTATTTATTTTACATTAATATTTTATTTCATATAGTTTTCTAAAAAGCACTCCATTTGTCTCATACCACTACTGGAACTTCGTCATTAATCCGTTCCTGAAGGACAGACGGATGAATATGGAATCAATTTTTTCATAGAGACTACCTAAAATTGAAATAATCCATTCGTAGACCCAAATTTCATCATACATAAATATAATTTTTTTAACCAAAATAAAATCTTTACGGAGGAGCGATGATGGCAGATTTTTAGAAGAATATAGGAGCTTTTTTTTGCCTAATATTGGATTTGACAATTATAAAGGTTGGTGTAAATAGAAGTACCACTGTATTCTATTACATTTTGATGAAAGATAAAAAATACTATATATGTACAAAAGGTAGGAGGACCATAACTACATGAGCAGTGTGTCTGACATTGGGTTCAGGACTTTTCATTTTCTATTTTGGGTTGCATAGCGGTATATCTTAAATTAAATAACACTGTACACTGTATGCGGAACACAAAATAAGAAAAAATTGAAAAAAGGACCCAAAGTGGGTCACACGCATATCACATTACCTGGATGATCAGTGGTCCATGTAATGTTACTTTTAGGTGGATGATACCCTTAAAATAAATGCCTTTTAAAAAAAATTAAAATGCACAGTAGCTAGCAGACCACATCCTAAAGATATCACTTCCATATGCAGGGATGGAGCTACCGCTGCTGCAGTTGCACCAAGGCCCTTAACTCCAGGGGCCATCACAGTCCCCACACGGCCCCCACACTCCTTCTGACCCTCTGGTTGCCCTCTCCTGCCTTGGCGGTCCTCATTGGCAGACCCATTATGGAATGATGATGATAACAGTAAATAGATGAGACATAACAACAGTATAGAGAATAAATTAGGTTAATTCAAAGGCATGAAATACCAAGTTCAATCTAAATTTTAACCTACTAAATTATTTTTTCAAATGTATTTTTAAAAGTCATTTTACATTACACCAACTTTGGGGACTTTATTATTAAAGAGATACAGCCTCCAAACATCAAATAGAAAAATTACAGATTTTGAACTGACAAAATAAAAGGAAAATTAAATATTTGAGTGAGTATGTGCTCTTTCCATATTGCTGTTATTTATAAATGTAATTCTAAATGTTATTGTACTATAAAAATATACAACTTTGCAATAAATTTAAGAAAGTGTGTAATGTATCACATACATATATTGATAGCTGGTGTGTGAAATACAAAGTGTACATCTTTTACTATAATAATGAGATCATTTTCAACTCTTTCTAACAGAACATAATTGTTAAAAGGCCATTCTCAGATTATTTAGATTTTTCTTTTTATCTTAAAAGATTGCACAAGCCAAGAGAAGATATCGCCCGTATCCATGGCAACCAATTATGAGAAAGCTTCATAACATCACCAACACTTTGCATTCCATTTCCTAGCAACCACAGGCATACTGACATAGCGACCTTATATCTACCCCACTTGTGAGCCAACTCATTTTCATTATCACTTTATAAATTGCAGTGCAAATACAAGGTAGAGTGCAAGAGATTCAGGAACCTCATCTGATCCGTCAACTCCTTTTAAATCAGTACGTCTGAAATTGTTTTTAAGAGATAGGTCAAGACACAATGCAGGCATGAGTTATTCAAGTATATGAGTGACAATCAGCATGAAAACATATTTTACGACTGTGTTCAATGTCTATATATGTTACTTACCGTAAATTATATTTAATAGACTAGCTTAAGTAAATTAGGTCCAATAGGATATATCAGAGGAACATTTTTGGGATCAGCCTAACCTATAGGTTAGGTATGGATGGGGAGTAATATGGATCAAGCAGAATAAACAAGGATAGCCTTCAACATGGCAATACATTTCCTGGGGTAGCCTGGAGCCATACCTTAGTGATGTAGCTGCTTAAACTCAATGTAGACAATAAAAGAATATTCAGCATATTTGTTGTTACTGTTTAGACATTCAGTCATGTCAGAATCTCCGTGACCCTATGGAAAGGAGCACGCCAGGCACATCTGTCAACCATTGCCCCTCTGAGCTCCCTCAAGCTCATGTTTATTGCTTCAATTAACTCCTTCATCCATCTCCGCCATCCCATTCTTTGTGTCTTTTCAATCTTTCCCAGCCTCACTATCTTTTCTAGGGAAATCCGGGCTTCTTATGGTATGACCAATATATTTGAGCTTCAGACTTATGATCAAACCTTCCAGTGAACAGTTTAGCTTAAATTCCTGTAGTATTGCTTGGTTTGATCTTCTTGCAGTCCAAGCAGTTTTCTCCAGCACCACAATTCAAAGGTGTCACTTCTACAGTGCTCTTTATGGACCAGTTCTCAAAATGTGTATGTTAATACTGGGAATACAATAGTTCTAACTACGTGAAACCTTTTTGATCGTGTAATATCTTTGCTTTTTAATTTGTCCGGACTTGCCATATAGTTATCCTCCACAGAAGCAATAATCTTTTAATTCTGTGGCTGCAGTCACCATCTGCAGAGATCTTGGAGTCCAAGAAAATAAAATCTGTCATTTGCGCCACTTCTTCCCCATCTATTTGCCAGGAATTCAGATTTTGGTTTCTATTTGCCAGGAATGGAGATTGCGGTTTTCCATGGATTTTAATATTTTAACATTGAGCAGCAGACCGGGTTTTGCACTCTTATTTGTTCACCCTCATTAAGCTTTAGTTCTTCCTTACTTTCAGCCATCAGATTATTATCACAGGTGTATCTGAAGTTGTTGATACTTCTCCCAGCAATTTTAAATTCTGTGATTTGATTAGTTCAGTCCTGCATTACTTATGATCTATTGAGCATATCCGTTGAATAAATATGGTGACAATATACAACCTATTGCACTTTTTTCCAGATCTTGAAACATTCGGTTGTTCCATGTTCGGACCGTGGATTCTTCATCCATATACATATTTCTCAGGAGGCGGATGAGATGATCTGGTACTTGCATCTGTATAAGAACTTGTCGCATTTTTTTGTGATCCACATAGTCCAATGCTTTAGAAACAGACTATGAAACAGAATTAAAAGGTTTTTTTTTCTGGAACTCTCTTGTTTTCTCTATTATCCAGTGGACATTGGCATATGATCTCTTGTGCCTCTGCGGAACCTGACTTGCACATCTGGTAGTTCCCAGTGCATATATTTTGAAGTCGAGCTTGCAGGATCGTAGGCATTACCTTGCTGGCATGTGGAATGAGTGTACTTTTTTGATAATTGGAGCACTCTCTAGCACTGCCTTTTTTTGTAAAGGGATGTAGTCTGACCTTTTCAAGAAATGTAGCAGGAACTGTAGTAAAACAGAGCTGGAAGACTAAGGGGCAACCAGAAGTACTCAAAGTCACAGAAACCTACAACAAGAATAGAGAGGAGGCTGGAGCAGGAATATTTAATGAGGTGTGATTGGTTGATGTTAAGCCCCGGTCTGTCTACCAGCCAATCAGGAGAAACTACATCAAAAGCTAGGTGAGGTACTTTTGGTTGATCTGATTGTAGAACACATAGCTGTATCAGCTGTCGCACAAGACTGTCGAACATGTTGTACTCATGCTAAGCCATGAGATCGAACCCAGGAATGTACTTGACACATTACTGGTTTTGCCAGACAAAGCAGCATGGGTTGCAAATGTGTTGTCGTTCTTGCTGCAATGCAACTGAAATCCTGATAATATTATTGTGTGCAGGAAAGCCAATTGTAAAAAGAAAAAAAAGTCTAAGAGCTTGATTAAATGGCTCACATAGCAAAACGTTACAAGTAAACCCTTGACAGTGATCACCAAGTCCTATATGCTCCCAGTTCTACATGTGTTCCACCTGTAGTGCAATAATTGGCTCCAATAAGAAATCTGCACCAATTCTACGTGTTCCGTTAAAGCCCTGCAGGTGCTCGCATGGAGCGTAAACCCTGAGACTAATCTCAACCTCCTGTAGCACCAGCTAAACTCCTGCAAAGAGCAGTTAAAAAGAAATACAATTAAATGCAGAGGTTTTAGGAGCCCTTGGCTGATATACATGTCGATCATATTTAATCCAATCAGAAATAAGTAATTGAATTGCCTATGTTGGACTGGTTACTGAGCAACCAGTCAGAGAAATCTACCACTCAATTTCTGATTGCTTAAAAGTATAGCTAGAGGGCTTTATTTTATATTATGATTGGTTAAAATAGCAGGCAATTGGAATAGGGCTTAATATTAGTGTGACCCTTCCTAGAGTTCATGGGAGCCCATAAGTACCTCTATGGTTGTGGTTAGGATTCTACGGAGGTCCATAAAGACTCCCGTTGTTATAGGTTAGAATACCATGTGGGTCGATCAGGACTAATTAAAATGGGATTAATTTTAAGTGCCATGATTTTCCCTTAGGGACCCTACATTTAATTTTATTTTTTTTTAAATCCTTTTCTACCATTAGAAGGAGAATAGATAGATAGATAGATAGATAGATAGCGTAGTATGTCCACGTTAGGTAATGATAACACAGTGTTGCGTTGCTATGGATACCACAGAGTTTTAGACTCCGTCTTCTACACAGGGGCGGAGCTACAGGGGCCCTGCTCTGTGGGGGCCTAGTGCTGTGATTTTTTTTCCATAGTGCAGTGTAATATAGTGTAGCCCATACAACATACTCATGAACTAATCTTTAGGACATGAACATTTCCCTTTAATGGGCATCCATTAGAGGACTTCCGCAAATTTACTTCTCTTTAGTTGCCACCCTGCAAAAAGCATGTATATATATATATATATATATATATATATATATATATATATATATATTTATTATTTGTATAGCTCCATCAATGTACACAGTGCTATAAAGTTGCAAGGTACAAAACAATTATACAACAATATAAAAAAAGTGTATTTAACATAAAGACTACCAATGGATTATATAGTCCCTGCCTCAAAGAGTTTATAATTTGCGGAAAGATTGCTCTACTGTTATGGTATTTGAAAAATACTCTGGGAGAAACTCCCACAATCCCCTGCAGAGAGGAAATCATAGGGCAATCAGTCGCAAATGCTTCGAGAAACATTTTCTGTGTACATATAATCAGCCAACCCTAGAGAATTCCATCTTCCCTTGAGTCCCTGCAGTTTCTTTGTAAATTCATAGCCTCTGTAGCAAACAATAAATGGTACCAGGTCTGGAAGGGTTATAATGTCCTAATGCAAAAATTAGATCAATATTTATAGAGTCTTATAGCTTTCCTATTAAGTCAGAGCTTCAAGTTTATTTGTAAAGTCAACAAGTTTATTTTGTACGAGCACATTTTATTTTACACCCTGTTCCTGTGAAAGCAGTAAGCAGAAATATAATCATATGATCTTTGGAGTATCTTGGAATGAAAAAGCAGCTTTGTCTCTGCCTGTCAGAAACATGCTAAAACAACCAAAAAATCCTGAAAAGACAGTGGTTTAAACATTTAATAACACAACCAGTTATGTAAGCATATAAAATTTTTCAACAAAAGGAACTGTGGGAATGTATAAAATCCATGCAGGCTGTTCCAAAAATATTGTACCTTTAAAAAAGGGTTTTCATGATAAATCATCTTCTTTGTCCAGGTTTGGGCAGAATTATTTTAATTACATAGTAATTAAGCCTACAAAAATACTTTTAGTCCATCAAGTTCAACCTTTTTACTAGACTGACTGATCATTTTAATATATTGATTAATTATTAATTGATCCAGAAGATGGCAAACAGAAAAAAAAAACATTGAAACATTGTTAATTGTCTCATAAGGCGAGAAAGAAGCTCCTCCCGTCCCTTGGAGCAAAGACAATGGTCAGATATAGAGAATGATTTACTACAACAGATACATCTCTGACAGTATATATGGCTACCCGTAGCACATGCAACAACTATTATGATAGACTAGCGTATTGCCCGTCAAAAAATGACGGAAATCAGATGTGTATGTTTTAAAAAGTTGTTTAGTTATTAATATACATATGGAATTGTAAGGTAGCCAATGTTGTTTTCTGTGTACTACTGAAATATAGAAATCAAATTAATAAATGAATTTACGTATTTTGAATCATTCTGTTGAAGAGCTGGCAATCTGTGTTGATGTTGCAGCAGCATTAGTGGTGTGGAGGTGCTGTGTAAGCATGATGAACGTGTGCAGTGTAATAGTGTGCGTGCCCGATCCGAAACCGATAACGTAGCTGTGTACTTCCGCATTATCCTAAAATGGCGGATAATGTGTGGTATGCGTCTTAGCGGATTATCGGTACGTGTTTTCCGTGGTTATAGTGCTGTCGCCTGGTTTTAGTTTTGTTTGTGCTGCATTTTTTCTGCGGCGCTCATTGCCAAAGTACTACGGTTTAACGGCTCGCCTCGCTGTGCGAGGCTCGCCAGGCAATGAACGCCTGCGGCGCTCATCGCTCAGCCCGCTAAAGTACTACGGTTTAACAGTAAATATGGTCAAACGGTCAAATGACGGTCACTAAAAATTAAATGTAGTGAAATTTGTTTGCCACACAACATGACGCTACATTTGTCCCTTTTTTTTTGTACATTTTTATTTTTGTAACTTGCAACATATTTCACATCAAATGCGTTGGTTTAGGCGGGAAATCCGATGTTGCGCGAGACAGAGTCGTTAATTCTGTGTTAATGCGTAAATCTGTAATTGTGTTTCGTAAAATGTACTCGCTACTGTCTTTTTACTCATTGCGCGGTTAATCTGCATCCTTTATCTCGTTGTTTTTCAAAGACATACGTCTGTGACTGTGTTTTACGCAGTTCGTAGTAGTATAGCCTCGTTTTCATTTTTTTCGGCGGCCATTTTTTTTCTTGCTTAGCCGATTTTCGATCTTTGTAACTCTAAATCGATCGAAATTGCAGTTCCAACTCACTTCCAGACGTCCTGCCTGGTTCCCCATGCTGTAAGTGACCTTTGTTTTATCTTTTAGTGTGTATTTAGTGTTTTTTTTTTTTACTGTTTTTGTTTCCGCTGCTAATCTCATAATTTTTTTCACCTCGTATTTTTTTTCTAAGTGCTACGGTTTAACGGCTTGCCTCGCTACGCGAGGCTCGCCTGCAATGAGCGCCTGCGGCGCTCATTGCCAAAGTGCTACGATTTAACAGCTCGCCTCGCTGTGCGAGGCTCGCCGGGTGATGAGCACCTGCGGCGCTCATCGCTAAGTCGTACGCACTACGCAACGCAGCGTGACGACGAATCGTAGTTAGACAATTATAATATGTGATGGTCCAGTCATTCTAAACTCCTTGAAATTTGGAACATCTTGGGAGAAAAAAAAAAATTTAAATCAATGTCCTCCCCACTCACCTCATTGTTACAGAAAAAGGCTTTCCTTCTTGCACTGGTATACATCATAGATAGCACATTTTATTTGGGATGTCATGAACTTACTATCATAACTGCTGGACCTGTCCAACAGTACATACATTTTGGCTCCAAATAAGAGAATTGATCTTATTTTGTCTTCAAAAAGATATATTGCAAAAGACCTCTCAAAACCAATGGATTTTCTAAATAGAAATTACACAATTTTAGCCTCGCAGACTGCTTTAGCAGCAAGGTGAGCATTGGCCGAGATCTGGAACCAACGAAATCTCCCACCTTTGACTAAGGTAATTTAAATAATCCATGTCAATGGAGAAATTAACAGCATTAATGAAGGGTGTTGTGACACGGAGTCACCCCAGCTTCTGTGCACATTTTTTCTTGCTACAACTCAGGAGCAGCTAGCAGAAGTTTGTGATTGTCTGATCAGATGAAAGGCTACCAAGCAGAACATTGAAAGGTAGTAGAACTACCGTATCTCGCAAAAGTGAGTACACCCCTCACATTTGTTGTACATATTTTATTATATATTTTCATGTGACAACATTGAAGAAATGACACTCTGCTACAATGTAAAGTAGTAAGTGTACCGCCTGTATAACAGGGTAAATAACTCAAAACACAGCCATTAATGTCTAAACCATTGGCAACAAAAGTACACCCCTAAGTGGAAATGTCCAAATTGGGCCCAATTAGCCATTTTGCCTCCCCGGTGTCATGTGACTCGTTAGTGATACAAGGTCTCAGGTGTGAATGGGGAGCTGGTGTGTTAAATTTGGTGTTCTCGCTCTCACACTCTCTCATACTGGTCACTGGAAGTTCAACATGGCACCTCATAGCAAAGAACTCTCTGAGAATCTGAAAAATAGAATTGTTGCTCTACATAAAGATGGCCTAGGCTATAAGAAGATTGTCAAGATCCTAAAACTGAGTTGCAGCACGATGGGCAAGACCATAAAGCGGTTTCACAGGACAGGTTCCACTCAATACAGGCCTTGCCATGGTCGACCAAAGAGGTTGTCTTTGGGAAATAGACGTAGGAGTGCTGCCAGCATTGCTGCAGAGATTGAGCACTGACAGGCTGACAACCCACCCCTTCAGACAATACGCCGCACACTGCACCAAATTGGTCTGTATGGCTGTCTTCCCAGAAGGAAGCCTAAACCTTATTGAGCATCTGTGGGACATCCTCAAACGGAAGGTGGGGGAGTGAAAGGTTTCTAACATCCACTAGCTCCGTGATGTCATCATGGAGGAGTGGAAGAGGACTCCAGTGGCAATCTGTGAAGCTCTGGTAAGAAGTGCTGGAAAATAATGATGGCCAGACAAAATATTGACACTTTGGGACCAATTTGAACAATTACACCTAGGGATGTACTCACTCTTGTTGCCAACAGTTTAGACATTAATGGTTGTATGTTGAGTTATTTTGAGGAGACAGCAAATTTACACTGTTATACAGGCTGTACACTTACTACTTTACATTGTAGCTGAGTGTCATTTTTTCAGTTGTCACATGAAAAGATATAATAAAATATGTACAAAAATGTGAGGGGTGTACTCACTTTTGTGAGATACTGTAGGTTCTTTAAGTGGAATCTGGGATAGAACATAGTTCTACTACCTATGTCTTAACCCGAAGGTCTCTTAATTAAACATGCTACAATATATTTCTAGGAAAGATACAATGCTGATTTTAGACAGTAACACAACACAACTAAACACATAAAAAAATAATTTAACAATGGTTCCATTAAACAGTACTACTTGGTAACCTAATTACAGCTGTTATATAATATGTTATTGTTTAGTAAGCTGTTTGTATCTCTCCTCAAGAGGCATTCAATGATAAATTGTCCCTTTTGACACATTGCGACAGCTTCACAAAGGACCTCTTTTATGTGCCTTTGCAAAACAATAATTTGATTACACCTCCATAGACCAGGTCATACAGTGTACCTTACTTTACCACAAAACTATTTATAAAACAGTACATTAAAAAATCAGGTATGTTTAACATGAATATAGTCATGATAGCAAGCTGTTACACACTAATCTAATACACCCAGTATTACATTACATTACAGTGAAACAACCACCTCTATAGCCCAGTGAATATACAGTACACAGAGCTAAACATGGTACCACTCGTACAGTGAATCCCTTAATCTAGAGTCCCAGTACAAAGAGAATGCTTCACACAGCCCTGACTGGCACATGGTCCCCTTCTACAGAGATGGGAATAAATGGTAATAGATGGTTATGTTTCTATAATTACATTACACAATGTTAAGCGTCTGACTAACCTATATTGTTATCTTTAGAGTTAATATTTTTAATAAAATTATAACATCTGTTTGCCTGTATACTAAAAAAGTGTCCCTCATCTAGCTACGCCCTCAAATTTCCTGCAAACAATGTGTCACGACCGGCCAATTTGGGGGACCACGCTCACCCCAAATCTCTCTCTCTCCACGGTCGCAACTTTTTGTTCAGATCTCAACACCAGCAGACACTTCAGATGACAGCATCATTACTGCAGAGACCTGCACCTCAGACCCCTATTCTTAGGATCTAAGAATCACACCCATGTACCTTGGGTTAGTACAAGCAGACTCTGACACCACCTGTGTTTAGTGTGTCCAAAGTCAGACTGGCCACTTCTTTATTGTTACAAAGATATATAAAAAAAAACAGAAAGATGACACAAAACACCAAAGACTGCCCCCAGTTCTAGCCCATCCTCCTAGGCAAATAGCTTGCTATTCCCCCTCACCCACATGATTTCCTGATGTAGAGAGGCATCTGACTTTCTTCTAATTACACCTTTTGTTTCTCCTCTTAGAGTCATAAAACTAGTTACCCCTTTCATGAATAAAGCCAGAGCCTTCACACGTGGCCGATCGCAGGGCCATATAAATTCCACTATCCTATTTCTAACACAGATACAGTTTTGCAATGTTAGTCAATTACAGCACCAAATGCACTTATTACATCCATGATATAAGTTAAGCAAATTGTTAGTACCTTCTAACCACACATATAGTAACTGATGAACCCCAAATAGTCCAGTGGGCCCTTCTGTTCATAACACAATGCTTTTATGAGATTTCTGAATCTCTAATCCTTTTGTTAAGGATGGCTTGCTGTTGACATAATAGTGTGCTTTCAAACATAGAACTGGAAGTCCACGCATGACTTGTAACTATTGTCACTTATTATATAGGAATAATTTAGAGCTTAAAGAAACTGTTTGTGCTTTTATTTTTAGACTGGGTTTTCCCGTTCTAACATTAACTTTGTCTAGTACGTCTGAGGCAGATGACCTTGCTTACCAAAGATTAAGTAACGTTAATGTTCTCTGCTTCATGACATCAATCCTATTCCATCTTTATATGAAACCTAGACATTAAAAGGGGATTGGGTACCAAGATGCTAAGCATCAATTTAAAGAAGACAAACTTTCTGACTCAAATCTGCTTTTGAATTAAAATACACACTCCCAAGGAGTATGATATTTTTCCACAATATCTGCCTAAACTGAACCTCCTGTGTGGGGAAATGTCAGTTTGACTGCAAAACCTCAAATGTCACCAAAAATATGTTATCTCGCTACTGCTATTTATCCAAATTAATAAAAGCACTGTAAATGTGTGTGTTCCTGGGCTTAGAAATAGAACAATAAGAAAAGTATATATCTTAAAAGAAAAAAAGTCAGAGGTGCTCATCAGAGAACGAACCAACCTTAATAGGTTAGTTCTATGGCCATGATAAGCCACTCTGAGAGCAACCTCTTTTAGCTCAGCTGTCCTGAAGTATATCAGTCTGGTCCCACTCAGAAGAGAGCCCCGAAATACCAGGCAATTCTACCCTGAACAGGAGAAACAGCAAACCAGAGACGCGTTTCGGTCTCTATGGGCCTCGTCAGTGAGGTTCAGCTGAACTCCCTAAGGCACAGTGAGCAAGGGGTCCACGTCTTCCCATATTACCCTTAGGGAGACTAAACCCTTAGGGTAATTTGCATAAACAAAAAAACTAATTCAGAGGTGTTCATCAGAGAACGAACCAACCTTAATAGGTTAGTTCAGCTGCACCTCACTGACGAGGCCCATAAAGGCCGAAACGCGTCTGTGGGTTTGCTGTTTCTCCTGTTCAGGGTAGAATTGCCTGGTATTTCGGGGCTGGGTCACTCTTCTTAGTGGGACCAGACTGATATAATTCAGGATTTCTCCCTGTGAAGGGCACAAGTGAGCGAAAAGAGGTTGCTCTTAGAGTGGCTTATTGCAATAGAACTAATCTATTAAGGTTGGTTCGTTCTCTGATGAGCGCCTCTGACTTACAGCCTTATTAAATTGCAATTCGGCAAATTCTAAAGGGCTCTACATAAGCACATAGAAGTTCAATGACTAAAAACTTCTGTAAAATAAATATGCTGTGTGCTTATATAGAGCCCTTTAGAATTTGCCAAATTGCAATTTAATAAGGCTGTTAGTTATTTTTTTTTCTTAAAAGAACCACACTAGTATAAATCATATAACCTAAGAAAAGAGATGATGGTTTGAAATAAATGAGTTTAGAAGTGTTTTGCGCGGCCCGAGGTCGTGTAGCCTCGGTTTCATTTTTTTTGGCGCCCATTTTTTTTCTGGCTTAGGCGATTTTCAAGTGCCGAAAGTCATGCAAATCGCCTTAAATTTGCGTTCCACCTCACTCCCAGACGTCCTGGCTGTTCCCCCGTGCTGTGTGTGATGTTTTGTTGCATTTTTTTTTTTTGCTTTCAAAGTCCCGCGTTTCTCAAGTGCTTGGAGGCTAAGGCGATCCCACCTTTACTAAGTGTTTAGTGGCTAAGTCCCGCGTGTTTCATTGCATTCACTGCTCGCCTCAGCGCTCATTGCCTTTGTGCTGCGAGTTTTAGTGCCTTACCAGCTGGCCTCGCTTTGCGAGGCTCGCAGTGATGAGTGCTTTTGGTGCTCATCGCCTAAGTGCTACGAGTTAACGTCTCGCCTCGCTTTGCGAGGCTCACAAATGATGAGCACCTGTTCATTCAACAGGGTTGCCCACCCTTGGGCCAAAGTCTTTTCAGCAGTGGCGGAGTTAGAAAATGGAGGCCCCTGGTGCAAAATACATTTTTGGACCCCCTCCCCAAATTCTTTTGCACAGAGTCCCCCCGCTACCAACTCACTTAGCTCCCCTCCCTAAGACCAATTTCCATAGGACTCTTTCACTTATATGCTCCCCCAAGATCACTTTACTTAGCTACTCCCCTTACCTCCTGCTTGTGTGAAGCACAATCTATCCCTACATAGCACACAGTACTCTCAGCGGCCATCCCCTCTCAGCATCCATCCCCCGGCCCCCCCAGAAGACGGCCCTGGTGCAGCTATACAAATGGCAGTTGGTAGGCTCTCTAATACTATTAACCAAGGAGTCATATAGAACTGGGAGGTTATGACGTGATATATCAATGCTACAAGTTGTATAGTCACTGCAGAGCCAACAGAGGAAAAAAAGAGGGCATAGGTTGCCAGGTTATTAGTCCAGTGCAGAAAAGTGAGGAAAAATCCCCTGGGAGGCATGCATTCAACTTCATAGGAAGGAGAGATTAGCTTCCCCCCCCCCCCCCCCCCCCCCCCATTTCAGGCCTAAACCTTGTTGACCTAGGCGTAAGCATGCCCTTTGTCATGAAATAGAGAACCTTAAACAAGTAAATAATGTATACTTTCATACTGATATGTCTTTGTATTGTAAAGCAGGAAATAGCATTGCCAGTTAACATTTTACAGATAGCAATGGTCTTAAAAGGACTGCATATAATAAAGATTATTTTTTTAACTTTCCTAAAAACACTCTGCCCATTATCAGTTCTAGTTCTTAAAGCATATTGTAAATATAGGTCTTGTATACCACATTAATGAAACAACTCTCTGTGTTTTTTCCTAGTAAAATATTCTATAAATAAAATGAACCAATTACTATTATGTGGTTATCTCCAAATTTAACGTACCCCTGACACGTTCATTCATAACCATGAATTCCTTTGAAAGTGCTTGTACTCATTACAGGGTTTTTTTCTACAGTTTTTGCCCAAGGCTGAATTGCACGGCCCGCTTGATAAGTCACGCTATACTTTTGTGTACGAGTGTCAGTTGCTACTAAATCATTTTCATGTTTAATACCAGTCTAATTGAGATTTATTTAATTGTAGGCAATAAAGTAACATGCAATTTCTTTTAAGTTTGTTGGCTATATTTTAGAGGCAATTGCTGTATTTTATTCTCTATTGCCAGACATAAACCTCAAAAAAAAGAAAATACAATTAAAACACCAATTTCTTTAACTTGATCACAGACTTAGGTCTTCTGAATGCCACAGATCCCCACGTGCCTTTAAGACCTTATAAGCAGTGAACCGAGGTCACTCCACAAGGTCAAAACCTCAACCTACCTCAAGTCCTTTGATGTCCCCCCTCAATCCCTCCCCCTACCGGTTTGCTGGAGACTCATTGAGTGGCTCAGCAGCTTTTGGACAGAACTTGTGAGGGTCTAGAGAGCCCCGGGTCTAGTTTCTTCTTTCACAATGGAGAGGACCAGATGCTCTGAGGATAAAGTTTTGGTTAATGTGTGATGATGTATAATATGTTTAGTTGTTAACACAAAGCCCCATAGTGAGGCAGTTTATTCAGGTTATATGTTTTTTACTATTTTTAATCTTTCCCCTCATATGTTATCTTAAAGATTTGATGCCTAATACTCTTAGCTATACCTTTGGGTGACCTTATGCTACCCAAATATATATAATAGCTCATGATGCAATGTTTTTTCTAAAAATCACTTTAACATAAGTTGGTTTTAGTTTTTCAAATGTTTTATAAGGGCGAGTTTGGTATGCGAAATGTGACCTTTTACATTATTTTTACTTGCTTCATCTTCCTCATATTAGAGGTATTTTTGGGAGAGATTATTTTCCTCCCTTCCCTCTGGCACATTTGTGCCTTTAGTTCACTTATGAGGACTAATAAGTGTCTAAACCTCCAACGTTGTTATTTTCAACCATGCCTTTCTGTAATTTAAGTTATTCTTTTCCCCTTTTTTGTAGTATCTCAAGTTGCCTTCGAAGACCGGATTCTCCTCCTGTCTCTCCGATGTCTGGGACCTCAGTCAGCCAAGTCTCTAACCCCAGCAGTCTCCCTTCGCAGAGTCACTCAGCGATGTACTGTCCTAAGGTAGGATGACGGACATGCCTTATACCATAAATGTCCCATACCGTTAAAGGCTTTCATTCTCATACAAACATTTGTGGTCCACAGTGCAGTTTCTTCAGGAGACCCATTTTGCCCATAACAAAAGCACCCAAATACTTCCATAAACCCTATCCATCATACTTTACTACCACTCAATCCTCAAAGAAAGCTGTCGTAACCATCCTACTTCACAGGGACAATCCCTTCACAATAGAACACAAAGACATAGATAAAGATGGTGATTTTATTATTTTAACTGGCATTTTATGCCCCTACCACTAAACCTCAAACCTCATTCCTCCTTTATCAGGCTTCTACAATACCTTAAGTCATATGACATGGGAAAGGTCATTCCGGGGGAGATTTTAATTCAATTCTAAATTCACAACTTGATAGATCTACACAGAGCCGGGGTGACATGTTTGCTACCAAGATATCTCAGATAGACTCACTATTGCAGGAATTACACATGTTTGGAGATTGCGTCACCCAACAGCTAGAGAATACACTTTTTATTTTCCGGTCCATAAAACATACTCAAGAATAGATACAGTACTTATTGATTCGTCACTCTCTGACCACTTAACTAAATCAGACATTTTTCCTTGCACCTGGTCTGACCACTTGTTAGTTAGTATGAAATGCTCTTGACCAACCCGATATTCAGAGATCACATAGCTAATGATATTGAGCTCTTTTTTTCTACAAACTTAGATATGGAATCAGATATCGGATGGGTCTGGGCGGCCCATAAAGCCTTCATTAGGGGAGTGTCCATTAAATATGCGTCCAATAAGAAACAAATACAAATCAAAGAGACAACCCTGAGAAGGGAGTTATTGGTTCTAGAAAAGCGTAATCAAGTAAATCCATCTCATAGACTCCATCAATCCATTGACAAACTGAGGTCAGAACTAGATCTAGTCTGGTCACATCATACAGAGAAGGCTATAAAATGGACGCAACACAAATTGTATAACCAAGCCAATAAACCTAACTCCCTTTTAGCCAAAGAACTCAGAGGGAAACTTGACCAATCAAAAAACTTCCGCATTAGGTCCTTAGCGGGAGACATTACAGTTAGCCCTCAAGAAAATTCTGGATACCTTTTACTCCTTCTACCAGAAACTATACTCCTCTTCAATCTACAAATTTGAATCTATTACAACCTCCTTCTTTGACTCTTGTGGCCTCCCCATGCTCACCCCACAAGATCTAGAGTCTCTGAACTCTAAGGTCACAATTCAAGAAGCTAAAAAATGTATCCAAAGCTTAAAAATTGTTAAAGCCCCTGGTCCAGGCGGATTTTCTAATTCATATTATTTGTACAAAGATTTTGTTAGACTTAGCACTCCCTTAGCACATTTTAAGGGACACAGAAAATATCCCGGTTGTTACAGAAATTAAAAAGTAATAAAAACGTATGAATAGAAGTATTGGGGGGGGGGGGGGGGGGGGAATTGATATAGAAGTTAGAGTTATTTTATGTATACTTTGGCCAGGAACAATAAATAAATACAATAGGAGAAATATGATATTTTCAGACTGACAAACACATCCTCTCTAGATGTAATGCTATGCTTGACACATTCTTTTAAAATACTTTATTTTGAATTTCACTTCCACCTCTGTTATTTAATTTTCATTACAATCAACAATAATTGCTCATTTAATGATTTTTCCATTTTATCCATGTTCTTTTCATTGTTCCCTTTGTTAGAATAGCTAATCAGCATCACTCACTGTTCCTATTACAAAGTAATAAATGAAGGACTGGCAGTTAATGATGTATTGATTTGATGCCATTCCACAAACATTTCCATCTAGACCCATCAGTAGTATTTTCATTTTATTGTTTTGTGCTTACAATCTATTCTAGTTACTAAAACATATCTGTAAAAAAAAATGATGTTCTGATAAATAAAAAAAGATAGTGCTGAGCACTTAGCGAAGAGTTAAATAACAGTATTCTGTGTTAATACACCATACCATAATATTTATTATTATTACTACTATTATCCTTTATTTGTAATGTGCCAACATATTCCTTACCTCTATACATTGGTTAAGTAGAAATCAGTTTAACACATGACAAAATAATGGAGGGCCCGGTTATTGAGCTTAAAGTCAAAATGTACATAGTGTTTTACCCAGAGCACCTAACAAGTTTGAAATCTTACAAACTTAGAATGTAAAGGGTATTGGTGAGGTACAGGGGAGATAGTTGTAATGGATTAATACATTTCTGCAAACCTTTAGTCAGCCAATATGTATGGAGCACATCTCATAAAACATTTTATTTTTATTAATATCTAAAAATTCCTCTAATGGTTATGTTGACACCTCCTGTGGGTGTCTACACAGGCATCGGATCCCCTCCAATCAGCATGCAACATCAGGGGAGCAACATTAACCCACTATTTACCTGCTGTTGCTTGCTCAGCCAATCTCCTTGCAGCTTCCTGTCTGTATGTCAGCACCAATACATAGCACATATCAGTGGAACACTACATATCCCAGGCTGCTTTGCAGCACAAACATTAAACCCCAAAGTTAATTCAACAATTTCAGCTAACCTGATTAGCCAAAACCAATCATGTTTAGTTTGATGCTAATTTAGCCTGGGTTTTGAGGGTGTTAACCCTGTTTTCCAACTGTCAGAAATCACAAGACATTTTGTTGACTTCAATGTAAGTGTTTAAGTGTTTATTTTGGGATTTTTTAATGCAATGTTTCCATACACTACTAATTCTCCTCTATTAGATGCATTCATAATCCAGCAAACGTACATATCTCTTTAAGGCTGAAGGTGCAAAGCTTCTTTAAACCGATGCATTTGTAGTGATGTTTTGAAGGATTTAAGACAGGAGGATAGTCTAGTGGAGTGAGGCAATGAGTTCCAAAGAATATGGGCAGCATGAGAAAAGTGGTAGTGATTTATATTTAGTATAGCAAGGAAGTTTTAGTAACTAATACATTTTAGAACACCTGAAAATCCTTCACAGATGAGCTACATGCCTTTCAAAATGCTTCTCATGTTTTATCTTGCTAATCTCATCTATTCCTTAAGACGCTATCCATTACTTCTGAATCCATTTCAACAGTCCCATTCCCACCCTTTGCTCACTCATGCATTTACTCCTTTAACAAACTTATACATCGTTATAGTAATTGAGGTTGAAAAAAAGACTTTTAGTTCATTAAATTCAACATTTTTTTAGATCTCCTCTGATCTGCAATATGCAGATTAATTGTCAATTGTTCCAGAGGAATTAGGCATCATTTTTTGCAACCTTCTGAACCTGGAAAAACTGGAAGCTAAGTACAAACACTCTTTGGAGTGTATTTCTTCCTTTTGTACAAATTATATTGGCTCTACTATCACTTCATTTATTTATTGTTATATTTAACATCTTTGCTTACTCATTGATAATAGAGAGTCTATGGAGAACTATATTGGAGAGCTCTAACTACTGAACAGCAAGTATATTGCTATATGGGTTTTGTTTAGCTCATATCCAATAGTGCCATTGTCCTCTTGCAAGATTGTAAATAGCAAGTTTTCAGTCTTGTAGGGTGCTTTGGGAAAAAGCACTTTCTACAAAGACTCTAAGCTCAAAACAGGGCCCTCCATTTTTCAGTTGTTAATATTGTATTTTCCCTGTTCTCTCCCCTTGTACAGCGCTACGGAATATGTTGGCGCGTTACAAATAAACGATAATAATAATACTCCATACTATAGTGGATTTGTAGAGCCTTTGATTTATGTTTGTATCTACTTCCAGTCTATCCAAGTATTTTCCCAGGTATCAGATTTCATTTTTATGTATATCAGTTTATATATATATATATATATATATATATATATATATATATATATACCACCCTTTTTATATATTGCTGCACTATCCTATGATTATCAGTATATCCTGTATCAACAGGAGTACCAGTATATTCTGATTTATGAGGATTTTGCAACACTGTCTATGGTATGAATATAGAATATCACTATATTTCACTACTCATACCTCATATGATTAGAGTATCTATGTGTCATGCTTATACATTTTAATCGGCGTAGTTTCCGGATCAATAGTATCCAATAAAGTTTTTTTCCTTTTAAATAATCTTTTTTGATATATTAAGGGGTGTAAAGCACCCAGGATACTACCAATATAGATCATTATTTTTCTATATTATGTTCTAGAGGAAGGCAAACAGAAAAAAATCCTTTCTATTACAAAACACATAGACCACCATATGGTCTTCTTCCTGAAGATTCCCCTGAAAACTACTGTTCCGCTGATATGAAGTGCCAGGACATATCAATACCAGGTCATGACTTTGGTGTATCATTTGGCAAATTGCACCAACAGCAATAATCCAAATCTTACTTTATATTCTGCCTCTTCTAAGTCCCCTTTATTCATTTGTGCCATGATGACCTTTAACAGTATTTGTAACTATGCAAAGCTTCTTTAGATTAAAGTGCTAATGTAAATTAAAAAAAGTTGTCATTTGTTCATTAGTATCTCTCAATGGTATTCCGAATGGCAACCAATTAGTTTTTTTATCAAAGACTAACATTGTAATCTTTGCCTTTATACATAGGTAGAAGGGGGGTCATGCTCACTTTTTACTCTTCATTGGAGGTATATAGAACATACTGCATTATTTTTTTTAATCATAAGATTACAAATCTATATATAAAACTGTAAGGCGTCATAGACCCAGACTCCTGGTCCTAGGCAGAGACACACGACCAGGGTTACGATAAGGTTTGGAAAGTCTGAGAATGAAGCTGATGACAATTTAAAATGATGCTTCTTGACCAGAGTTAAGTAATAGGCAGGTGCCCAAACATTTTCACATGCCAATATTTTTTTTTTAGTTCATCAAATAAAAAGTAGCTGTATATTATCTTTTGCAGCAAAACAATATACCGTACATAATTTTTAAATAGTTTGCTGCAGAGGTTGGGTTTACACATGTTGTTGATTTTTTAAGTGAAAATAAGTATTTTTGGCCAGGGATGTCCACATATTTGTTTCAAGCACTCTGAGTAACAAACTATAATTGAAGACGCACTATAAAGGTTCAGTGCAAACAATGATGGATATAGCAGGACTAATTTACTGCAGAGAAAAAATGGGTAGCACTATATATTGCACGTTCTCAAATTTAAGATGAAACAAGTTTATGGTTGTGGTAACAAAGTTCTTTAAGAGATTAAACAGACAAGAAAAAAAATGGTAGGCTCAAAAAAAATAAATAAAATGTATGAGAACTGGTGCATAAAACTAATAAAAGACACATGTGCTTCCTAGTTCAGGTCACATTTGAACCCCATGGGGATGTCCTTCTGGAGCAACATTTTGCTCCCAATGTGAAATACTGAAACTTGGAAACATAAACTAGAATTTATGTTTCCGTCAAGAATAATTACTGTAAACAAGTAAATAAGACAATTACTAAAGCATGCTCTACTGCAGCATCGTCTCAGTCACATATTCATTAAATAACCAATTAGTAGGGTTATTTTTTGCAGAACTAAAATAAAATTACAAGGAGCACAAAAACGTTTTGAAATTAAACCATTTGGATGCGTAATATGCGGACGGATTGTTTTTTTATTGTGCATTAAAAAAGGACCAGATTTTACAGAGTTGCTCATTTAACGTATACCTATTTGATTATTTCTACTTAAAGCCCTCTTTCTATCTCTCTCAAAGGCCCAACAAAGTAATTTATTTGCAGTACGCTCTTCCAAAAAACTAGACTTGATAAGTGGGCAAAATACTAATTTACAGCCTTATTAAATTGTGATTCTGTAAATTTAAAAGGGCTCTAATTAAGCACACAGCATATTTTATTTACAGAAGTTTTTAGTTAGTGAAGACCTTGTAGCAACAAAAAGACAAGGCTAAAAGTGGATATCTGCTTCATATGACACACACACACATATACATATATATATATATATATATATATATATATATATATATATATATATATATATATATATATATATATATATATATATATATTTATTTTTGGAAAATCCATCTGTGTCTGGTGGCGTTTTGCGTGT
This sequence comes from Discoglossus pictus, assembly GCA_027410445.1. NCBI lineage: Eukaryota > Metazoa > Chordata > Amphibia > Anura > Alytidae > Discoglossus > Discoglossus pictus. The sequence continues at coordinate 500,913,687 of CM050163.1, read as the reverse complement.
TTCGGGTCTTGTAGCCTCGTTTTCTTCCGCGGACATTTTTTCTCTCGCTTAGGGGATTTTCGGGTGTCTAAACACTTCAATTTGGACTTAAATGGAGGTGTAACTCCACTTGCAGAGGTGCTGGGTGCCTCCTCTTGCTGTGGGTAAGCTTTTTATGTGTTTTTTGTGTGCATTTATTGTGTTTTGAATCTTTTGAGGTTCGCACCGGTCAGCCGTTAAAGTCGTCATTTTGTGAGGTTGTAATGTTTTTTTTTCTAAGTCCCGCGTCTCGTATTGGTTCGTCATAAGTCCGTAAATGTTGCGAGGTCCGCAGTTGCTGGCAAGGAGCGCCTTCAGCGCATATGTGATCATGTACAATCATAATTTATCAAGAAACATCTATACATACAAAAGTAAGCTTTCTAGTTAAACACTACGTGCTGCAAAAGTAAATATTACAAAATTAAAAACCTGGAGAGGGACAAAGAGGAGCAGTTAAACAATGTCCTGGAATCGCACTAATCCATAGCAATTTAACCTCATGAACATAACTGCATTAACAACCTCCAGGCTACAAAATGCCACTTTCATTGGATCACACAACACTGCATGCACTGAACACATGTATTCAAATAAACTAAATGTTGCTAGGTGTTGGATAAATAGTTTGTGACAACTAATCAATACAAGTGATGGTTACTAGAAGGTTGCAAAAGTGTTATCAGGAGCAAATATGGATACACAATAACTATTCAAGGAGACATGTGGCCTATGCAACACAACAAATAGATTTTTAGATTAGATCAGGGCTCGGCAACTAGGGCCCCTGGAGCCTTCTATGCAGCCCCATGCCTGTTCTCTGGCATGGGAGAGCACGTCCCTCTTAAACAGTCCATTTCTCCCTCCACAACTAGCATATCACTCTCACTTGCCCCATCTATACATCTACATCCAATTATAGAACCAATGTGGTCCAATTTTTTCTTTATATGCCTCCTGGGCAGCACACAGGCAGAGCTGGCCATGCCCCCTAATCGACACAGACAGGACAAAAATGGCAGCTCTGCTTGAGGAGAAAACAGACAGCTTAAAAGCCAAGAAACATGTTAACTTTCTTTCATTTTAAAATGCATACTACTTTCAATAGTCTATGACCAGCAAAAAAAATAAATATATACAAGCTTTACTTGTAAATATAGTACAGTGGTCCTTTAAAGCTACAGGGAAGTCCAAAAACCTGCTGTGTCCAATAAGTTGCAAGCTTGAAAACGCATGTTAATGTATTCATTTAATTTAAATACTACATATAAAATAAACCATATTAAAGGCATATTTAAGTTTCATGCATTATGAATGCATCTGATACAGGAGAATCAGTAGTGTATGAAAACATTGTTTGCATGAAAAAATGCCAAAATAAACATTTACAAACTCACTCTGATGTTAAATCTCTTGAATTTGCAAGCAGGTGATTCTGTTAACACTCCAGGAAATCCATGCTAAAATGAGCATAAAATTCATAATTTGTTTTGGCCAATCACAGGCAGCTAATATTTTGTATCAATCTGTAAAGCCAGTTTGAGCACCAAAGAATCATGGGATGTGTAGTCCTAAAAGGGAGCTCATTTTACAGAGTACATTTTAAAAATATATATATATTTTTGCTGTTCCTCCGCTCCTTCCGTGGAGGAGAGGAGGAACAGCTGCAGATGGAGGTAAGTAAGGGGAAAGGGAGAGGGGGAGGTATTTAGAGGGGTAAAGTGAGGAGGGGGTTTAGGATGAGGAGGGGTAAAGTGAGGAGGGGGTTTTAGGATGAGGATGGAGGGGTTTAAGATGAGGATGGGGAGGGTTGAGGATAAGGATGAGGTTAGGAGGGTTGAGGATGAGGTTAGGAGGGTTGAGGATGAGGATGAGGTTAGGAGGGTTGAGGAGGAGGATGAGGTTAGGAGGGTTGAGGATGAGGATGAGGTTAGGAGGGTTGAGGATGAGGATGGGGGGGTTGAGGATGAGGATGGGGGGTTGAGGAAGAGGATGGGGGGTTGAGGATGAGGATGGGGGGTTGAGGATGAGGATGGGGGGTTGAGAATGAGGATGGGGGGTTGAGAATGAGGATGGGGGGGTTGAGAATGAGGATGGGGGGGTTGAGAATGAGGATGGGGGGGTTGAGAATGAGGATGGGGGGGTTGAGAATGAGGATGGGGGGGTTGAGAATGAGGATGGGGGGGTTGAGAATGAGGATGAGGTTAGGAGGGTTGAGGATGAGGATGAGGTTAGGAGGGTTGAGGATGAGGATGAGGTTAGGAGGGTTGAGGATGAGGATGGGGGGGTTGAGGATGAGGATGGGGGGGTTGAGGATGAGGATGGGGGGGTTAAGGATGAGGATGGGGGGGTTGAGGAGGGGGTTTAGAATGAGGATGGGGGGTTGAGGATGAGGATGGGGGGTTGAGGATGAGGATGGGGGGTTGAGGATGAGGATGGGGGGTTGAGGATGAGGATGGGGGGTTGAGGATGAGGATGGGGGGGTTGAGGATGAGGATGGGGGGGTTGAGAATGAGGATGAGGTTAGGAGGGTTGAGGATGAGGATGAGGTTAGGAGGGTTGAGGATGAGGATGAGGTTAGGAGGGTTGAGGATGAGGATGGGGGGGTTGAGGATGAGGATGGGGGGTTGAGGATGAGGATGGGGGGGTTGAGGATGAGGATGGGGGGGTTGACGATGAGGATGGGGGGGTTGAGGAGGGGGTTTAGAATGAGGATGGGGGGTTGAGGATGAGGATGGGGGGTTGAGGATGAGGATGGGGGGTTGAGGATGAGGATGGGGGGTTGAGGATGAGGATGGGGGGTTGAGGATGAGGATGGGGGGTTGAGGATGAGGATGGGGGGTTGAGGATGAGGATGTGGGGGTTGAGGATGAGGATGTGGGGGTTGAGGATGAGGATGTGGGGGTTGAGGATGAGGAGGTTGAGGATGAGGATGTGGGGGTTGAGGATGAGGGTGTGGGGGTTGAGGATGAGGGTGTGGGGGTTGAGGATGAGGATGTGGGGGTTGAGGATGAGGATGTGGATGTGGGGGTTGAGGAGGGTGATAAGGGAGAGGGGGGAAGAGACACAGGGAAAAGAGAGGGGGACACAGAGGGCACAAGAGGGACACAGGGAGCAGCACATTTCCCACCCTCGGCTTACTCATTTCACTCATTTTTCCCAGTAATTTGTGGTAAAATAGGTGCCTCGGCTTATACTCGGGTCGGCTTATACGGTAGTTAAAATAAGGATAAAAAAAAACAACAAAAAAAAACTCACCCATAGTTGTCATAACTTCAGACAGTTTATAAAGGTTCTCGTTTTTTATCACCCAACCTAAATACAATTTCAGTGGCATTCAAACGCACAACCTTTCATACAAAGACAATGTCATCTCGCTTTATGATTAGCAATGTGTGATAAATATAGCTATGACTAATAATAGGAAAAACAATACTTGTTGATTAGATTCCCCTGAAGTCATCACAATTGTAACATCTTTGATGATGCATTCATGTTACAGACAGCATCATCTGGCATGTCAGCTCATCACATTGTTCATGGATTCCCCTTCCTCGCCACCAAAAAAAAACTGTGATCGTTAATCTAAGCAAAGCTGAATATGTCTGAAGAATAAGAATTTGATTCACAGGCTACTTAAAGACATGACAAATAACATTTTACTATTTTTTTTTTATTACTATATTTCACATCAATACAAAATCACACCAGAAAACATATGACAACATATATTCTGTTAAAAAAAACAAAACATTAATATCATTATGTTAAATTTAATTCTCTACACATACAGATCTTTGAAAAATTATAGAAGGATATTATCAAGAGTTTACTCAGTTCAACGATAGTACAAAGATACCTTACTTTAATAATTTCCTGATTTCCAACAAAACTACCCCAGAGATCCCGAAAATAGTTTTTCTAATCCTACCAGGGATTAGAACTTCTTTCTAGATTGCAGTTTCTTTCCATTATATAAATTTACAAGTTTCTTTATAAATTGCCATTTCATCACCAATACAATAGAATTAATATACAAGGCAGTACAGTTTCAGGAGATAATGCTAGCTTACAAAATTACAACTATCTGAATAATGAACCTCCAAAACAGTCCCTGCAAAGGTCTACCACCACAGGTGGTACTAGTTTCAGGTCCTCTTTCCCATGCCAATCACAGATTGTTTCTCCGCATGATTTCAAAACCTGCTTTTAAAAAATACTCGGTACTAGATGTACTATCAATATACAAATAGCGATCCTGTGTGCATGAGCTGATGGGGCAGGCCTTTGTAGGCCTATTTAAAAGTGTTCAGTGAGTAAAAACAGAGCTTTTAAGCACGTGTTAATAAAATGGCATTTACATATGTACATAAATACTAAATTAGATTTTATTATTAAAAATGGAATCTTCTATATGCCTTTTATATAGTTACAATAACCCCTTCAAAAAGGCATATCTAAGTTTTCTGGATTTTTACATTTCTGCAATCCTTTATGCAAAAACCCTCCTTGATATATGCAGCACATTTTAAAAAAAAACATGTTTTTTTTTAAATTAAAAGGTATATCTAAATTTCCTGGATTATGAATACATCTGAGGAGAATCAGTAGTGTATGCAATTTGGAATTACATGGTTTGGTGGGGTTTCTTGCACCCAGCAGCAAGTACTTCCTTTGAAAGGTCAAACTCCATACCTAGCTGCATTTCCTATGCATACTTGGTTATGTAAGTTTCCTGTGGGTGTGCAAAGCTGGAATTTACTTTCCTGCCTATAACTTTGTAAGTACACTGAACTTATCTATATAACACACAATTTTCTGATAATCACTGCCTGTTTCTTACCACACATTTGAAACCCAGGAAACCTATATATACATTTAATATCGAAAAATCCCTCTAATGATTATGTTGACATCCCTTGGATTAAAACCAATTACATTTTTATAACATTTTATGAAACACACCTACCACTACACTAACACTGCTTTAACAAAAGTAAAATTGTGCTAGGCTTTATTATTATTATTATTATTATTTATTACATTTTTAACTAAAAAAAGGTTTCTTGAGTTTATAATAATTGCCTTGTGTAGCATACCTTCTTCAATTGTTTCTCTTGTGGCCAACACATTTTTATCCAAATGTTATGCCATGGGTTGACAAATTTATCTGAAACAGACCACATTTTTTTTAGGAGCCAGGCTATTGATTATATATAGAAATATATGCATAATGCCTAAAAAATAAGGAACCAGTAGTAAGACTTTATGAGCCATGGCTCCCTGGATTTGTCAAGCCCTGCGTTAGGCATTTAATTCAGTTTTCTGTCCTCTTTCCCATGCCAATTGATTACACTGTGCCAACAATTAGCATACTGTTGCCCAGAGAAATGCATTAGTAGTTTTAAAAATAGGTAGTGAAAAATAGACAATACAATATAGCCAATTTAAAAAAAAAATTAACATCAAAACATAACAAGACCCCTTCTTTAAACAATCATTAGACCACTATATCTGTAATATACCAAGTTAGAAATAAAAAACATTAATATAATCTCCAGCCGTTTAAGTTTTACAAGCATTTTTCTTCACTCTAATGATGCAGCAAATTTAATAGTAATGGACACACTCAGTGGCATCAACTCTCTATTTTGAAATAGATGAATTACGGCAAAAATATCCAGCTGCTAATATACAGATTTACATCTACTTTTCCATATACACAAGAGTGAGTGTAACTATTAGAAAGCATGTCCTACCAGATGGTGACCTCTCTGGATGTAGACTCAAGTTGTAGTTCCCTTGTGAAGTTTCTTGTAGCCAGGATAATTGGAGAAGGGGGGGGGGGGGGGGGGCAGAGATACAGCTCATAGTATACACAAGCAGTCAAATAGCATATATATATATATATATGTATATTTGTATATGTATATATATATGTCAGGTTTCTGTGCTGTAAAAAAAAATGACAAAGATAACTCATTTCAGAACTTTTTCCACCTTTAATTTGACCTATAAACTGTACAACTCAATTGAAAAACAAACAAATCTTTTAGGTAGAGGGAAGAAAAAATGTAAAAATAAAATAATATGGTTGCATAAGTATGCACACCCTTAAACTAATACTTTGTTGAAGCACCTTTTGATTTTATTACAGCACTCAGTCTTTTTGGGTATGAGTCTATCAGCATGGCACATTTTGACTTGGCAAGATTTGCCCATTCTTCTTTGCAAAATCACTCCAAATCTGTCAGATTGCGAGGGCATCTTCTGTGCACAGCCCTCTTCAGATCACCCCACAGATTTTCAATCGGATTCAGGTCTGGGCTCTGGCTGGGCCATTACAAAACTTTAATCTTCTCCTGGTGAAGCCATTCCTTTGTTGATTTGGATGTATGCTTTGGGTCGTTGTCATGCTGAAAGATGAAGTTCCTCTTCATGTTCAGCTTTCTAGCAGAAGCCTGAAGGTTTTGTGCCAATATTGACTGGTATTTGGAACGGTTCATAAATTCCCTCTATCTTAACGAAGGCCCCAGTTCCAGCTGAAGAAAAACAGCCCCAAAGCATGATGCTGCCACCACCATGCTTCACTGTGGGTATGGTGTTCTTTTGGTGATGTGCAGTGTTGTTTTTGCGCCAAAAATATCTTTTGGAATTATGGCCAAAAAGTTCAACCTTGGTTTCATCAGACCATAACACCTTTTCCCACATGCTTTTGGGAGACTTCAGATGTATTTTTGCAAAATGTAGCCTGGCTTGGATGTTTTTCTTCGTAAGAAAAGGCTTTCGTCTTCCCACTTTACCCCATAGCCCAGACATATGAAGAATATGGGAGATTGTTGTCACATGTACCACACAG